>CM031951.1:3461973-3484473 GCA_018749465.1 Paracanthobrama guichenoti | reverse complement strand
TTATGAATCAGCATCTGATTTCTTATATAATCTCTGCACTGAATCATATGCAAATAGGACACTGAGGGTCTCCTGCACGCTACACTACAGCTGCACAAAATATGTGCAATAATATCCCAATGATCAGGATTACAATGCTTAAAAAAATTAATTGATCCAAAAACAAACATTATATATAATATATTAATACATATTATATTTATTATTACAGTGTCTTTAATTGTTAATAATTACAGTTACAATGCTTAAATTGAGAAAAATATATAATACATATATTTAATAGACAAACCATATATATATATTTCCCCCAATTTATTACTATTAATAATTAGTATTAAAGACAGTAATAAATATATGTATATTTATTATTAGTCTTTAATACTAATTATTAATAGTAATAATTACAGTGATAACAATGCAATATTATATTTATTATTACAGTGTCAATAATACAATAATAATAATTATTATAATTATTATTATTAATTGTTATTGTTGTGATTACAATGCTAAATTGAGGAAAAAGTATATGAAGTGTAACATTGTAACAAAGTTATTTTTAATAATTTCCATGTATATACGCACCAGTATAATACATAGCTATAAATGGCAATATTTACTTATGGATATTTTTAATAAAACATTTTAATACATGGAAATTGGCATGCAGAAAACATCTTCACTTTTTAAGCCACTCGTTTCCCAGAAGTGACATCACAGAGGGAAGGGGCGGGGCTGGAACGGGAAACAGTATTTATGTAATTGTCATGTGGGACACATCCCTGTAATCCTGGAGAGAAAACCTCTCCTTCTGCGGTTTCATTTTCATAAGCTCACAGCGACTGTCAGGTTTGCTTGTGTATGTATGTGAGTGTTTGTTCATGAGAGAGAGAGAGAGCGCTTGATGTGTGTTTTATCCTGTTAAACAGCACGTTTGTCCTCTGGCTCACAGGGTTTAATGGCAGATGCTGATCGTGATCTCTAGAGAATATCTTCATTAGGGCTGTAAATCCGACGGCTCCTCACGATTCAATACGATATCGATTCTCATAGCCAGCGATACGATATTTTTCGATACCGCAGAAAGTTCTGCAATACGAAAAATCTTGCATATTGTGCCTTTTAATCGCTTTCTCTAGAATCTTGAATGTCCCTCCCTGGTTGTGATTTAGGTTATTGGACGAGCCTTTTGATAGGTTTCTCCCAAATGTTGTCTTTAAATATGAAAAAACATCATTATAGGAAAGAGAACTGCGCTCAGTGCAGGTTCATGGGGTCTTAAACTAAATCTATCAGTTTCAGTGCATGATGGGCTCCCAGAACGCTGGTCCACCTCCAGTCTGTGAATATATAACCGCTCCATCTTCCTGCTCTCTCTCTCACCCTCTGACCTCTCATCCCCCTCAGCTCAGCGTGTGTTTTCTCCTGTGGAGTGACATTTCAGTAATGAAGCGATCTCTCCTCTCTGTAGGGCTTGAGCAGTGAAGGGTCCCTCAGAAACTCCAACACTAACAGCACACGCTTCACTGTCTGCCCTTCAAGGGCAGATCATTTTGAAGTATGCAGATCCATGAATGCTTCAGTTTCTGAAGACAGGATGAACATTGAGCACATTAAAGGCCAGCCTATGGATGGCTGGGCAGTGTAGCTTAAATGACTTATATTTTTATACCGATCGGGCATAACATTGTATATATTCGTAATATTGTGTTGGTCCCCCTGACCTGCCGAGGCATGGACTCCACTAGACCCCTGAAGGTGTGCTGTGGTATCTGGCATCAAGATGTTAGCAGCAGATCCTTTAAGTCCTGTAAGTTGTGAGGTGGGGCCTCCATGGATCAGACTTGTTTGTTCAGCACATCCCACAGATGCTCGATTGGATTGAGATCTGGGGAATTTGGAGGTCAAGTCAACACCTCAAACTCGTTGTTGTGCTCCTGAAACCATTCCTGAAGCATTTGTGCTTTGTGTCAGGAGCATTATCCTGCTGGAAGAGCCACAGCCACCAGGGAATACCGTTTCCATGAAAGGCTGTACATGGTCTGCAACAATGCTTAGGTAGGTGGTACGTGTCAAAGTAACATCCACATGGATGGCAGGACCCAAGGTTTCCCAGCAGAACATTGCCCAAAGCATCACTCTGCCTCTGCCGGCTTGCCTTCTTCCCATAGTGCATCCTGGTGCCATGTGTTCTCCAGGTAAGCCACGCACACGCACCCGGCCATCCACGTGATGTAAAAGAACACGTGATTCATCAGACCAGGCCACCTTCTTCCATTGTTCCGTGGTCCAGTTCTGATGCTCACGTGCCACTGTTGGTGCTTTCGGCGGTGGACAGGGGTCAGCATGGGCACCCTGACTGGTCAGCGGCTCAGCTCCAGTAGCTCGTCTGTTTGATCGGACCACACGGGCCAGCCTTCGCTCCCCACGTGCATCAATGAGCCTTGGCCGCCCATGACCCTGTGGCCGGTTCACCACTGTTCCTTCCTTGGAGCACTTTTGATAGATCCTGACCACTGCAGACCGGGAACACCCCACAAGAGCTGCAGTTTTGGAGATGCTCTGACCCAGTCGTCTAGCCATCAGAATTTGGCCCTCGTCAAACTCGCTCAAATCCTTGCGCTTGCCCATTTTTCCTGCTTCTAACACATCAACTTTGAGGACAAAATGTTCACTTGCTGCCTAATATATCCCACCCACTAACAGGAGCCGTGATGAAGAGATCATCAGTGTGATTCACTTCACCTGTCAGTGGTCATAATGCCTGATCGGTGTACATGTGTGTGTATACATGCAAATATTTCTTAAATGTATACATGTATGTGTGTGTATTTAAATATACATAATTATACACCGTACACACACATATATTACATAAACACACTTTTATTTTGGATGCGATTAATCGTTTGACAGCTCTAATATTTTACTTGCACCACTTACATTAGACATTTATGAATCACAGTTCAACAAACAAACACAGTTCCTACAAATGCATGCATACGTTTACATTTCCTGAGGGACTAACCTAAACCTATCAAAACTGCAAACAATATATATTTGATTGTCAACCTTAGTAGTCATCCATTGTGATCCATCCTAGCTGTCAATCTTATTTTCATACTGTATGTTTCTTTAAGAAAAGAGAAGGAAAAAAAAGTCACCCATCTTTAAATGTAGGGTTGAGTGTTCTGGGAGGAGTCTAGTGCGTTTGTAAATCCCACAATCCAACATTGATTGTACTTGAATGCGTGTCATCTTGTTGTGATTGTGTCTGTGTGTTTAAACCAGAGAGAAGTGCACTAAGCAAACAGCCATTATGACTGCACTTCTCCTGACGGGTAAGACTTATTTTGCTTTAGTGTGTGTTTGATAGTGTGTGTGTGTGTGTGTTTGAGTGTGTATCCTCCCAGATTTGTGTGCTACTATAATTACGAGCGCCTGCAGCGTCTCATGGAGAGCACATTAACACACACGAGTGGAGGAATAAAAATCACAGCACACACTCTTGCTCCTCTTTTCTCCTCTTTTTCTCCTTTTTTCTCCCATCACTACCTCTCCTCTCTGTCCTTGTCTCTATCTATCTATCTATCCATCTATTAGTAATTGCTATTTACAAGTAGGCTATACTTGATATGGCATAGGTGTTAAAAAGTTGATACTGAAACTTATATTTATTAATATATAGATTTTTGTTTCATCTACTTCATTACTCCATCTTTCTTCTTTTACTGACACACATGTCAATAATATTATTCAGTCTATATCATATAGATGTACCATTCAAACGTTAGGGTTCAGTGTGATTTTTAATGTTAGATTAAAAAATTATTTTATGTGTTTGAAAAGTCTCTTCTGCTCACCAAGGCTGCATTTACGTGATAAATACAGTTAAAAATAGTGAAATATTATTACAATTTCAAATCACTGTTTTCTATGTGAATATCTAGTACAGTGTAATTTATTCCTGTGATCAAAGCTGGATTTATCATCATTACATCACATGATCCTTCAGAAATCATTCAGATGTGAGCATTTGAAAACGGTTTTCATATTTGAAAGCATGATGCATTTTGCATCCCAAGATTCTTTCATAAATGGGAAGTTCAAAAGAACATAATTTATTTAGTGTAACATTATAAATGTCATTACTGTCGATCAATTGAATGTGTCCATATACTGAATAAAAGTATTGATTATGCATGTATTAATTTCTTTTGTCATGTAACGCTCAGGTTCTCTGTTCCTCACTGCATTAGTATTCATCCCATCATCCTCTCTGTTCTCCGTGGTCTTCCCTTTGTTTTCTCTGCTTTTCAGATCTTTTGACTTGAGGTGCTGCTGAGGTGATTGGATGACGTCCAGGCCTGTGTTTTTAGCGTGTAGTTCATTTCAGGTCTTGTTCCTCTGCAGCATCAGTAATTCCTTTAACTTTTTAGGGTCAAATTGGGCGGTATATTAAATAACTGGTGTTGTAAAACTCAGCATCATCATGACATTGCACTTTGCATTTGTCCATTAAATGTTTCGTCATTAAGAGCACATTACATGCATTGCTTTCAGTTCAGTAGCAAATCATACGGTTATAGACGGAGTCATTTATTCTGTGATCTAGTTGTCGGGATCGCCTTAAACCCTTAAAATGGTTGCGTCACTAATAATGCTTGCCATTCTTGAGACCTGTTTTAATATAAATGTCCGTCTGTAAATATTGCTATGAATGTGTTTTTATAAAAATGATTGAATATTATTTTTAATGTTCATTTAGTGACAAACATTGTGGAAAAGTATTTGAATCTACTTGACTACAATAACTGTTAATCAAATTAAGTTGATGCTTCCTCAGACTGAAATGTATATCTTATTTTAAGCCATTTCAGAGCAAATATTGAGGCATTTTCTCATTATTCAGTGTATGTTGAGATTTAAAGTCGACATGAACGGAAGTTTTTTTTTTTCCTTTTATAGGCCATATCCGAGTGAAACGGCTTCAGGAACAAGAACAAATGTAGGGCGGGGCTTGATTTTGTCTGTGGGGAATTGATTGGTTGGTTGTGGTTTGCTATTGGCTGATCTCATGTGAGTGACAGGTTGCTCCGCCCTCGTCGTCAGAGAAGAGTACAGATGCTACAAGGGGAGGTTTCAATTAAAGATTACATGATGTGCGTTGATAAATCATTTATAATATACACTAATATTCCATTAAAAAATTAGAATCGTCAATTTTGCTTTTTGATCTCCTACCGCTCAGAATGATCAGTGTACTCCTTTAGTTGCTGTTGAAGGTTTTGCGTGACTCCACATTGAGCTGCCGGTAGAGAACAGAGTCACTGTTACATAACTCACCTGTGTCCAGACCTGACGAGGCGATCAGCGAGCGCTGTAATCTCAGACTCTGTCTGTCTGTCAGCCTCTGGCAGGCCTGACTGAACAAGCTACATGGACTCATGCATGTCTAAAGAGTGTGTGATACACACCCTGAACCCTTGGAGAGCGCGTGGCCACTATCATCTGATCTTTAATACACCGTGTGCATGTGAGGGTGTGTGTGATTTGAGGGTTTGTGTGTTTTGGCTCTTGCACTGTTGACTTTGAACCATGCATTAACCTCTTGGACAGGACGACATCAGGGTCGTAAACCATAACAGACTAGACATGTTCTTCTTCCAAACCGTTCGTTTGTGAAATGTGTTTTGTATAATTTATTTGTGGTTGATCGATGCAGGTTTTTCAAAGACCAGGGCCTGTGTGTGTGTGTGTGTGTGTGTGTGTGTGTGTGTGTATGTGTGGATACTTGGATAGATGGATGGATGGATGGAGACTTGGGTAGATAGGTGGATGGATTCATGGATGGATGGATGGATGGATGATGGATACTTGGGTAGATAGGTGGATGGATGGATACTTGGATGGATTCATGGATGGATGGATGGATGATGGATACTTGGGTAGATAGGTGGATGGATGGATACTTGGATGGATGGATGATGGATACTTGGGTAGATAGGTGGATGGATGGATACTTGGATGGATTCATGGATGGATACTTGGATGGATGGAGGATGGATACTTGGATGGATACTTGGATGGATACTTGGATGGGTGGATGATGAATGGGTGAATAGGTGGATGGATGGATATTTGGATGGATAGAAGATGGATACTTGGATGGATGGATGGATGATGGATACTTGGGTAGATGGATGATGGATACTTGGGTAGATGGATGGATGGATTCTTGGATACTTGGATGGATGGATACTTGGATGGATACATGGATGGATGGATGGATACTTGGATGGGTGGATGATGAATGGGTGAATAGGTGGATGGATGGGTAGATGATGAATGGGTGGATACTTGGATGGATGGATATTTGGATGGATGGAAAATGGATGGGTGAATAGGTGGATGGTGGATACTTGGATTAATAAGTGGATGGATGGATGGATGGATGGATGGATACTTGGATGGGTGAATAGGTGGATGGTGGATACTTGGATTAATGGGTGCGTGTGTTTATACACACTACTGGTCAAAAGTGTGGAATAATGGATTACATTTTTATTTATTTTTTTGAAAGAAGTCTCTTCTGCTCACCAAGGCTGCATTTATTAGATCAAAAATACAGTAAAAAAGTAATATTGTGAAATATTATTACAATTTAAAATACCTATTTTCTGTTTGAATATATTTAAAAATATAACATATTCCTATGATGGCAAAGCTGAGTCTTCAGCAGCCAGATATTATATACACCGTTTATGAATCTTTCAGCAGTGATTGGTGTTTTTACAGGTCATGTGATCGGGCCATTGGTTTACTGGAACGCGGGTGAATTCTTTCCCGTCTTTAGAGTTCTGCATTTCTCTTATTCATGTTAGGGACACAAGAGCTGTCAGTGTGTGTGTGTGTGTGTGTGTGTGTGTTGCGACGGTTCTGAATTATTAATGCGTGAATGTAACGGAGCCGAGCCATCACTGGATACTTTACAGCCACAGAGGCTTCAGATGGATTTCAGTCCTTCAGCTCCGCTCTCAACAAAGGACCTCTGAACTAGACCGAATTCATCTACTAAAGTTTAAATCAGACACAGCTTAGGTTTCATTTAGGTCTAGACCTTGATTAACCTGGGTTTTATGGCAGGGGAACAGCTCGGTTTAACTGTCCTGATAAAACGGTGTTAGTGGAACTAACATACC
Source organism: Paracanthobrama guichenoti (assembly GCA_018749465.1). NCBI lineage: Eukaryota > Metazoa > Chordata > Actinopteri > Cypriniformes > Gobionidae > Paracanthobrama > Paracanthobrama guichenoti. Next base: position 3,477,271 of record CM031951.1, on the reverse strand, counting down.
CAGATAAAGGCCAGTGTTGTGTTTTAACTCGTGCAGTAGTTTGGCCTGCTGTATTTGTTGTGCTGAATATGCGATTTGATTGGTATGAACTTTGGAATGTGCTCCGATGTGTCAAACAGGACTAGCTTGCTAAGCAAACATGGTTGACACTCCTGTATGTCAGTGCAGTCTGCTCCGTGTTCAACAACACTCCTGACACGCTTTTAACATGCATGGGCTGTATAGTTCACACATGTTGTTGTTTTATTTTGATTTAATTATTAATCCACAACAATCCTCCTTTAAAGACATGATCAGTGAGCTTTATTATAGTAGCCTTTACAAGCAAATACTTGATGCTGCAATATCAGCATTATTGAAATGTAGCTGTGGTGACCATATATCGTCAAATATTTATCAGCCAGCTATTTTATTTTAAATGTTGTTTTATTTATTTGTATCTATTTAAAAAAAATTTCAGCATTCTTAAAAAATGCTCATTTCATAATACAATTTCTCTTCCATTTGTGCTTGTCTAGTAATGTAAGTCTGAGACTGATATCCAACACCCATGTCCAATCCAACAGTGAAAGCGAATGCTACTACCATAACAATACAAATTGCAATAAAGTGATCAGAATCTGAATCAGCCATAAGGTTGCCGTCAGTATTTTCAGTTGTGTTTTGGTGTGGCTGCTGTTATTTTGTCTGCCGGAGGGAAACTAACGAGGCGAGGACTGTTAAATTATGGGAAACTTATTAGAAAAATCACAATGAAGTCGCTCCAGCATCATTAGCACATCCTCCGAAGCAGTTATGCATGCGTTTATGAACTAATTAACATAAGGATTATGATTAATTTATGAACAGGACCCGCCATTAGCAGAACTGTAAATGACTGGGATGCGATCGTGTATTTGTAGTTTTGGGGACAAACTGAACAATATTTTGAACTGACCAATTAAAAGTTAAATCTCTTCTCGTTGACTAACGTTTAGTGGACTATTAGTGGGCAGACATAATTTTATTGAGAAAGACGTGGTGATAAATATACAAAATACATGTAATGTGTGTACGTTTCTTATAAATGTACAGAGAAAAGTATAATTTTCCTTTGTATGGCATTGTTTTGTTTGTTTTTAGCCCCAAAGTAATATTTAATGTTACATTAATTATACATTTTGATATTTTTGTTTGCTTTGTGATGTTATGTTTTGCACATTTTCTCTTTAATTATTGTTACTGTTATAAAAAAAAAAAGAAAATTCTGGTAGTATTTGTTGCAGTAAATATATGCGGATTTTGACAATGAATTATTGCTCAATTCAAATGTTATTTTTTCGCTTTACAGTAATAAGAATTGTACTTGTGTGCGCTTAATAATGCCCTAAAAATGTCACTTGCAGTTGTCTTATGGTGCTTTCTTGTTTTCTTTAAACCAAATATAATTTTCCACCTTTTAGATTTTGGTGTGAGACACGAGACATTTCTTCATTAGTCGCACTTTAGGGCAGATGTGAACCTTATTTAACAATGTTTTTAATCTTCATTTACAATTCCAGTGATAATATCTGAGCTCAGTCGTGCATGAAGTGCCTTCTTTATGTGCCGTCACGCTTTAATTGGGCAGAATGGGGTGTAAATGCGACGGGTCTTTGTCCCCATGTGGGGCGTCCTTCCGGGCGCATGCAGGGTGTGGTTGAGGAGGCGGGACTCATTTGACATGCCACATCCCCCAGAGGTCTGACATTTAATGATCCGGACACGAGCAGCTGTTCATTAGTTTATCCCTTTAGTGTCCTGACACCCACAAAATATTCCTCCTTTGTTTCCCTCCGTGTACCACCTGAACCTCACAATTCAAAACGTCAAGAGCAGATCTTAAAAATCACAACTATATCAAATGACAATATTTGTATTAATTCTAAATAATTCTTTAATACTAAATAAACAACCTGCCAATGGTCGTGCAATAACAACATGACAGCAACAAGCAAAACCATCAAATAAGGGAAAAAATTATATTAATAAAATAAATTCCAGATTTTTACACACACACACACACACACACACACACACACAGATATCGGATATGGGTCACGTATATAGTCAACAAATCAGAATTGGGCATCAAGACCTGCAGAGTAATGAATAATAAGAATAATGAGCTGCTAAAACATTTCCCAAACTGTTCCCTAATTTGAGAGCATCTTGTCCTTGTTTTGGAAGAGGGATTTTGAACTGTGAGACTGCTGAATTTTTTTTTCACGGTAACAGAGGAGATTTTCACACGTTACCCTCTAAATAATTGACTCCTCTGGAGAGATTCTGTCTGTGTACAAATGCTTGTGTTTGGGAAGTGTGTCTCTCATCTTAGCTTTTTGCATTCTTGTTTCGATGGCATTCGTGGTATTTCAGCGTTCCCTGCTAAACATTAACCCATATTTCAGGCTGGGATTCCCCAGCAGACGTTCACATTCTCACGCACAACAAACTCTGGCTCAGCTTTTGATTTTTCCTTCGGAAAGTGCGATCAAAGAGTCTGATTACTGACCTCATGACCTCTAAACTCTGACCCGTCTGTATTTATTATTTACAGGTGCGACGAGAAGAGGAGGGACACTGCGGTCGGCATTAGAAGCACCTCAGGAAATGAGTGTCAACTTCTCTGGAGGTAAAAACTGTGACCTTTGTTGTGAGTAATGTGCAGCATGTGTCAAACAAAGATGCAGGGCAAACTTAAATTGAGGAAGATGTTTCAATGTGCAGAAAAAAACGACTTTCTTTTCAGTTTAATCTGTTTTGAATACATCTCTGATGCTTTAGTGCAGTTACTTTAGCAATTCTATATTGTTCCTCAATAGTCAGTGCATTTTTAGTTTTTACCATATGTTGGTTTTTACAGGGGTGGCTGATTCATGATTTCACTTTTTTAACTGTAGTGAGTGTGTAATGTTTCTGTTTGAGCATAAACAACATCTGCAAAGTTACAGCGCTCAAAGTTCAGAGCAAAGGGAGATATTTTCTTTTACAGAAATCACTTTTTAAGGACTACAACACATGACATCACTTACCCTAAAATTTACATAATCCCCGCCCCCAGGGACATGTTGAGAAGAGGTTGTAGTCGAGCACATTTGGGAGTCGCTTAAGCTGTCGCGTCCGTCATTTCACATTTATTGCAATACCGTCAGAACACGCATGCATATGAGCAAGATGACAACATAAGTTATAACCGTAATTAAACTAAACTATACCTGTCCTCTCTTCATGCAGCAGATATTCTCTGGCTCATCTCACAACAGTTCCCACACCAGCTGTTTCTAGATTATCATGACAGAATATGCTAATCGATGACTTGAAGATAGTTAACTCATCAAATCATCAACTAGCCATTCAGAAACGTCCTGTCTCATTCTACATGTTGTCTCTTCTTCTTGAGTCTCTCCATCATTGTCCGACTCCGGTTTGAACATAAAAGGCTGAACAGTTTCTGATATTTTCAGTGCGTGTCTGCGTGAGGTAATCGGAGCTGCTAACACAAACTCTTGAAGCTCCGCCCTCTTCTTGAAAGGGGCGGGAGCAGCAGCTAATTTGCATTTAAAGGGACACACAAAAAACGGTGCATTTTTGCTGACTTATTTACATCTTTTAAAAAGGGGCATTATAGGACCCCTTTCAATAAAATAAAATAAAAATAAAATAAACTTTTTTATTTGGAGCACTAAAGTAAATGAGATGGACGATGTTAGTAAAACATTGTGTTTGCATCAGTTAAACTGGAATGGTTTTCTGTGCGTCCAGTTGCATCCAGTAACACAAATCTGATTGCATGCAATGAAATAAAGTTGTCATGATGTCCAAGAATTGCGTTCGCTAATATAATGAACTGAACAAGCACTTTTTTGAGTGTATATGTTTCAGTTTGCTCCTGTCTAATGTGGCTCTGCATGCTGCTTTTACTTTTGCTCAGGATGCTGGGAATTGTGTACCCAACATGCTTTCCTGTAGCACAGACTGAGGTAAATGACAGGAAAGGCTTCAGCAAGTGGAAGTTTCTGTTGTTCCGCTACTTCTGTGTTGTGGTTAAGCACAAACTGGATAGAGTATTTCACTTTAGAGAGCACATGCATTATCGTGGTCCGGAGTGGGTAGTTCAGTTTTACCTGCCAAACTCTTTTACTATATGACAAGAGCAAGATGAAATTTGAGTCGTCTTGTACTGTAAAATAAAGTGTAGCCAATAATACATGTACTTATAGTAGGAATGGGGAAAAAAGGTATTCATATACTCTATGAATTGTGATTCACATCAATTCACACTTCATCAAGTTACACTTCTTTTAAGTTATTGATATGTCAGTGTTATTAATCACAATAACACAGATGCCGGCTCTCAAATCTCAAATTCAGTTCTCTTTCACATGCTTATGGTCAAACACACACACACACGCACGCACTTATGTCAAAATGCTCATCGTGTGGAGTATTGACGGTCTGCTATGACCTACGTGAATGTAAACGGAAAAAGAAAGTCAGATGTGTAACAGTATATTAGATCTGTGCATTTGTTCTTAAAAGGACAACAACCTCATAAACGGTTGTCGTCCGTTTCATTTAGGTTAATAAAAATCTCACTCTTTTGACTGAATCACTTTTATATCTTTAACATTAATCAATTCATGCAGTGAAGACTACAGTAAACAGTGCTTTATTTTTACATTTTATTCCATTTTTGTAGTATTTCTTACTAGCCTGCTCTATAGGTTACTGTACCTGGAAAAAGTAGTTTATTTAATTAGTATATTTTGTATTGTTTGTCTTTTGCTTCTTCGTTCCTATATTTAATAACAAAAATAAAATAAAGTAAAATAGCCAGGCTTGCTTCATTACAAAAGACTGCCAGTCATGAGTGTAATGATTGCAGTCATCTAATAATATCGGGTTGACTAAAATGGGAAGAAAAACAATATATTTCAAGGTTCATGTTTAATTCAGTGGGATTTTTTTTCTTCTTCAAGACCCATTAAGCTGTCTACCGCAGTCTAATAGGAAGAGTAACACAAAACCGTAAACTACAATCAAGTCTTCGCATATATCGATTCAAAATCGAGAATTGTTTTTTTAATTGAATCATGAACTCAAGAATCGATTTGAATCGAATCGTCAGGTACCAAAAGATTTCCACCCCTAACTCAGTGTATTTTCCCAAGAAAGTACTGGTAATGTTAGGTAACTTCATGGATTAAGGTTAGGTTCAGGGTTAGTACCTAGTTATAACTCGGTTGCAATTGCTATAAGTAAATGCGGAAGAGGACTGTAAAATGCATTTACACATTTGGCTGATGCTTTTATCCAAAGCGACTTACAGTGCACTTATTACAGGGACAATCCACCTGGAGCAACATAGAGTAAAGTTCCTTGCTCAAAGACACACTGGTGGTGGCGACTGATGGGATTGAGCCAGCAACCTTCTGCATATCAGTTCAGTGGTTTAAACCACTAGACCACCATCTCCAAACTAAAGATACTGTATTATTGAATTGTTGTTTTCTGCTCTGAACAACGAGTTCAGACACTCACAGCCTGTTTTACAGTTCATATCCGGACTGGAGTGAGCTTGAGTTGCAGGTTTTTATGGACATATTTCTTTTTTTTTTATAGTCTTGAGATTATACTTGTCTAGGTGGGTCCTGGAATGGAAAGGTTTGGTGACCCTAGTGAACTAGAGTAAAGTACATAAATGGATGAATAATGTTACACTAATAAAATGTTGCGCTTAAATCAATTTCAGTGTTGTCGATCTGGATTTCTTGTCAAGGTGTGCCGCTGACCGAGTACAGCCAGTGATTATGGGACAATTTGTGTGAAGCTTGCAGCGACAGGCCTAATGTTGCACTGAAGCTCGTGGCTCTTCTGAGCATGTCTGCGATTCAGACACCCGTTTCAAAGAAACAGTCAGAGAACTCCAGAGGAAAAACAAGTAGTCGATCGATATTGTTTTTTTTTGTTTGCCGATATCTTCGAGAGCAGGGTGACCGACCAATGACCGGTATTAAAGCCGATATATAATATACATAATTTATATTGTTTTTAATATTTAATGAATTAGAATCTTTGACTCAACCGATTTGTTCAAAACACTGAATCATTCAGTAATGAAACATGGCTGAGAGTTGCTGTGAGATGCATTATGGTTCTGGAACTATTTTTGCTGCTGAAACAGAACAAAAACAGTCAATATTGTGTGTAAAATGTAAGTGACTTATTACTTGTTTATTGAGCTATCATATGAAATCAGTATCACATTTTCAGCACTCTTGGTCGTGTGATGTTGCTTAACTGTATTGTATGTTGTAAATATAAATATACAATATTTTGAATGTTTACCGCATTATGTTAACGGAGTTTCTTTCAGCTGCGCTCATTTATTTCCATTTCTCCTCATGAGGCTGTGCGATCCTCAACAGCACAATCTTGTTGGCGTCAGTAGGCTACATTTATATTTTATATTATTATTCACTATCGATCACCACTTACAATAAATTAATGCAGATTCGCGTTTTGGTGATTCCGTAGTTATTTTGTTATTATTGATGTTATAATCAGGCTACTTGTCCGGTCGGGCAAGTAAAATTCTCTTTCACTTGCCCCTTCAAAAAATCCACTTGTCCCAGTCGACTGTCGATGTCAAACCCTGTTGTGTCTAAAATATAAGCCACCTATTAGCATATTAACTTATTGTTTATTGAGTTGTATAAAATCACTATCACATTTGGAAATGTGCTGATATTCGGGGAAAACTGCACTTTTGCCTGTGATATTTCTTATGAATATTAAAAACAAGAACTTATCTTGAATTAATTTTGGTGGCATTTTTGCCCCAAGCCCTCATTCATTTCCACCCCTGGTGTGTGATGGCACTCTTTTTCGGGTGCAAACGGAGGATCCTTTTTAAGGGAAACGTGTGAAACATGGCAATGGCCGCTACTGCTTCTGAGTTGTAATCAGCGTTTTATCACAGTGAAATTGAGACAGAATAATTCCCCTTCACCGTTTGTCTCCCAGCAGTGTTCTGGAGGACATGTTGGGAAAGGGCTGAACTCTCCTCGTGCGCCGCCAGCATGACATTCACTGAGCCAGACATGAATCTACAGACTGTGGAATTAGGCCAAATATGCGCTTTAGAGAGGCGCTTTATACGACTTCACTCGTTTGTCCACTGGTTCCTTAAATACAGAATTAGGGGTGATTCTGACGTCAGTGGCGAGAGTTATTTGTCTGGCTTTTGTTTGAAAGAGTCTTAATCTGTGTTTATACGCAGTGGGTTTGGTTTAAAATAGCAGTGAATGCACAAATCCTCAGCAGAATTCATTTAGTCACATGCTGAATGCGTACAGAGGTGAACGAGAACACACACAAACACACGCTCCAGCACAAACATATGTTCACACATACACACCCGGGTTCCAAAATTAACACTCGCCAAGTGCCAAATGTGAGGGGAAAATTGGCTTCAGTGGGTAAATGCCAGCTATTCACCAGCTGTCTGGTCATTTTCTTCATGAACTGCAACATTTACATTTACATATATATATATTTTTTTTCCATTTAGCAGATGCTTTTATCCAAAGCATTGCTTTGCATGGATTAAATTGAGTTAGAATCATAAGAATGATTGTCTGAGCATCGTTGATGATTGTTAAAGACACTTTTACCTCAGTGAAATATATTTGTATTTACATTTACCACAATTAATATACAACGAACAGGCATAACATTATGTGAAGTGAATCACACTGATGATCTCTTCATCACGGCTCCTGTTAGTGGGTGGGATATATTAGGCAGCAAGTGAACATTTTGTCCTCAGAGTTGATGTGTTAGAAGCAGGAAAAATGGGCAAGCGTAAGGATTTGAGCGAGTTTGACGAGGGCCAAATTCTGATGGCTAGACGACTGGGTCAGAGCATCTCCAAAACTGCAGCTCTTGTGGGGTGTTCCCGGTCTGCAGTGGTCAGGATCTATCAAAAGTGCTCCAAGGAAGGAACAGTGGTGAACCGGCCACAGGGTCATGGGCGGCCAAGGCTCATTGATGCACGTGGGGAGCGAAGGCTGGCCCGTGTGGTCCGATCAAACAGACGAGCTACTGGAGCTCAAACTGCTCAAGAAGTTAATGCTGGTTCTGATAGAAGGTGATACTGAAGCCTCGACGGGTCAGGGCTGTTTTGGCAGCAAAAGGGGGACAAACACAATATTAGAGTGGTCATAATGTTATGCCTGGTATATGAGAAACAAAATTGTGTTTTCACATTTTAGTTTTCCAAGTGACCTGTGCCTGTTTCATAGAATTAAATACTTTTAAATCTAAATTATTAGTTATTGGTAATAAAAGTTTTGGGCTTTTCGCTTTTTTTGTATTATATGGCCAGTAGTTGTGTGTTTGTGTTATCTATAAGTGTATGTATTAGCCTTCTACAGTATATTAATGCTTTAATTTAATAACCCTTTGAGTTTGAGTAGTTTGAGTTTTTAATGCTAATCATCACTTTAAGTGAATAATAAATAATATCCATTGTATTTTTTTATATTATTATGTAATGTGCATGTGTGTGTGTGGGTTTATATATATATATATATATATATATATATATATATATATATATATATATATATATATATATATATATATATATATATATATATATATATATATATATATATATATATACCAGTCAAACTTTGGAAACATTACTATTTTTAATGTTTCTGAAAGAAGTCTCTTCTGCTCATCAAGGCTGCATTTATTTGATCAATAATACAGAAAAAGTGTGACTTTAAAATATAATTTATTCCTGTGATTAAAGCTGAATGATCAGTGAAAGATCATGTGACACTGAAGACTGGAGTAATGATGATAAATTCAGCTTTGATCACAGGAATAAATTATATTTTAAAGTATATTAAAATAGTAAACCCATTATTTTACATTGTAATAATATTTAAAAAAATTCTGTATTATTGATCAAATAAATGCAGCCTCGATGAGCAGAAGAGACTTCTTTCAGAAACATTAAAAATAGTAATGTTTCCAAAGTTTTTTTTTTTACGTTTTAACTATTATTTATCTATGGGAAAATAAAAAGTACATTTTTGCTGATGCTTTTAAAACAAAATGATTCTTATTTATTCCTATTATTGAAATAGGAAGTTTGGACTGGACATAATAAAGAGTTTTCTCTTTTTTTGTATTATATGGCCGATAATATGTTTAGTTTAGGACATTTTTCTTCTAGAGAGCATTTGATTGGGCAAAAATTGGATTGGTGAACTCTTAGTGCAAGATCATTTTTAAAGGTAATTTAAAAAAGAGAATTACTAGAATAGATATGATGAGCTCAAAGATAACTGATACGGACTCAAATCCACAAAAAGTCCTATTTGCTAAAACAATGCCTGATGTGACCTCTTTAATTTCGGATGGAGTGAATGCGCCACATGCATTAGTCTCCCATGTTTTGAAATCATTCCCTCGTCTGTTCCGCTTCCGCATTCTGCCCGTGTGTGTGAGAGAGATCAGGCTCGCTGCATCGTGCCTGCGTCATCCGGCCCCTTCATTCATGAAAAGTGTGACGTGAGCAGTCGCGGCTCTGCTGCCGCCCACTCAGACGATGCAGCTCTCGCTCTCTCTCTCTCTCTCTCTCTCTCTCTCTCTCTCTCTCTCTCTCTCTCTCTCTCTCTCTCTCTCTCTCTCTCTCTCTCTCGGCTGGCTGCTTTCAGCTGTTTCTCTGCTGAAGGAGGATCATGTATGGCAGCCCCGTCAGCTGTGAGTAATCCACTGCAGCTCCTCGCCGCTCTGCGTTTGCATGCTTGTAGTGTTTCTCTTTTCGTTCTTCCTGTGTGTATGTATTTTCTCTGTATGTGTTCTCTGCCTTGCATACGTGCTTTCTGGCGGCTGTTTAGAGTTGAAGATGACTAACTTGAGTGAATGCGTGTCTGTGCGCATATGAGCTATATTTGTCTCGCGTTTGATGCAGCGATTCTCCTCCCGCCGCCCTCTGTTGAAGGACAGACGGAGCAGCCAACAGGGATACACCGCTACACACACACACACACATACACACACACACGCATATGTAACTTAATGACATCTCTCTAGGGAGTCGCATGTCATGCATTTTAAAATTGCGTCTCTTTCCACTTGTGTTTTGTCCAGATTGAGATCTTTAATTACACTGAGAGTAATTTTAGATCACAGTATGTGTGTGTTTATCACAATATAGTCTTTTTTTGCTTGCATACTAATCACATGATAATACCTGCTTACTAAATTAAATTGTCTCTTTATTTGTAACTTGATGGATACAAGCCAAAAGCTAAATTATAAAACGGATTGTTCCGACTCTAAATCCTGAGCCTCATTTGAAACTGTTGTAAAATAGTCAATATACACACACCTTCTATATTAATGCATTGAGTTGCTGTAAATATCGCTTAATAACTTATTCCTCATTTACGTCATAATAAAATTTCAGTAGTCGGTACCAATACCAAAAGCTGTTGGAACCATTTAAATTTATTTGTAATTTTTAAATAATTTATATTATTTTATTAATTATATTGTGACTTTTAAAAATGTTTCTCCTGGAATAATTTTAGAATTAATCAAATCAAATATTTATTAATCAAATATTAAATTGAAACACTCTATGTAATTGTCATTTAACAACAACAGTAATATTGTTACTTATGTATATTTTTATATTTAACAAAAAGCTAAATTGTTAAATTATTGTAAATGTATTGAAGCGATTGTGATCTTTTCACAATTTTTAAAAAATGTAAATACTTTTGATTGCCATGAATCTAGCCATTGCTGCTGATATTGCGTTAAATGATAAATAAATGTTATTTTATATTATATTAATTCTATTTTTATGAATTCTAACAATACAATTTTGCGACGCTCCGAACAGATGACGGGCCAGTGCTGCATCGCCGTGGCAATTTAAATATTCACGTCTCAATTCGTTACTTGATTAAATATCCGAAGCACGCGCCCAGAAAGCTTCAGACAGCGTGTGAATACTGAATCGAGTTCTTTCTCGTCGTCTTGCGCTTGATCGGACAAATTCACACAAATGACGTCAGAAAAAATGCCTATCCTAGGAAACATAGTCGTTTATGGCTTGAGTGAACGTAAAGAGTAGAGAAAGACAACGTGTGTATCAGTATAATGGATCCGTTTTATCCAAAGCGACTTACATTGCATTCAAGATACACATTTTTACATTTTGTCAGTTCTTGCTTTCCCTGGGAATCGAACCCATGACCTTGGCGTTGCTAGCGCCACGCTCTTATTGTTTGAGCTACAGGAAAGCTTTAAGACCAGCTGTAGTCTTAAAGTGACAGCAGCCTAATATTCATGAAGTTGTGTGTGAGAAAATAAAAGATAACAAATAAATGAAATCAATTAATTATTAATGCTTATATTTATTATGAATATTATTACGATTTCTTTTTAACAATTTTAACTGGAAAAAAAAAGAAATCATTTAAATATATTATGAAAATAATAGTATTATTTTAATAATATTAATAAAATATCAGTTTTTATATTGATATATAAAGTGTGTGTATGTGTGTATATATTACACACAGTATATGCATGCACATTTTTTTTAAATATACAGATTGTATGTGTGTTCAAATATACATATTTATATACAGTACACACACAGTTAAAACAAACTTTTATTTTGGATGTGATTTTATACACACACTCACACACACATGCTCGCTCGCTCTCTCTCGCGCGCTCATGCTCTCTCTCTCTCTCTCTCTCTCTCTCTCTCTCTCTCTCTCTCACTCACACACACGTGTGCTCTCTCTCACACACTCTCTCACACACTCTCTCACACACACTCTCTCACACACTCACACACTCACTCTCTCACACTCTCACACACTCACTCTCTCTCACACACTCACTCTCTCTCACACTCACACTCACTCACTCTCTCTCACACACACACACTCACTCACTCTCTCTCTCACACACTCACACTCACTCACACACTCTCTCTCACACACTCACACTCACTCACTCTCTCTCTCACACACTCACACTCACTCACTCTCTCTCACACTCACTCACTCACACACACTCTCTCTCTCACACACACTCACTCACTCTCTCACTCACACACACGCTCCTCCTCCTCTCTCTCACACTCTCACACTCACTCTCTCACTCTCACTCACTCTCTCACTCACACACACGCTCACTCACTCACTCACACTCTCTCTCTCACACTCTCTCACACTCACTCTCTCACTCACTCACTCACTCTCTCACTCACACACACGCTCACTCACACACTCTCACACACACACACACACTCACTCACTCACTCACTCACTCACTCTCACTCTCTCTCACTCACACTCACTCTCTCACTCGCTCGCTCACTCACACGCTCACTCACTCACTCACACTCTCTCTCTCTCTCTCTCACACACACACGCGTGCTCACTCACTCTCTCTCACACACACACACACGTGTGCTCTCTCTCACACACTCTCTCTCACACACTCTCACACACACGCATGCTCACTCACTCTCTCACTCACTCTCTCACTCACACACACACTCTCTCACACACACACTCTCTCACACACACTCTCACTCACACTTACACACTCACTCACACTCTCACACACACTCACACTCTCTCACACACACACTCACTCACACTCTCTCACACACACTCACACTCTCTCACACTCACACACTCACTCTCTCACACACACTCACTCACACTCTCTCACACACACACACACTCTCTCTCACACACACACTCACTCACACTCTCTCACACACTCACACTCTCACACTCACACACTCACTCTCTCACACACACTCACTCACTCTCTCTCACACACACACACTCACTCACTCTCTCACACACACACACTCTCCTCTCACTCACACACACACTCTCTCACACACACTCTCACTCACACTCACTCACTCACTCACACTCTCACACACACTCACACTCTCTCACACACACACACTCACACTCTCTCACACACACTCACTCTCTCTCACACACACTCACTCACTCTCTCTCTCACACACACACACTCACTCTCTCACACACACACTCACTCACACACTCACTCACACTCTCTCTCTCACACACTCTCACTCACACACTCACTCACACTCTCTCACACACTCACTCACTCACTCTCACTCTCTCACACACACTCTTACACACTCTCACTCTCTCTCTCACACACACACACTCACTCACTCTCTCACACACTCTCTCTCACTCACTCACTCTCTCACACACTCTCTCACACACTCTCACACACTCTCTCGCTCGCACTCTCGCTCGCACTCTCACACACTCTCACACACTCTCACACACACTGCAAACAACAAACATACACACACACAGTCGTACAGCCTAGTCCTCTGTTTGTCTATTGTTTCTGTGATGTTTCTGTGATATTGTGAAATCTGGTCTGTAACCCAGATGCGATGGAGGAGAGCAGCTCAGTGTGTTTGTAAGCATGTTTATATAAGCTCACGCTGGTCGCCAGAGGTTTAAATCAGCAGAGAGAGAGAGAGAGAGAGAGAGAGAGAAAGAGAGGAAGAGAGGCTCTTGGGAACTGCTCATGTAGACTAATAGAAGAGCTTCTTCAGCCGGTTGTAAAGACGGAGTATAACACAAGACTGCTGCTGGTTTTTGGTGTGTGTGTGTGTGTGTGTGTGTGTGTGTGTGTGTGTGTGTGTGTGTGTGTGTGTGTGTGTGTGTTCGTTCAGTCCGCAGCAGCTAATGGAAGTGCCAATGTAAAGTATTGATTGTGTCAGAGCTTTAAAAGCGTAGGGTGGAGGGGGATGAGAGAAAAGAGCTGGAAGTGCCAGTAATCTGAAGTCGTGTCATTATAATGCGTGTGTGAGGGTCAGTCTTCTGTAATGTGCATCATCATCTTCATGGCGTTTACTTCCTGCTGTGTGTCGTGTCGAAGAGGAGCAGCAGCTGCTGGAGCTGCTCATGGAGCCGCTCCTCTGGTGTCCTTTGTTGTCATTCTGGGATCTTTTGTCATCAGAACTGAGCTCAAGCATTTTTCTTACTCCTTTTTTTATCTACTAATTTCTTGCTTCCTTCTATGTGTCCGTAAAGTATTTTAATAGATTCCGGTTCTGGAAATAAAAATCCCATTATGTTCTCCATAAGGGAGTTCATTTGAACGATAACTTATAAACCATTAAAGATAGACATACTGTGAGCTATACGGTTGTTATTCAGTCCTTTTGATTTAAATAATAAATTAAAACTAAAAACTACATTACCCATGATTCTGCAGAGAAATCTCCACCAATCAGAGAATTGTAGCAACAGAACCTGTGAATGTTGTAAAAGAGCCGGTGTTCCCCACACTCTCAAACTTAAATATTTGTATTTATATGCATATTTTGCATGAACAAAATGAATGAGAAAAAATCAAAACATTTGTTACTAACCGATGACGCTGTGTAGGCTAAGATAAACATTTGCAAAACATTACGTATGTAATATATTATTTACGTTTTTATTTGTAAAATAATATTAAATGTAACAATGTGTACTTAAAGATGAGCATTTGCAAAACATCTATCCATCCATTCGTTGTTCCATCCATCCATTGTTCCATCGCTCCATCCATCCTTCCGGAGCGCCGTCCATTGTTCCATCCATCCGTTCAGTCATCCGTCCGTCCGTCCGTCCGTCCATCCATCCATTGTTCTGTCGTCCATCCATCGTTCTGTCGTTCCATCAATTGTTCCGTCCCATCCATTGTTCAGTCGCTCCATCCATTCATTGTTCAGCCATTCCATCCATAATAAAATATTTAATTATATAATACAAATTAATTTTTAGTGTGTGTGTGTGTGTGTGTGTGTGTGTGTGTTTTTTTTTTTTGTTGTTTTTTTTTGTTGCTTCAAATGAAAGTTTGTAATGTTGTGATTCACCTCGTAGCTGATTGGTTTGGTTCATGGCTTATAACTTTTTAATGAGGACTTTTTTTAAAAACCTCCTATGGGAAAAATACTTCTGATGTCAGTCTTGGCGTCTCTCTATCAAACACGTTTGGAGTGGGGCGCGTGATGGCGGTTCCCCGGGGCTGAGATCATGGGCCCTGCGGTGCTGTGACTGCCGGAGTGACGTCGGGCTGATGCACGGCATCACAACGTGTGTATTCCTCCAGTCTCCGCAGTCTTTTTTTAGCTGGCTGCTGCATCAGTGTTGTTATGACTCAC
>CM031951.1:3454473-3459473 GCA_018749465.1 Paracanthobrama guichenoti | reverse complement strand
TGCTCTGGGTGCGTTTCGGTCGACGTCAGACTGCAGCTTACTAAAGCACATGTATTTAGGCCATTCATGTCCCTCTGTACTCTTATGATTTCAGCTTTAAGTAAACAGCAGCATTAGGATCCCAGAGGAGGAATAACTGTGCCGGCTCTGATCCGAACCCGGAGTAAACCCAAAGCAGGATCAGCACAGCTCAGGACACGCATGCAGGGACAGGTAACGTGTGTGTGTGTGTGTGTGTGTGTGTGTGTGTGTGTTAGATGCTGTGAATGTCATCTCCGTTTGAAAGCTCAGAATACTGTTGGATCATCATATTTTGATGAACACTGACATTTGCATTGACAAACTGCAGAATATATAGCAGTATAACAAGATTGCACTTTGCTTTGGATTTATTTTACCATTACGTTTCCTGCCTTGTATCTTTCATCGTTTTTGTGAATGTTTCAATAGCACCTCTAATTTAAAATTCAGTGGCAAAAACAGTGAAACACATTTCCATGAATCCGTTCAAACTGTTTTTTTCAGCTATGATTCATTAATGCGTTTTGCATCTTCAAAACAGGCCAGCCCATTGATAATTGACATAAAGCCTTAGCTTACATTGTATTGAATATGAATACTTTGCCCTCCTTCCTAGTATGTTTTTTGTGATCATTAAGTGTAGAGATGCATCGATCGATCGGCCAGGGATTTTGTGACCGATGTTGCCAGCGACACATTCTCGCTCTCTTCTCTCTGTCGGCGAAGTGACGAAGTGTCCTCTCACGCACTCATCTCATTCGCTGCGGTTAAATAGTGTTTGTATTGCACATCATTTTACTAATTCCCGCAGGGTTCACGCTCACACCAAAAGCGTGCGCACCGCTGATCTATATAGGTGGAGCGCACATAAGCCAGGGCTCCATGATTTCAGCGATGCGGAAATTGGAATGTCAAATTTTGGATGTATAAATCAAAAGTTGGTCAGTACACTTAAATCACATCGCGTTATAGACTAGTGTCTGCGAATATTAAACTGCAAGAAGACTATGAATCCTGCATGTCTCAAGCACGTGTGACGCTCGCGGTGTTACTATATGACGACATGAACAGATGAACTTCATCTCCAAAGCCACTCTAAGAGTCTCTTCATGAGCATTTTACAGTTTAATTTGAGAAAAACTGTCATATACATGCACAAACTTCAAGATCTTCACAGCAACCGTCACAATAAAAGTTCAGTTTAATTTGTGACAGAAATATGTTGCTATTGTATAGTACCATGTACTATTGTATTACTATTACGTTGTATGTAATGTAATACTACTACTAATGATAACAACAATACAATAAAATAATAACAAATTTTAAATAAAATTTTTGAAGGAATAATGCAATTTTCCATGTTTTAACGTTAACAGTAAACCTCTGTTATTCAGCACTTTGTTTGGCCAAAAATGGAAGGGTTTATTTAACTTTTTCATTTGATTTAAAGATAAATTGTTTTATGCCTTCATTTGATTAACAGAAAAACTAAAATACATAACACAGAATATCTGGGGGAAAAACAAACTAATAATTTTGCGTTGTAGAAAAGTCAATTATTGTATATAAGAAAATCGGCAGGTCACACTTACAAAAAAACAGAAATCGGCCAAGAAAATTGCAATCGGTGCATCTGTAATTGTTAGACAATTAGATTGTGTTCATCAACTCCGGAGCCATATGTATTTCTTTACATTAAACCATCTGAGTAAATCTAGCTGTGCCGACTCTACCTGCACTTGTGCATTAAATTAATGATTATTGTTGCAGTTTAGGTTATTTAGTTTTGAACTAAATCAGACTGGGCCAAAAGAGTTTGTTTTTTTTCAATCATTCCTTTAGTCAGAACTGTTGTGTTTTCCCCGTCAGTACCTCTGCTGTGGTCCGAGCAGATTTCCCAGCTGTACCGTAGTAGAGCATGTTACTAAAGCAGCTTTTCACATCAACTTGTGCGCCAACCCACAAATCAGGAGACTGTCTTCATTATGAGGGGCTTTCCATGTTGGCAGTGTTTGGAATAGCACACCACACTAGCTGTTTCCTCGCAAAGTTGCGAATTTAACTTGTGCGCACAACTGGAATATGGTATAAAAGATTTGCTAATAAAGCAGCATTTCAATCCCATGCGTTCAAGAGAACAAAATCATCACTTCCTGGGAATCTGGTGCAAAGTATCTGTAATAAAAATGTAAGCTGCTGCAATCTGGCTCTTTTCCCTCCATCATAAATGAGTCTCAGAGCGTCAGACGAAACGCAGTAAACGCAGTCATGTTCTCTTGCGTTGGGATGCTGGTGTTTGGGAACGCAGTCGTGTGAGACGCTTCTTGAACCAAATCATTCTGATCACAGACTTTGACTCGGGCGTTTCAGAGCCACCAAACCAACATTTGAGATGCTGCGATGTCACTGGTCCACTGGTTAGGCCATTTATCCAATCACAGCCTCTGGAAAAGTCACGTTTTTTTGTTGAGCATTGAGGGATTTATTCAGTAAATGTATTTCCATCAGCGTTTATGCGCTTTATCTTCTTATTGGATAACAATGTTTTCTGCGGCAATCGACCCTTCTCAAAGACCCACCCCCTTAGTTACTGTTGCTACGTCTGACAAGCCATTGCACTCTCACGCCACACATCATGTTCTCACGCAGTGAAAATACATCACGGAGCGAAGAGGACACTGACAACACGCCGACAGACTACTTTTGATACTATCATCGCTTCCTCTTTACTACTAGCTATAGCACTAAATAAACATTAATGAACATCAGAAGGTATGTTGTTTCAACCACAGAAAGACGTCAATACACACCATTTTTTTTCAGTTCAAGTCCACTGACGTTAATCTACAACCTCTCCTGTCTGGTTTGTTCGTTGGACAAAATGGCAGATTCTGCATTATGATTGGTCAGATCTCTTGTCAATCAAACTCCTGGCAAATTGCGTGCATGTTTTTATATGCGCATTTTTAGAATTTATGCACATCTTGATGTGTTTTTTTATGCAATATCCCAAAATGCACTTTTTTCAGTATTTTGAATGTATAAGTGCCTAGTATGCAGATTTGATAAAATAGTATCTCACAGTGCAGTGCACTCAGCTTGACCATCCACTTCCAGTGTGATTCAACTAGAAGGCTCATTATTTGATCTGACATGCTGTAACGATTAAGTGGAAAAAACAATCCTAGCAAGCGTAAAACACCGACTTCAGTTACCCAGATGAGCCTGTGTTTTCAGTTTTCACCAGTTATTACTGGGGGATAACATACCGCTGGATTGATTGATTGATTTATTAATCCCGAAGGAAATTCAAAGCATCCAGTAGCTTATACACAAAACAAGACAATACGACACACTCTCACAAAACAGAAAAATTTAAATAAGTTTACATTTTAAATTGCAGTTGTGCACAAAGCTACTCTGTAATAAACAGCAATTAGCATAAGGGGTGTCGAAATTAATCGTTTCTTCGATGCATCGCGATGCAGACGAGGACGATTCGGTATCGGTTCAGTAATAGACCTTAACTGATTATAATGCACTGATTATTTTCTGACGTCATTTGTCACGCACGTGCTTTGTCGCAGTAGCACACAATGGCAGAGTGAGGCGAGACGCGAGTGTGAGTAATTAAAAATGCTCCGACTACTTTAAAAGCCGACATCTGGGCACATTTCGGCTTTTATGAACAACCTGGAGAAGACGTGCGCGGTGTGTAAATCATGTCACGCACAAATAAAATATGCAGGGTGTAATGCCCCTAACTTGAGAAACCACGTCACTTCAGCACTGCAGCATATTTTGAATGATTATGATGATGCAATATTGGACCCACGGGTGGGCCGCAGAGTTAAATTGGTTAAAGCCTGTCAGTGATGGACCCAGCTCAGCCAAAAAGTCATATGTGACAATAACGGCACATTACATTAGCGAGGACTGGATTTTGTAATGAGTCTCAAACGGGTGCTCATCTGGCAGAGCTACTGTCTCATGTCGTGGATGAATGACAGCTATCAGATAAAGATGTAGTGCTTGTGACAGATAATGCGCCGAGCATGATCGCACGTACTCTGAATCTGGCGTCCCAGTGCTCGCTTAAAGTGGCCGCTCTCTCCAGGCTTTTGGGCAGAATCCGAGGATGCAGTGCATCGTGATATCACATTGAACTGAATCGATGACATAATCGTAATCGAACCGAACCGTGAGACCAGTGTAGGTTCACAACCCTAATTAGTATTAAAAGAAAGCGAGGGAAAGAAAGAGAGAAAGGATCCTGCTTAACTGTGTCGGCATTATACACAATCAATGGATGGCGTGGTTGACCAATCAGAATCAAGTATTCCAGAGCTGTGCAATAACTAACATTAACAAATTAAACCTTTTTGTAACGTGTTAACAACCGACGCATTAATAACATTATAAAGTTTATATACTGTAATTGTTCAGAAATTGAAAACTACAAGCAAATTAAATGCATGCATCAAAAAATTTACTTTCAATACAAGATTACAATACAATCTCTGACATCCCTACATCAGCGTAATCCATTTCAAAGGAGGTTTCAAACGCTTGATAATTAGCTAAAAGCCTGAAGAACTCAATTACGCCGATCAATGTTGAAAGGATGATCTTTGTCCTGTGGGATGTTGATGCTCAGGTGCCGCTCACAGCCTGTTTGCTGAACTCTGAGGTTTACATTGTTCCCTGTGATTGATTGGTCTCTCGCATCTGTCAGTCATGAGCTCTCAGCGTGTGATTGGACGAGGGTCAGACGGCCGGCTCAGACTGATTTGAGTAGCGCACACTAAATTGTCTCTTTGTTGTAGCAGCAGCTGTTCTGTGAGAGGAGGCCCCTCACGACCCCTGAGGGACACACGCCGTCACAGCGCAGTGTGTTTGGGCTTAGCATTGGTAGGGACTCTTTAAAGTCATGTTTTCACCGCACACTGACATTACCTGTTACAGCTCGTGGTAAA
>CM031951.1:3414473-3449473 GCA_018749465.1 Paracanthobrama guichenoti | reverse complement strand
ATATCAGCCATTTCATTTGTTTGTTAATTTGTAGTTTTAAGTTTTTATTTATTTTTCTATTATTAATCATTTTGTTTTTGATTGATTTTGTTTGTTTGTTTTTTGTTGTTATTTTTGTATTAGTATTATCTTTTTATTTGTTTGTTTTTAATTTTGTTGTTGTTTGTTTGTTGTATTTTTATTATTTTTGTTTTCACTTATTTATTTACTTGTTTGTTTTTGTTGTTGTTTATTTATTGTATTATTATTATTGTTAATTAAATCGTTAGTTATTAAACTTTTGTTTATTTGTTTTTATTTTTTGTTATTTATTGCATTATTATATTTATTTGTTTTGTTTTATTTATTGTATTATTAATTTTCCTTTTGTTTTTAATTTATTTAGTTTTTGTTTTCATTTATTTACTTTTGTCATTTATTTATTGTGTTATTATTATTATTATCTTTTGTTTTTATTTGTTTAATTTTGTTATTTACATATTCTTTTGTTGTTATTTATTTGTTTTTATTATTTGTGTTTTTATTAATTTGTATTCATCTGGTTTATTTGTCTATTGTTATTATTGCTTATTTTTATTTTGTCATTTATTTATAAAAATAATTTAGTATTATTGTATTTTTTATCCATTTGTTTTTGTTGTTGCTGTGGTTGTTGTCTTTTTTTATTAATATTATAATATTTTTGTTTTTGTATTGGTATCGCCAGTATTGGATATTTAATTATTTAAAAATCACTTTTGCCATCGTCTAGCACTAAGGAATGGTCATATATTATGCACAATACTCTTTCTATAGTAGATTTCAATAGGAATATTTATTCATCTTCCAGACTGTACACTAGAATGACATGATGCTTAAATTCTCTTAAAAACTGTTTATTTTTGTTTAAATTTTTTTTTTTACAAAGTGTTTTTAATATCAGCCATTTATTGTTGTCAGTCATCAGTCCTCACTGAGAGAGGGAAAAAATCATATTTTGGCTAAGTAGTGTTATTGTAAACATCTAAAACTGCTGTGAGGTGCTGTAGGGTTGGGATGTGCTGATAATAATTAGCTGACTGAGCAGATGTGTTCATGTCTGTGTGCAGCTGATTTAAGGTGAAAGTGTTTCTCCTGTTTCTCATTAATCTGCTTTATCTGAGCCAGAGCTTTCATTCTAATCAGAACTGGCTCCTGATCCGATTGCCGCGTCCGGTTGCCGTCTCTCCTCTTACCTCAGCTCTGATGGACTCCGATCTTCTGTTCTTTTGGTGTTTCATGGCAGGTTTTTGAAGATACTCTGGCTCTCTGTAGGTTTCATCCATGAATGCATATGTGTGTGTGTGTGTGTGTGTGTGTGTGCAAGTGTTGGGTTTGTAAGGAAATGATTGGATAAACAAAGCTGTTCTTATCCCAGGTCATGTGTCTGTTTTGTTTGAGTTTTGTTTTGGTAACTAAGAGTAACGGGTCAGTTTGTTTGGCTGTGATGATCAATAGTGGTTGAGAATACAGCAGCTGTCAGAGTGGATCAGTATGTGTGTGTGTGTGTGTGTGTGTGTGTGTGTGTGTGTGTGTGTGTGTGTGTGTGTTACCCATAATCCTCAGTAAAACCCTCTTGTTCAATTTCAACCGTTTGCCAGTCTGCAAGTCTTGACCAGGAGTTGCAATATAGAATTTTTTTTATTACACGTCTTGTTTTGCATGGTTTCTATGTCTACAGTCACACTACATTAAACACGACACCTCTTCTGATTGGCTGTTATTGTGTCACACAGAGGACAGACAGACTTTCTTTTGGCTAGAAACTTGGTTTGTACTTGAGAACAACAACAAACACCAGTGCAAATATAGCAGTAAATAATAAGGGGTAATAATGTAAGTGTGTGTGTGTGTGTGTGTGATGGCTAGACGACTGGGTCAGAGCATCTCCAAAACTGCAGCTCTTGTGGGGTGTTCCCGGTCTGCAGTGGTCAGGATCTATCAAAAGTGCTCCAAGGAAGGAACAGTGGTGAACCGGCCACAGGGTCATGGGCGGCCAAGGCTCATTGATGCACGTGTGGAACGAAGGCTGGCCCGTGTGGTCCGATCAAACAGACGAGCTACTGGAGCTCAAACTGCTCAAGAAGTTAATGCTGGTTCTGATAGAAAGGTGTCAGAATACACAGAGCATCTCAGTTTTTTGCGTATGGAGCGGCATAGCCGCTGACCAGTCAGGGTGCCCATGCTGACCCCTGTCCACCGCCGAAAGCACCAACAGTGGCACGTGAGCATCAGAACTGGACCACGGAGCAATAGAAGAAGGTGGCCTGGTCTGATGAATCACGTGTTCTTTTACATCACGTGGATGGCCGGGTGTGTGTGCGTGGCTTACCTGGGGAACACATGGCACCAGGATGCACTATGGGAAGAAGGCAAGCCGGCGGAGGCAGTGTGATGCTTTGGGAAATGTTCTGCTGGGAAACCTTGGGTCCTGCCATCCATGTGGATGTTACTTTGACACGCACCACCTATCTAAGCATTGTTGCAGACCATGTACAGCCTTTCATGGCAATGGTGGCTGTGGCTCTTCCAGCAGGATAATGCTCCTGACACAAAGCACAAATGCTTCAGGAATGGTTTGAGAAGCACAACAACGAGTTTGAGGCGTTGACTTGACCTCCAAATTCCCCAGATCTCAATCCAATCGAGCATCTGTGGGATGTGCTGAACAAACAAGTCTGATCCATGGAGGCCCCACCTCACAACTTACAGGACTTAAAGGATCTGCTGCTAACATCTTGGTGCCAGATACCACAGACACCTTCAGGGGTCTAGTGGAGTCCACGCCTCGACGCGTCAGGGCTGTTTTGGCAGCAAAAGGGGGACCAGCACAATATTAGGTCATAATGTAATGCTGATCGATGTATGTGTGTTTAGTGTTTTCATCTTTTCACTCACTGTTATTCTAAAATGTAGAAATAGAGACTTCAGACACTAATACATCCAAATTTATTCCTGTTTTGGGAGAGTTAGTCTTGCGTAACTGCAGCAGATTATAGGATATTCGTTGTGTGTGAGTGTGAGTGTGAGTGTGAGTGTGAGTGTGAGTGTGAGTGTGAGTGTGAGTGTGAGTGTGAGTGTGAGTGTGAGTGTGAGTGTGAGTGTGATGGTGGGCTGCGAGCGATGTGTGCCAGATGTTTCTCTCTCAGAGCTTCTAATACTCATTCTGCTTTAATCTCAGAGCAGAGCTAACACAGTCGATCAACAGAGGCCGGATCACAACGACGGCTTCCCGGAATCTCTCTCTCTCTAAAGAGATAATCATCATTAATGCAAATGCCTCCAATCCCTCTCCCGCTGTGTGCGGAACAAGATTGGAAATTAAAATGATCAACTGTTTCAGTCTTTATTTAGCAGTCAGAGCTGTAGTTGCAGTTTAAAACGTGTGTTTGTTTCACAAATTCATTACACACAGGAATACTTTTTGGGCTGTAGGTGTTTTATGGTATCTTCTTTTTGCTCAATTCTAATGCAGCATCACATGCATGCTTCACAGAAAGCTATCCAAATCCATATATATATATATATATATATATATATATATATATAATTTAAAATAAATTGTTTTTTTAAGAAGAAATTAATACTTGTATTTCTGGTAACAGATGGATTATTATTATATACTGTCTATTTTATAATAATAATAATAATTATTATTATTATGCTTTATGTAAAAATATTAAATTATACATACAATTTTACAATACTAAACAAAAAAATATTATTTTTGGTAACCCAGTATTAGTAGTTGTAATAGTTGCATGAATTTTATTTAATATTATTAAATTATATATTTTATACTTAATTAAATATACAATATTTTTGCTAACCTATGGAATTTAACATTATAATAATTTTTTATATTACATTTTGTTCATATACTTAATTATACAGTACAAAAGAAAAAATATTATCGTTATTTCTGGTAAAATTTCTGCATTATTATTATTATTATTATTATTATTATGACTATTATTATATACTCTAGTTAATATTATTAAATAATATTTTTGTACTTAGTTATACAATACTAAACACATTATACTACTATTATTACTATTTGTAACATATTTTAAACTTTTGCTTGATGTCTATATATAAAATCAATAATTTTTATTTCTATTCTATTTCTATTCTTACATTTCTATTAAATTTAATTAAATGTAATTTAATATTCAATACATGTTTCTGTTCAATATCACATGCATACTTCACAGACGGTTATCCCAGAATGCACTGACAAATTCCATAAAAAAAAATTATATATTCATAGAAAACAAATTATGAAAATAATGTTATTTCCATCAAGAGGTCTATCAATTTTAATTGAACTGTTTATGAATTGAAACATTACTTTCATTAATTGTATTCAGCAAGGATGCATTAAATTGATCGAAAAAAAAAAAATTATGTTGCAAAATTTGCATTCATGTCTCATGGTTTGTTTTTTTTCAACGTCTGTATGCAAAAAAAATCCATCAAGCTGTTTTTAAATGCAGAAGTGACCTGCTTCTCTCTCTGTCTTCCTCCTGCAGGTGTGTCATAAACTCCAACTGAAGTCATCCGTAAAGCCTTGTTGCTCATTTCCCGTCGGGTGAGGAGGGCATCTGCCCATGCACACGCACGGCACCATGGGAAGCTCCCCGGAGGTGCTGTCCTGGACATCTTGTCCCAGCCTGCTGGTGGGGAAGCTGAAGGAAGAGCTCAAGCTCACGGTCGTTGGAGACTCAATAAAGAAAACCAGCAGCAATGTTTCTCCTCCGGCGCTGCTTCCGCCGCTGCCTCCTCCACCACAGATCATCACAGACCTCGCTCCGCCCACCACGCTTCCCATGCCTCTGCAGCAGCTTCCGCTCCCGTGCAGGGACGACGAGCCGGGCGGCACCAGCCCTCCGTGCACCGCCCTCAGTGAAGACTCCACGAGGGAGCATGGACACTTTGAAAACAGCGTGCTGCAGCTGCAGGAGCACGAGGAGGCCGAGACGCCGGGATCCTGCGGTCAGGGAGGGTGCGGAAGCGGCGGAGAGGAGAAAAACGATGAGGGCGGCTGTCCGATGGAGCACAGCGGGGATGACGGACACCACCACCACCCGCATGACGACATCAAACTGCACTTTCATAGAGCCGGCACGGGGAGCGGCGGATTCTTGGAGGGGCTGTTTGGATGTTTGAGACCTGTTTGGAATATCATCGGGAAGACGTACTCGACTGAGTACAAACTTCAGCAGCAAGGTTAGTGCTGATGAATACATTCAGGGCTCAACGCTAAGGATTATTTTTTATTAGGTAGATAAAATCTTGCCTTCCAAAATTTTCACTGGTCCTACCTTGCATGCATACATGCATACATACATACATCCTTGCATTAGAGGTCTACACGGGTCCAAAAATTCATACACAGAACCCGAAGAGATCCGTAATGTGCTACATGGAACCGACCCGGACCCGTCTATTATTTCAAAAGCTGGACCCGGAATTGTGCAGATCAGCTGTAAAAGTCCACTTCATGTCACCGTGACGGATGACAAAGGTGAATTTACAGATTAGCATTTTGACTCGAGTTAACTTTAATAACTTTGACTGTTTGCCCTTTTGAACTAATATTGCTCTGTGCCGTGGCCGCTGACGTTAGCATTATTTATTTGCTATAATCTCTGTGAGCCAAGTCTGACCACCAAAACTTATAATATGAATGAACCGTCTTGTTTATTTCATCTTAAAGTCATTACAGTCACTGCGGAAGCTCGCGGTGCCATAGAAACATGACACGCGCGTGAGACTGCACTTGCACCTTAGCTGGAGCAGCCTCAAAAAAAACCTCAAAAAGCTTTTTTACTTAATTTGAGCGTCACAGAAAACATGTGACAGTTCACCTGAGATTTTGTTGCTGATTTGAAATGTATTATTTTAATATGAGTACATTATTACCGTGCTGCCTGCTTTCTAACGGCTGAGAGAGAGAGCGAGAGAGAGCTCGTGTTTTTTTTCTCAGAGTCCGATCGACTTGGGTATTACACACAATGTTAAACAGACCCCGAAGTAATAGATTGGGACCCGACCCGGACCCGGCTGACCATTTAAAATATATACCCGAACTCGGGTCTCGGGTGCTCCGTGTAGACCTCTAGCATACATGCATCCTTGCATCCTTGTTTATCAGTTCTGCTTTTAAATAATGATTCCATTAGTGATTCCCTAGCTGCCACCGTTCACAAATTTCTATAATTATCTGTCCTAACATAACATTAAACCAAATGAATAAAGTAGCTACTGTTAATCAACAATACTCTGAATATTTACGTGAACTGCTTATTGAACATACCTCAACAAAAATCCAAGGGGCTGAAAGACCAAAAGAAGCATTAACCCCTAGAGGGCGAGGGTCACGCCGGCGCGACTGCCTCTTTTTTCTTTTTTTCTTATCAGTGTCAAAAAGACTAATAACTCTGTAGATTTTTATCCTTCAGGCAAGTGTTATACATCATTATAATCTGTTAAGTGTACACTCACAATAAAAACAACATGTTGTGTTTTTTGCAAAATAAAGAAAACAAACATGATGCGCGATCTGCAGCCTCTGTCAATGAAGTCCAATCTGATACTCTTCATAAAACGAACAGCTTAGCTTTTTTTAATAAATATATTAGCCTTTGAATATTGCTGTCAACAATTAAGGGCCTTGAGGTCAAAAGGTTGAGAACCAGTCATATAAAGCAGATTAATAAGCCAAAGTGGGAATCATTCAGTATTTTCTTACTTTTTATTGTATATTTGATATTGTTAAAAAATATAAACTAAACTGCAGTAAACCTTTTTTACCGTCGATCTTTTGCTGTGGTTTTGATTTGTGTACCGTGTTGCCGGTGCTTTCTGATTGGTCAGTAGACATGTGGGAGGTGCCGTTTGAGGAGATCTCTGAGCTGCAGTGGCTGGGAAGCGGAGCTCAGGGCGCCGTGTTCCTCGGAAAGTTCCACTCCGAAGAGGTCGCCATCAAGAAAGTGCGCGAGCAGAAGGAGACGGATATCAAACATCTCCGCAAGCTCAAGCACCCCAACATCATCAGCTTCAAGTAGGTCACAATATCTCTGCCAACTTTACACTGCTTCATTTTGAATTCAGGGGCCGAATCCTATTTTGCACAATATGTAATTTTTCGCCGCTAGAGGTTGTTTATTCAAAACAAAGGTGTGTCTTGACTCCTTGATTTCGCGGAGCTTTTATTCTGCCACAGTCGCTTCTTCCGCTCGTGTATGTGGGGTAACAGCGCTGTTTATCATATCACACACATGTGAGTGTGTTAAAGTGATGTTATAATGCTACTCTGTGTGTTGGCTCAGCGCTACTATGAGACACTTGTTCACACTGCAGTGAGCGAGATCATATTAGGCATGGTAAAACATGGCACTCTGTGATAGAGTACACCAGATTTAAACAATCAGACTAACTGTGTTGAGCTGGAGAACAATCATTAGTTTCTGTCCATCAGTGATCCAAACAGTGTCTAATAAAACACATCAGATATTAAAGCATCTTTTCCGTGGTTTCTATGGTTTCTACAAAATAAAACCGGAAATTGATTCACGGTCCGTGTCCTGGTTAAAATTGCTAATTTCTCTGGATTTAAACATTCTTGGAAACATTTGAGATAATCCCAGTACTCAAGTCAACAAAATATATAACACTGTTCTAGTGGGTTTTGGATATTTTAGTCCAAAAATCTTACATGTTTTGCCTTTAAAGAAAAAGGTAAATGTAATTTTTCTTATTAAATTCTTGAAAAGAATCTCCTTAAAAATCATCATCATTAACTTCTTAAAGTCTGACTTGTCTTAAAGGGTTAAAAACATTGACAGCCAATCAGAATCCATTACATAATTAACATTGCTTTATAATCTGAAAATGTAAAATTTCTATAGAAAAATAAACAGCAATGTTTGAACAAAACGAATATAAAACATCTATCGCCATTTACCGGCATTTTTTGCTTTATATGTGCATATGATAAGAACAAGAAACAAAGTACAAACAAATGGTCAAATAAATACATATACAATAAAACAGATACAAATGAACTACGGTGCTTTACTCTCAGGAAGGTCTACTAACATTAGGCCTACAAAAGACATCTAATACAGTAATCAAATATAAAATAACACTGTAGTTTTCACTGTACAAATTGATAGATTAATGCTTTTTAAAGTTGCAAGTATCTTTCTCTTCGCCTTTTATTGTTTGATTCACATTAATGGCACAATCGTCAGGGTTTATTACACACTGCCCCTTTAAGACTGAATGCAGATCTGATAGGCTACATATTTTCTCCCAACTATTAACGCCCATTTAAGACATAAACTGTGTTTAACTGAATACTCTCCAAGCGGTCATTTTGACATTTTGGCTATTTGTTGTGTGAATTTGATGGTTTAGACGCACACACACAAAGCCTTAAGTGCTATAATGTGCAAGCACACACGCATAAGCTAGCAAAAATATAACACATGGTTTAATATTATTGCTTATAGAAACGGCTGGCAATATAGAATTCGCAATATAACATCTATGTAGCAGTAATAAATGGTGTGTTTCTTCATTTCTCCAGTACTGACAGCAGAACCAATAGCATCAGAGCTTATCGATACCGCAGCGTTTCATAATTTAGCACCGGGGCTCATTTAATACTGGGTTTTGGTACCCATCCCTAACGGTGATATAGTTATTGTTATCTTTATAGTTATCATTCTTAGTGTGAACAGGCTTTTAGGAACTTCTTGGAGTTAATCTAAAGAAATTTCTTAGGAATATTTCTGTGCATCCGGTCCCTGAACGTCTCATGTTTGACAATGCGCTGAACACATGTGTTGTGTTGTCTCTCAGGGGTGTGTGCACGCAGGCCCCGTGTTACTGCATCATCATGGAGTATTGTGCACAAGGGCAGCTGTACGAGGTTCTCAGGGCCGGCCGTAAGATCTCACCACGGCTGCTGGTGGACTGGGCTTCAGGGATCGCCAGCGGCATGAACTACCTGCACCTCCACAAGATCATCCACAGAGACCTCAAGTCACCAAAGTGAGACTCTACAGCCGCCGTTCAATAACGTACCACTGATCATAGTGCTGTCAGGATACCAGCATTTCAGTAGCTGTACCAGTACCAATTTGGTACCATAACAAAAACTGTTGAATTTATTTAACTATTTACCCATTTAATTATTTGAAAATTAAAATATTACATAAATTAACAGTTAATTATTAATGCTAATAAGTATACACTACCATTCAAATGTTTGGAATAATTATGTTTTTGAAAGAAGTCTCTCCTGCTCAGCAAGGCTGCATTTATTTGGTCAAAAATACTGTAAAAAGTGTGAAATAATATTAAAATGTAAAATAAGTGTTCTCTGTGTGAATATCTAGTAAAGTGTAATTTATTCCTGTGATCAAAGCTGGATTTATCATCATTACTCCAGTCTTCAGTGTCACATGATCCTTCAGAAATGAAATGCATATTTAAATAGAAAGATTATTTTAAATTGTAATAATATTTCACAATATTACTGCTTTAAGTAAATGCAGCCTTGGTGTATATAGAAGTATATAAACACATTTTTAAGTTAAGTAACGTTACTTTAGAAAGGTCAAGTGATGAAATGAAGTACAAAGAAACAAATTACACATAGTTTGCATTTACACTCCAAAAAGTATTGCATAGATATAGTTTGACATATACATTGTCACTAGTGGAAGTGCGCAGTGTGTACTTATCAGCAAATGTGAATGGGTTATATTCAGAAAGTGAGTTTACACACAGCTTTAATACTTTATAACCAAAGTAAGACTCTTCTTCATAACGAATTGATCTCACAAATCAGTCTCACACTTGTTAGTTACTGGTTTGATTCTTCTAAAGTACTAAAAGAGCTGTTAATGAAACCATTAAGAAATATGAGTTGTTGAATTATAACCAGAACTGTTGTATTTTTAGTGAGTGTGTGTTTTCTTTTGCAGTGTGCTAGTCACTCAAAACGACGGCGTGAAGATCTCAGACTTCGGGACATCTAAAGAGCTCAGTGACAAGAGTACGAAGATGTCCTTTGCGGGTACGGTAGCCTGGATGGCCCCTGAAGTGATCCGGAATGAGCCGGTGTCGGAGAAAGTAGACATCTGGTGAGTGTGAACTAATGCAGTGACATTCAGACAAGTGTCCAGATGTTTCACAGGGCCGCTGTATGCCATGTACACTGAAGAGCTGCATGTTTAATAGTGTTGGGTGTCGTTTAGGTTCTTGATCGATACCGGTGCCAAACCGATACTTTTAAAGCGGTACCGGTGCCTAAACGGTGCCTGAACCGATACTTAAAAAAAAGAGCCACAAAACGATGGTGGATGACATTAAAGAATGGCTTTTTTTATCCTTTAAATTGAACAATTTATTGAAATTTTAAAGTATACTTAAATATCTAAATAGATACAAAAAACAATTTACTTAACAAATTCACAGTAAAACCTAAGCCACCTAACCCAACTACAATAGGCCTAAGTAGTCTGAAGTAGTCATGACTAAGTAGTCTGTATTCTTGGTCTGCTACAAACTAAGGGTGTGAACCTACACTGGTCTCACGGTTCGGTTCGATCACGACTATCATGCCATCGATTCGGTTCAATTCGACATCACGATGCATCACAACACACTGCATCCTCATGTATACAATTTTGTCAATAAATACAAGCAGTCAGATATATGAACTTTAACCTGCTCAAAGAAAACACGCCTCTTGAATGTGTCGAACAAAACTCAAGTGTGGGCACAGAAGACAGCAGGAGCATTTGGAACAAAGCCCCTTCAGGAGGTGGTCTGGGCCGCATTACAGTCAAAACTAAAGTCTAAATGCATCTGGTTGTTGAAACCACATATGTAAATTTTACTCCTCCCAACAATGCTAAAAAAAAACAGAGCGTCAGAGCGTGTTATGGGCTATATGACATGTTATAACCCGATGTGACCGCGCTACTGAAGCACGCATCGCCACAGACCATCTCTTCATCAAGCCAACGCACAAACTACCGCGTTCAGCGAGGATGCATATTTTACACTGTAATAATATTTCACCATTTTTACCGTATTTTTTATCAAATCAATGCAGCCTTGGTGAGCAGAAGAGACTCTTTCAAAGACAAGAACTCTTCCCAACCTCAGATTTTAGAAGTGTTTGTGCTACCCGTGTGTTTGCAGGTCGTTTGGTGTGGTGTTATGGGAGCTGCTGACCGGTGAGATCCCCTATAAAGACGTGGACTCCTCCGCCATTATCTGGGGCGTGGGCAGTAACAGCCTCCATCTGCCTGTGCCGTCCACCTGTCCCGACGGCTTCAAGATCCTCATGAAACAGACCTGGTGAGATGCCACGTCATCTACAGAACGTGTATCTGTATTCATGCATTTATGATGGAAAACATAATGCTGTTGTTTATGGAATGAAGCTACAAATATGAAAGAAATAATTGAATTATGAAAGAAATATTGATTTGAGCTTATGTGTTAAGAAAGATTATGAAGTGATACATGTGAAACTAGAGCAGATGTGTAGGAAGATTTTAAAAAGAGTTTTTAGCCCATTCAGTCTCTCTTGCTAGTGTGTTTGCAAGATTGTTCTGGATGTGGCAAAGATGGATTTGCTGTGCTTGACCAATCAGAATGAAGTATTTGCGAGTGTTCTGTAAAACATGGTTTTGTTGGTTGGTTGAGATGGTGTTGTTCCTGTACCTGCAGGCAAGGTAAACCCAGAAACCGTCCGTCCTTCAGGCAGATCCTTCTGCATCTGGACATCGCCTCGGCTGATGTGCTCGGGACGCCACAGGAGACCTACTTCAAATCTCAGGTGAGGTCTACATACAGCAGTCCATCAAAGTGTCATCCAATGGTATCACTCCAGTCTTCAGAGAGTCAAGTAGAGAAGTCAAAAGAAGCATGAAGCAGTTATCCAACGCTTTCTTAAATCAGAACTAAACTTGCAGCGTGAAGATGTCTCTTATTTTTATAGTTTTAATTAGTTGTCATTAAATAATAAATAATAAAAATGATTTAAAAAAATTAAATAAATAATTATACATTTAATTTCTTTAAAAATAATAAATATAAATTATAAAAATATATTTAAAATGTAAGTAATGATATATAAATTAATAATTAATAAAAATAAAATGAAAATGGAATTAATAAAAAATAAAAAAGTTTGAAATTAATTCATAGATCTACATTAATCATATTTTATTTTAATTTACATGCTTTTGTCATTTTTATTATTTTTCTTTAGCGTTAATTTATTTATTTCAGTTTTAGCCAAGTCAGCATTTCAAATGTTTTCATTTTAAATTTGTCATCTCATAACTTCTTTTAGCTTAATTTCAATAACCGAAGTGATTTTGAATGTGTTCGTTAATAATAACAGCACTGTCTGTGACAGGCGAACTGGAGAGAAGAGGTGAAGAAGCATTTCGAGAAGATCAAGAGCGAAGGCACCTGCATCCATCGGCTCGACGAGGAGCTGATTCGCCGCAGAAGAGACGAGCTGCGGTGAGAGAGACGAGAGAGAACAGAGCGACCTCACGCCATCACTGTGTGTGTCTCTCCGTTCTCACGGTCTCTGTGTGTTTCAGACATGCTCTGGACATCCGAGAGCATTACGAGAGGAAACTGGAGCGGGCCAATAACCTGTACATGGAGCTCAGCGCTATCATGCTACAGCTGGAGGTGCGAGAGAAAGAGCTGCTCAAGTAAGTATTCCTCAAGGCATGTTTTTGCTAGACAAGGAACAATCATATTCAATCATTCATATGTGAGTGAAATTGATAATTAAATTTATAAAAAAATAACACGCATATTAGAAATAATTTTCAAAAATAATACTACTTATTAAAATATATTAATAATAAATATCAATAATAAAATTATATAAAAATGAAAAGTGAATAATTAATAAAATATTTTTTTAAATAATTAAAATCGTTCTGAAAACTAAAAATAATCTTAAAATGACAAGTTATAAGGATAAATAATACGAATAAAAAAATCATATTTAATAATTTGTATTTGAGTGAAATTAATAAAATTAAATAAATGCATATAAATAATAAAGATTTTTTAAAATAATTTAAACAAAAAGAAATTAAATTATGTATTAAATTAAATACATTATTATAATGTATTAAAAATAAATATCAATAATAAAAATAAATATTAATGTATAAATGACACAATGAAAAATGAATAATTAATACAAATCAAAATAATTCAAATGGGAAAAAAGTCATTATAAATAATAAAGCATATTTATGAAAAATAAAATGCACAAATATAACTACACACAGTCATAACAATATTTAGCTATTGACTAAAGCATGTCCGTGCATGAGAAACTGCTTTTTTTTACTTTTGAGTGATGATTTAAATGAATCATCATTTTCAATTGATTCTATGAACTGAAGTTTAAACGGCTTAATGTTGCTGTAAATAAATCTGGTTCTTCAGTTTGTGTTGTTAATCTAATTTGTGTGAATTACTTCTGGTAGTCTAATCAAATGAGCCAAGTAAGAGATGTTAAAAATCACTGCTGGTGTCACAGTTCAGTCGTCACACTGGAAATGGAAGGTAAGACTGTACACATTGCATTGTGGGATACTATACTGCACTCCGCGTGATCTGTTCTTTACTGTAGGTCAACTGAATATTGCATGCATACAGAAAATGTGCATACTTTGCACAGTAAGCACTCTGTATACTGCAGGCGTATGGTAGTATGTTTCTCGCTCTCTCTCTCTCTCTCTCTCTCTCTCGGGTTTGTCCGTTTATTGGCATGAAATTACTCATGAAAGGCTGTAATGAGTCTGAACTCTGACCCTGCAGACACCGTCTCTCTGAAGCTGTAATTAAATCTAATCTGCTTAAACCTCGACCCGGCTCGTGCAGCCAGAATTTCCATGACCCACATTTTCACTGAACGAGCACACGATGATCATTCAGTGAAATCTTTCTTCTGCTTTTACTACCACAAATCTGCATGTTTGGTTGTGAGATCTGAACCTTTCCCATGTGTTCCTGCAGGAGGGAGCAGGCGGTGGAGAAGAAGTACCCCGGCACGTACAAACGCCACCTGGTTCGGCCCATCGTGCGGCCCAACGCTGTTGAGAAGCTCATCAAGAAGAAGAGTAGCATGAACCATAAGCCTGGGACACAGCCGCCGAAGAGGTGACCGATCCGTGAACACATGGGCTTATGAGCTGTTTGTTGTGTTCATATCACGCGCTTAATAGTTTAAGCCAGGGATTCCCAAACTGGGGTTCATGACCCCTTGGGGTTCATGAGGGAACTGCAGGAGGTGTGCAAGTTGATGAAAAGCAAATCATTCATTAAAAACTTAAATAAAGTAAATTAATTAATAAGTACATTTAACAATAAATAATAAAAAAAAAAAAGAAATAAAAATTTAAATAATAAAAAATATATATATATATATATATATATATATATATATATATAAATGAAACTAATGAAAAGTGAATAATTAATACAAAATTAAGTAATTAAAATATATTTTGTATTTTAAGTAATAAATAATACAAAATAATTATTTAAAAATAATACAGTTTAAAAATGAAAATGAATTAGTTATTAAAATACCTTAATTTATTAAAAGTAATAAATATCAATAATAAAAGATAAATAATAAACATGAAGCATTCATGAAAAGTGAATGACAAATTAATTAAAATAATTAAATCAATAATTATAAATTATTTAATTAATAATTGTTTTAAATTGTTATAATTGCATAATATTAATTAACAAATGTATTTGTTCATCTGTAAGTCATGTGAACATTACCCAGCATTAGAGAACCGTGATCATGCAAATGTCTTTAAAATAAAAATCACACTTCAAACAGTTTGACTGTCAAAAATCCCTGGTTTAAGCGATTTCACGTTTTACTGAAAGGAGTGTGATGGAAAAACTGCATGTTAAATATTACGCAATGAAAAGATCTCATTTCTCTTTTTATTTGTAATACTTTCTTTTGCAAACATGGTTGGACAATTCTTAGTTAAAGTCAGCGATACTGTGCCAAATGAAATAGCATCCGTCATGAATTCTTCATAAGATCATTAACCTCGTGCATATGATCTCCCGCAGACCGGATCTGCTGCGGTCCGATGGCATTCCCAGCGTCGAGCCTCTTCCGGCTCCGTCACCACTGTCAGGAAGTCCAAAAGTGTCCACCCCACCTGGAAAAACTCGGTACCGCAGTAAACCCCGCCACCGGAGGGCGAACAGCAAGGGCAGCCACAATGATTTCCTGGGTGCGCTGAAGCCCAATTCGGCCCCCTCAGAAGAGCAGCAACCCCTACAGGAGCAAAGTTACCATCTCCACCATCATCACCCTCCACCCGAGGGCCCCCTCATCCCGCTGCAGAACCGCGCGAACGCCGTGGCCACATGTGCCAACAACCTGCGCTACTTCGGCCCAGCTGCCGCCCTTCGCAGCCCACAGACTGACCACCTCCAACGGAGGCTGTCCGGCTCCAGTCCCGATCTCATTTCCACCACGGTAGACGCAGATTCCCGCCACCGTAGGTCCTCCATACCTCAGGCCATGGGCTCCGGTCCTGGGCCGCTTTGCCCCTGCTGCCAGGCGCATCCGTTCCCCGGCTGCATGCACTGCCAGGAGACGCCACCGTCCGCTCCCAGCCACCCCGAACTCCCACATTACTCGCTGCTGAGCACGTGCGAGGGAACGCCGCCCGCTGCCAAGAAGACACTGGAGCCGACAGCAGAGGGTGAAGCTCAAGGGAAGGGAGAGCAGCCGGAGCAGGGATCCCCAAGAGGAAGCTCACTGCACACGCTCAGACCTCTCAGAAAAGTAAGTGACAGTAAAGATGTTTAGAATCTTACAAAAATATTGCTTCTTGAGCATCAAATAGATATTCACGTAGAAAACAGCTGATTTACATTGCAATAATATTTACTGTATTTTTGATCACGTATATGCAGCCTCGGTGAGCAGAAGAGACGTCTGACATCATTGCATTGCATCATTTTATCGTTAAATGGCCCTGGGATTAAAAATTGACTTTCAAATGTTGTCAGATTTTAAAGCGTTTTTTGAGGCTTTGATATTATCAAACTGATTTGTCATTTGTTTTATAGTGACGCATATCAACGGCAGTTCACAGAATTCATCAGATCTACTGATAATGTTTACTGATTGATTGATTTCCCACCAAAATGATGTCATCATGTAGGATGGAATTAATGGAACATATTATAAAAAACAAACAGATTGGGGAAAAAATACAAATTGATCACCTGTTAAAACAATAGAATGTTTTAAAGAAGATTTAAATGAGAACTAATGAATATGATTTACACAACAGCCAAAAGTTTTGAAAGAAGTCTCTTCTACTCACGATGTCTGTGTTTATTTGATCCAAAATACGGTACAAATTTTGAAATATTATTACAATGTAAAATAGCTGTTCTCTGTGTGAATATACAGTAAAGTGTGATTTATTCCTGTGATCAAAGCTGAGTTTATCATCATTACTCCAGTCTTCAGTGTCACATGATCCTTCACTAATCACTCTCATATGAGGATTTGATGCTCAACACACATTTATGATTATTATCAGTGTTGTTGTGCAGCTTCATATTTCTGTGGAAACTGATATTGTCTTTGATATAATCCGATATAATGGGGATGTGAAACTGCATCTGGTCCAGGTGTTTTGTGTGTGTGAGAGTATATTCGTGATGGATTTAACACATGATCTTCTGAATGTGTCCGTCAGGCGGGAGACGAGTCGTCCGAGGAAGAGGAGGGAGAGGTTGACAGTGAGGTGGAGTTTCCACGCAGACAACGGTGAGTCTGCTTTGATCAATAATTCATATTCATGATTCTCCAGAAGAGTGACTCTTTAAAGCTGTGTTTCTGTTGCCATTAGCCTGTAGAACGTCAGGATTCATTGTTTAAATGTGACTTAAGGCGAGATTTGCATTTGTAGATTTAAATTATAATCCATATCTTTTAAAGGCGGTGAGTTTGAGTCAGAAATCTCCATTTCAGCAGCTTTACATACAAAGACTCAATCTCAATCTTAATGTTGTTCCCTTCCAGGCCTCATCGCTGCATGAGCAGCTTCCAGTCGTACTCCACCTTCAGTTCGGAGAACCTGTCGGTGTCTGACGGAGAGGAGGGCAACACCAGTGACCACTCGCACAGCGGCCCGCTGGAGCAGCTCAGCGCCAGTCAGGAGGAACATCTGGACGAGCTGCTGTCCCACACACCTGAGATCCCCATTGACATCTCCACGCAGTCCGACGGCCTGTCAGATAAAGAGTGTGCCGTCCGCCGGGTCAAGACTCAGATCTCTCTGGGCAAACTGTGTGCGGATGAGCACAGCTACGAGGTGACCGCTGCGGCGCGTTCATGCTAACCCGTCTACACGAATCAGAGCGTTCATTTAAATCAGGGAACTGCTGCCAGCCTAATAATCATTCAGAAACATGTCAAATGGAGAAAAATGGCAAAATTTTTAATTATAAGCACTTACCAAAAATATTTTTTATTTGAAGAAATTTAAATAAATACTTAATTTTAAAATAAAACAATCAGAATAAAACCGTTACTAAAAATAAGAATAAATAAATAAAAATAAATTCAAGTACAGACAATTAAAATGGCAATTATGGAACATTTGAAATAAAATAAAATGCATACAATTAAAATAAAACAATTACTGACAAATATGGAACATATAAAATAAAATAATTTAAATGAGGACAAAAATAAAGCACTTACTAAAAATATATTTTATTATAAAAACAATAAGAATAAAACAATTAAATATTTGAAATAAATAAAAATAAAATCAATATTTTTAAAATACAAACAATTGGAATATTTGAAATATGATAAAATAAATAATTGTTAAAGAAAAGCAAATTAAACTGCTTACTAAAAATCTATTTTATTTTGAAAAATAAATGCATAATTTTACAAATAAAAACAATCAAAATACAGAAAATCAGAATAAAACACTTCATAAAAATATATATATTAATTGAAATAAATCGATATCGGGATAAATACATTTACTAAATAAATCTTTATCTAAATAAAACTATTACTAAAAATGTTAAATAAATAAAAACAATCAAAATGCAACAATTACCAAACAAAAATATATATTTTTAAATAATCAAAAATAAAATGATTGATATATATATATATATATATATATATATATATATATATATATATTAATTTAAATAAATTGATATTAGAATGCATAAATAAAAACAAAATAAAATTATTAAGGTTCGAAAAACATTTTATTTGTTTAGCTGCTTGTCATGTGACCATTAACCATCATTACAGAAAAGTCAACATGCGAATGTGTTGTTAGTTTATTGAAATATTAACTTAAAATCTCGAAGGTACTTTTTTTAATGCTATAAAATATTTTAGGTCAAAGGTGACAAAAAAAAACGTTCCTTGGTTTAAATGAACCAATCCAAACAGTTGATCCACACATCTTTGCTGATCCTAACAAAATTGCAATTTCATAATATTCTGGACCGTATTCTGAAGAATAATCATTCGTTCCTGACGAGACCATGATGTGGTGAATCAGAGGTTGAGCAGATCAGTGTTGAGATCCCTTAGTGTGATTCGACTAACTGTGAACTGTTCCTGTTTCTTTATCTCTCCGCTCAGAATCCGCTGCATTTCGGTGATTCCGACTGTGATACGTCGGATGCGGAATGTTCCGACGCCACCATCAGGAACAAGCAGCCCTGCGCACCCTCTTCCTGGTGAGCCTTCGGAGGAAACCACGGCAATAATCGACGCCTGCTGTAAACAGCCATGACCCTTAGCCCATTTTATCCAGCCCTTCCCATAATCCACCTCTCTCTCTCTCTCTGAGCATCTCAGGCAGATTCCTCTGGAGTGATAATGTAGCTAGAGTAACACGCATAATTTATTTTATTATGAGCTGGAGGAATTGCAAAACAAAATCAGGAACTCGAATTCCAACATCAAAAAAAAAAAAAGAGCATAAATTCAGAGTATTAGCGCTGGAGTGTTCGAAACAAAACAAGGCAACTCAATACCAGGTTAGTTAGTTAGTAAGCTAGGTTAAGATGATTGTGGTCTGCAAGAATGTGTGTATATATGTGCGTAGGTACGTGAACGAAAGTGTTAAGTGTGTAGCTCGAGGATCCATTCCATGACGGGACCACAGACACATGGGACGTCAAAAATGAGTCGCGTCCCTCTGGCAACCTGCTACTTCCTGAGTTTACAGAAGTGACGCCCTTCAGGGTAACTTTAGTTTGAGCACCAGCAGGAACAATGTCTTTTTTTGTTTTGTTTCTTTTGCCGTTTTGACTTCCAAGATCTGTGGATGAATCCCAGCATGCCTGCTTGGTCGGCATTTGATCAGCCAATCAGACTGCTGCTGCTGCTCGCCTCTACGGACAAATAGGAAGTCAAATAACAACTGCTCTACTGGAACAACGTCTTTTAATGATCAAATCAGTGTTTAAACGAACCCGGAGCAGCTTTTTTCTCATCTCAGGACTGTGTTTGAAGAGACGCTGTGGACGGCCAGGTGAGAGCAGGACGCCTGGCGTGTGCGGACATCAACCCTAAAGAGTTTCTTTTCTTCCATCATTTTTAACTTGACGTGAAAATCCAGCGATGTAGATGTTCTGGAGATGCAGTGTCCCATTAGATTGAGTTAAAGGGATCTTTAACCAAAAACACACTATAATTCATGTCATTCCAAACCTGTTTGACCAAAAATGCACTATAAAAGTATCATACACTCTTGAAAATAATGCTGCTTCATTGGCATTGATGGTTACATTAAGAACCTTTCCCTTCCACTAAAGGTAGATTTTTAAAACGTTCTTCACAATAAAAAAAAGGTTATTTTAAAGTGCCCCAATTATGATGTTTAAAGGTTCCTAATTTAGTTTTAGAGTCTCCTACTACAGGTTTACATGCATCCAAGGTCAAAAACACTTTAATTTTCTCATAATATACACTAGACATCACTTCATTTCTTTAAGAGTCTGAAAACGGTTTGTTTCGGACATTCAGTCTCTCGAACCCCCGCCTTTCTGAGAGCCTACTCTGCTCTGATTGGTCAGATGACCCAGTCTGCTGTGATTGGTCTACTCTGCTCTGATTGGTCAGACAGTTCAGTCTGTTGTGATTGGTCTACTCTGCTCTGATTGGTCAGACGGCCCAGTCTGCTGTGATTGGTCCGATGGCTCAGTCTGCTGTGATTGGTCAGATGGCCCAGTCTGCTGTGATTGGTCTACTCTGCTCTGATTGGTCAGACGGCCCAGTCTGCTCTGATTGGTCTACTCTGCTCTGATTGGTCAGACGGCCCAGTCTGCTCTGATTGGTCTACTCTGCTCTGATTGGTCAGATGGCCCAGTCTGCTGTGATTGGTCAGATGGCCCAGTCTGTTGCACTTGGTTGACCTCTTACAGTGCATGTTGGAAATTAAATGCCTATTATTACAGTCACTTTGTTACATTGTTGGAATTACTGACGACTCGGTTTAGCAGTTCAGAATCAATTCTTTCTTTTAGGAGACAATATTTGTTATGCACTTTGATCTTTAAAACTTTGCAGATCTTTAACATTCTCAAACAGCTGTATTACACACTGCATGAAGGGTGATATTTGGAAAAGCATAATAGGGGCACTTAAAGAATTATTCACTGAGAGTTTCTTTGGGAAACCAAAAATGGTGCAAAAACCCCCTTTTGGAGGCGTTATTGTTAAGAGTGTAAACGTTCCATGCAAGAACGTCATACAGGTTTGTAACAACATATGAATAAATGATGACAGAATTATGGTTTTTGGTTCAAATGTCCCTCTGTAGCGTCTTTAATGTGTATGGTGTGGTTTTGATGGTGTTTGTGTGTTTCCAGTGTGCCGTTCATGGAGACTGCAGAAGCACAGACCTTTAAACGAGCTCTGTTTGTTTAAGGGCCGCGGGTGAATCAGCAATAACGTCGCTTTTGCGCTCAGGCCATTGAGAATCGTTCGCTCAGGATGACTGTCTAGCAGGCTGGACAGATGCAGCGTCGCGGGAAGTGAGGCGTGTTGGAAATAAACTGCTTTGTAAAAGACCTCTATTTTTGCAGATATGAGTTCATTATTTTTACACCGTGAGTTTTTTTGAGTAAAAAAAAAAAAAAAAAAAGGAAAAGGAAAGAAAAAGTTCTCGTGCTTTTTGCTGGTTTAATGCTCAGGTTCAATGCTTTATAGTGCGAATGAGTCTCCACTAGGGAAAAGCGGTTTGTCTGTCTTGCTCGTGTTTGGAAATGAGGCCAGTACACAACGTTTGCAAAATGACCACTGCATTTAAATCCAAACCGCAGTATGAACGTGGCCTGTGTGTCTCAGTGTAAACTCTCCCTTGCAAATATGTTACTTGTCATTTCCCTTATGAAAGGGACACTGCATCTTCCAGCATGTCTATATAATATTGTTGCATTCATATTTACCCCGTGTTTAGATATAGACGTTATAGTACTAGATAAAATGCCTCGTCCATCATCAGTAAATGCAGCCGGTCCTCCAGATGTGTTGCTGAACAGGATACGGCATGTGAAGTAAACTGTGAATGGTATTATTATTTTCCGTCTACTTGCAGCTTTACTAAAAGGAGCCTTGCAAGATGTAATTCTACACTAAAACTACAGTATCGTTGAATATGCGAGGAAAGCTGCCGTTTGCAGCGAATGAACAACGCAAAGGCCTCTGGAAACAAACTTTAGGTCAACATGAAATCAAAACGCACCCTTTTTTACTTATTTATTGTGCACGATTCATGTGCAGCATTCGTTTTAATTTGATATTTTTGACCTCTCTGGTTCATAATACCCACCATACAGGGTAAAATCAAGTCCCGCTCTTTTCTCTTTCTCAAGTTTTACCCAGAAATAAGTAAAATGGGTTGTGACCAGCGTTTCATGTTGACTTCAGACTCTGGGCCAATTTCCCAGTGTCATTGGGGGGAAAATATCAGCCATTATTACTGTACAATTTAAATTTTTTTGTCATTTCTGTTCAGTATGATGGTAATGTGCTAAAGACGCAAGATGAAGTGAACTTTAGTTGTGACGAAGGCAAACCGAATACACGCACCAACCTCAATGTTTCCGTTTACGTGTCGCGCTAAAGATCAAGTGATGTACTGAAGTGTGATGATGTATGAAGTCTTTCCGGCCGCAGAGCCATCACAAATCCTGTGAAATATGATTTTAATTTAATTTAATTTAAAAATATCTGTGTTGTTTTTTTGTTTTTTTGTAGCTGGTCTACATGATCATTTAACTTAATTTATTTTGATGCACTAGTAAGATTTATGTTAATTTCTGTGTTTTTCATCTCTTATTGAAGTATTACTGACGAGTTGAGATGGCATCTTAAAGGAAAAATGATCTCAGAACATTTGGTAATTATTTTCTCCACCCGTATGCTGTTATTTTTATATGGAAAATGGGGGGAAAATATCTGTACATTTATTATATTTTCAGATTTCATTCTCGTGGACCATTGTTTTCTGGCGAGAGATTATTGGCTCACGTTTAATCGTTGTAATAACGTGTTGTAAAGATAATTTCAGCGTCATAGGGTTCAGTTCTTGGGCTGTCTAAACTCTAAATCCTGCCATCTCTGTCCTATTAACCATTTTTAATTGCTTTGTCAACCACTACATATACAGGTATTTAAAAATGAACTATTTTTGTGCAGAATGTCTTCAGCTCTGGGCTAATTTTCCTCCTCCTGTTAGTTTCATGTCTCACCCTTTTTCCTTCCTTATCTTGAATGGTGTTATGATCAACCAATCCTGACGATTTCCTGTAATAGCCTGTGCACAGTGCGACAGGAGTGACGTGTAAAATCAAGGCAGAGCAACTGCATGGAATAAACACTGATGTACTGTACCAAACTCTCCGGCCTCCTCATTCTGTGCATGTCTGTGATGTTTAGTTTAACTGATACTCATGAAGACGTTTGTTGTGCATTTCAATAAATCCTTTTTAATCCAGCCGTAAATAAGGCCTTCAGTATTTCATGTCCATTCACTTATAGAGGTATGAAGCAGAACTGAGTTTAAAGGGTAACTCAACCCCAGCTCAGAGCCTAACCTGAGAGCGTGCACCTGAGATCCACAGTGACGGATTGATTGACAGCTGTCAGACTCGTAAAGATGGAGAATGACTGGAGTGACACCAGTAGCTTTGCAACAGATTCAAGAGAGGGTCGGAGGGTGTCCGGTTTGGGAACCGCATGATTTCGTCGCTGCTTTTTGCGGATGACGTTGTCATGTTGGCCTCCTCAGACCAGGACCTTCAGCGTGCACTGGGGCGGTTTGCAGCCGAGTGTGAAGCGGCCGGGATGAGAATCAGCACCTCCAAATCTGAGGCCATGGTTCTCAGTCGGAAAAGGGTGGCTTGCCCACTTCAGGTTGGTGGAGAGTTTCTGCTTCAGGTGGAGGAGTTCAGGTATCTTGGGTATCACGAGTGAGTGAGGGAAGGATGGAACGGGAGATTGACAGACAGATCGGTGCAGCTTCTGCAGTAATGCGGTCGATGTACCGGTCTGTCGTGGTGAAGAAGGAGCTGAGCTGTAAGGCGAAGCTCTCGATTTACCGGTCAATCTACGTTCCTACTCTCACCTATGGTCATGAGCTGTGGGTCATGACTGAAAGGACAAGATCCCGGATACAGGCGGCCGAAATGAGCTTTCTCCGCAGGGTTGCTGGGCGCTCCCTTAGAGATAGGGTGAGGAGCTCAGTCACTCGGGAGGAGCTCAGAGTAGAGCCGTTGCTCCTTCACATCGAGAGGAGCCAGTTGAGGTGGCTCGGGCATCTATTTTGGATGCCTCCTGGACGCCTTCCCGGGGAGGTGTTCCGGGCATGTCCCACCGGGAGGAGGCCCCGGGGAAGACCTAGGACATGCTGGAGGGATTACGTCTCCCGGCTGGCCTGGGAATGCCTCGGGGTTCCCCCGGAAGAGCTGGAGGAAGTGGCTAGGGAGAGGGAAGTCTGGGCGTCTCTGCTTAGACCGTTGCCCCCGCGACCCGGCCCCGGATAAGCGGAAGATAATGGATGGATGGATGGATCCAGGAGTTTGGAGGTTAGCTTGATGGGAACTATGGTGTTAAAGGCTTAGCTATAGTCAATAAATAGCAGCCTTACGTAGTTCCCACTTTTGCTGTCGATGTGAGTGAGGTAGGAGTGGAGGACATGAGACAACAGACCTTTTGAAGTAGAGGACTTTTCTCCCTCGCCTTCACCTGA
The DNA here is from genome assembly GCA_018749465.1 of Paracanthobrama guichenoti. NCBI lineage: Eukaryota > Metazoa > Chordata > Actinopteri > Cypriniformes > Gobionidae > Paracanthobrama > Paracanthobrama guichenoti. The sequence goes on along the minus strand of CM031951.1, from coordinate 3,425,072 downwards.
AGTGGAGGAGGGTGAATTGTTTGTGGACACCCTGCCAGAGCCTTATCGATTTCAGCCGCTGGCTCAAACTGCGTTAACTCCTGATGCTCGCGAAGCAGCAGCACAAGAGGGAATGTCCCATTTGTCCCCATTGACCTAATCTAAGAAGTCAAGGTTGAGGTTCATTCGCGTGTTACACAGCACGTTTGAGCTTCAGCAGAACCAATGAAATTAATTCTCGTGTTACGCATCACGTTTGAGCTTCAGCAGAACCAATGAGATTCATTCGCGTGTTACGCATCACGTTTGAGCTTCAGCAGAACCAATGAGGTTCATTCTCGTGTTACGCATCACGTTTGAGCTTCAGCAGAACCAATGAGGTTCATTCTCGTGTTACGCATCACGTTTGAGCTTCAGCAGAACCAATGAGGTTCATTCTCGTGTTACGCAGCACGTTTGAGCTTCAGCAGAACCAATGAGGTTCATTCTCGTGTTACGCATCACGTTTGAGCTTCAGCAGAACCAATGAGGTTCATTCTCGTGTTACGCATCACGTTTGAGCTTCTGCGAGAACCAATGAGGTTCATTCTCGTGTTACGCAGCACGTTTGAGCTTCAGCAGAACCAATGAGGTTAATTCTCATGTTACGCATCACGTTTGAGCTTCAGCGAGAACCAATGAGGTTCATTCTCGTGTTACGCAGCACGTTTGAGCTTCAGCAGAACCAATGAGGTTCATTCTCGTGTTACGCAGCACGTTTGTGCTTCAGCGAGAACCAATGAGGTTCATTCTCGTGTTACGCAGCACGTTTGTGCTTCAGCGAGAACCAATGAGGTTCATTCTCGTGTTACGCAGCACGTTTGAGCTTCAGCAGAACCAATGAGGTTCATTCTCGTGTTACGCATCACGTTTGAGCTTCAGCGAGAACCAATGAGGTTCATTCTCGTGTTACGCAGCACGTTTGAGCTTCAGCAGAACCAATGAGGTTCATTCTCGTGTTACGCAGCACGTTTGAGATTCAGCAGAACCAATGAGGTTCATTCTCGTGTTACGCATCACGTTTGAGCTTCACCAGAACCAATGAGGTTCATTCTCGTGTTACGCATCACGTTTGAGCTTCACCAGAACCAATGAGGTTCATTCTCGTGTTACGCAGCACGTTTGAGATTCAGCAGGATTGTTCTCGCACGTCAAGCAGGTTCGCTGATCAATGTGAATAATATCCTAAATTAAATCTGTTCAAGACATAAAGTGATCCGAGTATTTTCAGAAGATTTGGACTAAACTGCTCAATTCATATGGGTTTGTTTTATGATCTCTTTATGAACTTTTTGAAGTGTCAGTGGTAGTTGTGTAGCTGTCAATGGAGGGGCCAGAAAGCTCTCAGATTTCATTGTGTTTTGAATATGAACGAAAGTCTTAGGGGTTTGGAACAACATGAGGGTGAGTAATTAATGACAATTAATGATAATTTTCATTTTAGGGTGTAGGGCAGAGCGGGGCACAACCTAACGCTTTTTGACCGTCTCAGTTGGGTAAATCCACTCGGGGTTCAGAGTATTTATTTTCCCCCACATTAATTTCACACGTCTAGTACAATTATGTGGTTTTGTTTCATTAATACAGTGTATACTTTTTTCTTGATTTACCCCAAAAGAATGGAAGTTAAATGTGACAACATGCCCCATAGCTGTACACTGCACATTAACACGTGAGGGGCACATTGTAACGTGAGGGGCGCATTGTAACACGTGAGGGGCACATTGTAACGTGAGGGGCATAATAACACGTGAGGGGCGCATTGTAACACGTGAGGGGCACATTGTAACACGTGAGGGGCATAATAACACGTGAGGGGCACAATAACACGTGAGGGGCGCATTGTAGCACGTGAGGGGCGCATTGTAACACGTGAGGGGCGCATTATAACGTGAGGGGTGCATTGTAACACGTGAGGGGCATAATAACACGTGAGGGGCGCATTGTAACACGTGAGGGGTGCACTGTAACACGTGAGGGGCGCATTATAACACGTGAGGGGCACAATAACACGCGAGAGGGCACATTGTAACACGTGAGGGGCATTGTAACACGTGAGGGGCACAATGTAACACGTGAGGGGCGCATTGTAACACGTGAGGGGTGCATTGTAACACGTGAGGGGCGCATTGTAACACGTGAGGGGCGCATTGTAACACGTGAGGGGCACATTGTAACACGTGAGGCGCATTATAACACGTGAGGGGCATAAAAACACGTGAGGGGCGCATTGTAACGTGAGGGGCGCATTGTAACACGTGAGGGGTGCATTATAACACGTGAGGGGCACATTGTAACGTGAGGGCACATTGTAGCGTGAGGGCATAATAACGCGTGAGGCGCATTGTAACACGTGAGGGGCACATTGTAACACATGAGGGGCATAATAACACGTGAGGGGCACAATAACACGTGAGGGGCGCATTGTAGCACGTGAGGGGCGCATTGTAACACGTGAGGGGCGCATTATAACGTGAGGGGTGCATTGTAACGTGAGGGGCATAATAAGACGTGAGGGCGCATTGTAACACGTGAGGTGCACTGTAACACGTGAGGCGCATTATAACACGTGAGGGGCACATTGTAACACGTGAGGGGCGCATTGTAACACGTGAGGGGCACATTGTAACACGTGAGGGCACAATGTAACACGTGAGGCGCATTATAATACGTGAGGGGCGTACACGTGAGGCGCATTGTACACACGTGAGGGGCGCATTGTAACACGTGAGGGGTGCACTGTAACGTGAAGGGCGCATTGTAACATGTGAGGGGCACATTATAACACGTGAGGGGCACATTGTAACACACGAGGGGCATAATAACACGTGAGGGGCGCATTGTAACACGTGAGGGGCACATTGTAACACGTGAGGGGCATAATAACACGTGAGGGGCACATTGTAACACGTGAGGGGCACATTGTAACACGTGAGGGGCACAATGTAACACGTGAGGGGCGCATTATAACACGTGAGGGGCGCATTGTACACACGTGAGGGGCGCATTGTAACACGTGAGGGGCGCATTGTAACACGTGAGGGGTGCACTGTAAAGTGAGGGGCGCATTATAACACGTGAGGGGTGCATTATAACACGTGAGGGGCACATTATAACACGTGAGGGGCACATTGTAACACGTGAGGGGCATAATAACACGTGAGGGCGCATTGTAACACGTGAGGGCACATTGTAACACGTGAGGGGCACATTATAACACGTGAGGGGCGCATTATAACATGTGAGGGGTGCATTGTAACACGTGAGGGGCATAATAACACGTGAGGGGTGCACTGTAACACGTGAGGGGCGCATTATAACACGTGAGGGGGACAATAACACGTGAGGGGCACAATAACACGTGAGGGGCACAATAACACGTGAGGGGCACATTGTAACACGTGAGGGGCGCATTGTAACACGTGAGGGGCTCATTGTAACACGTGAGGGGCGCATTATAACACGTGAGGGGCGCATTGTACACACGTGAGGGGCGCATTGTAACACGTGAGGGGCGCATTGTAACACGTGAGGGGCGCATTGTAACACGTGAGGGCGCATTGTAACACGCGTGAGGCACATTGTAACACGTGAGGCGCATTATAACACGTGAGGCGCATTGTAACACGTGAGGGCACATTGTAACACGTGCGTGAGGCGCATTATAACACGTGAGGCACACATTGTAACACGTGAGGGCGCATTATAACACGTGAGGGCGCATTATAACACGTGAGGGGTGCATTGTAACACGTGAGGGGCATAATAACACGTGAGGGGTGCACTGTAACGTGAGGGGCACATTGTAACACGTGAGGGGCATAATAACACGTGAGGGGCGCATTGTAACACGTGAGTCGCGCATTGTAACACGTGAGGGGCACATTGTAACACGTGAGGGGCATAATAACAGGTGAGGGGCGCATTGCAACACGTGACTGCGGCGCATTGTAACACGTGAGGGGCACAATGTAATAACGTGGGGCGCATTGTAACACGTGAGGGGCGCATTTAACACGTGAGGGGCATAATAACACGTGAGGGGTGCACTGTAACGTGAGTGCGCGCATTATAACACACGTGAGGGTGCATTATAACACGTGAGGGCGCATTATAACACGTGAGGCACAGGCACGTGAGGCGCCATTGTAACACGTGAGGGCATAATAACACGTGAGGCGCATTAACACGTGAGGGGCGCATTGCGTGGTACATTGTAACGCACGTGAGGTGCACTGCGTGAGGCGCATTATAACTGCGGTGCACTGTAACACGTGAGGGGCGCATTATAACACATGAGGGGCACATTGTAACACGTGAGGGGCACATTGTAACACGTGAGCGGCACATAACACGTGATGTAACATTGTAACACGTGAGGGGCGCACATAATAACACGTGAGGCGACATTGTAACTGCGTGAGGCGCATTGTAACACGTGAGGCGCATTGTAACACGTGAGGCGCATTGTACACGTGAGGGGCACGTAACGTGAGGGGCGCATTGTAACACGTGAGGGGCGCATTATAACACACGGGAGGCGCATTATAACACGTGAGGCGGGCATGTGAGACATTGTAACGTGAGGGGCATAATAACACGTGAGGCACATTGTAACACGTGAGGCGCATTATAACACGTGAGGGGGACAATAACACGTGAGGGGCACAATAACACGTGAGGGGCACATTGTAACACGTGAGGGGCTCATTGTAACACGTGAGGGGCACAATGTAACACGTGAGGGGCGCATTGTAACACGTGAGGGGCACATGTAACACGTAGGCTGCGTGAGGCGCATTGTAACACGTGAGGGGCGATTGTAAACACGTGAGGCGCATTGTACACACGTGAGGCGCATTGTAACGTGAGGCGTGACGTGAGGCGCATTGTAACACGTGAGGGCACATTGTAACACGTGAGAGGCGCATTATAACACGTGAGGCGCATTATAACATGTGAGAGGTGCATTGTAACACGTGAGGGCATAATAACACGTGAGGGGTGCACTGTAACACGTGAGGGGCGCATTATAACACGTGAGGGGGACAATAACACGTGAGGGGCACAATAACACGTGAGGGGCACATTGTAACACGTGAGGGGCTCATTGTAACACGTGAGGGGCACAATGTAACACGTGAGGGGCACATTATAACACGTGAGGGGCACATTGTAACACGTGAGGGGCATAATAACACGTGAGGGGCGCATTGTCACACGTGAGGGTGCATTGTAACACGTGCGAGGCGCATTGTAACACGTGAGGCGCATTAACACGTGAGGGGCGCGTGAGGCGTGAGGGGCGCATTGTAACACGTGAGGGGCGCATTGTAACACGTGAGGGGCACATTGTAACACGTGAGGGGCGCATTATAACACGTGAGGGGCGCATTATAACATGTGAGGGTGCATTGTAACACGTGAGGAGGGCATAATAACATTGTAACACGTGGGTGCACTGTAACACGTGAGGCGCATTATAACACGCGAGGGGGACAATAACACGTGAGGGCACAATAACACGTGAGGGGGCACATTGTAACACGTGAGGCTCATTGTAACACGTAAGTGGGCACAATGTAACACGTGAGGGGTGACATTATAACACGTGAGGGGCACATTGTAACACGTGAGGGCATAATAACACGTGAGGGGCGCATTGTAACACGTGAGAGGGTGTGACTGTAACATTGTGCGTGAGGCGCATAATATAACACATGAGGGCACATTGTAACACGTGTGAGGGGCATAATAACGCGTGAGGCGCATTGTAACACGTGAGGGGCACATTGTACGGGGCGCATTGTAACACGTGAGGCGCATTATAACACGTGAGGCGCATTATAACGTGACGTGTGAGGGGACAATAACACGTGAGGGGCACAATAACACGTGAGGGGCACATTGTGAGGGCACAATAACACGTGAGGGCTCATTGTAACACGTGAGGCACAATGTGAGGGGCACAATGTAACACGTGAGGGGCGCATTGTAACACGTGAGGGGCACATTGTAACACGTGAGGGGCACATTGTAACACGTGAGGCGCATTGTAACACGTGAAATGCGGCGCATTGTACACACGTGAGGGGCGCATTGTAACACGTGAGGGGCGCATTGTAACACGTGAGGCGCATTATAACACGTGAGGCGCATTATAACATGTGAGGGTGCGTGACGTGCGCATAATAATTATAACACGTGAGGGGCATTATAACACGTGAGGGGCACATTATAACACGTGAGGGGCACATTGTAACACGTGAGGGGCATAATAACACGTGAGGGGCGCATTGTAACACGTGAGGGGCACATTGTAACACGTGAGGGGCGCATTATAACACGTGAGGGGCGCATTATAACACGTGAGGGGCGCATTATAACATGTGAGGGGTGCATTGTAACACGTGAGGGGCATAATAACACGTGAGGGGTGCACTGTAACGTGAGGGGCACATTATAACACGTGAGGGGCATAATAACACGTGAGGGGCGCATTGTAACACGTGGGCGCATTATAACACGTGTGGGGCACATTGTAACACGTGAGGAGGCATAATAACACGTGAGGCGCATTGTAACACGTGAGGGCACATTGTAACACGTGAGGGCGCATTATAACACGTGAGGGGCATTATAACACGTGAGGCGCATTATAACACGTGAGGGGTGCATTGTAACGCGTGAGGGCATAATAACACGTGAGGGGTGCACTGTAACTGTAACACGTGGGCACATTATAACATTATAACACGTGAGGGGCATAATAACACGTGAGGGGCGCATTGTAACACGTAAGGGGCGCATTATAACACGTGAGGGGCACATTGTAACACGTGAGGGGCGCATTATAACACGTGAGGGGCGCATTATAACACGTGAGGGGCGCATTATAACACGTGAGGGGCACATTGTAACACGTAAGGGGCGCATTATAACACGTGAGGGCGCATTATAACACGTGAGGGGCATAACGTGGCAGGTGAGGCGCATTGCAACACGTGAGGGGCGCATTGTAACACGTGAGGGGCACATTATAACACGTGAGGGGCGCATTGTAACATGTGAGGCGCATTATAACACGTGAGGCGCATTATAACACGTGAGGCGCATTATAACACGTGAGGGCGCATGTAACATGTGAGGGCACATTATAACACGTGAGGGCGCATTGTAACACGTGAGGGGTACATTATAACACGTGAGGGGCGCATTGTAACACGTGAGGTACATTATAACACGTGAGGCGCATTATAACATGTGAGGGGTGCATTGTAACACGTGAGGGGCATAATAACACGTGAGGGGTGCACTGTAACACGTGAGGGGCGCATTATAACACGTGAGGGGGACAATAACACGTGAGGGGCACAATAACACGTGAGGGGCACATTGTAACACGTGAGGGGCGCATTGTAACACGTGAGGGGCTCATTGTAACACGTGAGGGGCACAATGTAACACGTGAGGCGCATTATAACGCGTGAGAGGCGCATTGTACACACACGTGAGGCGCATTGTAACACGTGAGGGGCATAATATTGTAACACGTGAGGGGCACATTGTAACACGTGAGGGCACATTGTAACACGTGAGGCGCATTGTACAGGCACGTGTGGGCACATTGTAACACGTGAGGGGCGCATTGTAACACGTGAGAGGTGCACTGTAACGTGAGGGGCGCATTATAACACGTGAGGGGTGCATTATAACACGTGAGGGGCACATTATAACACGTGAGGGCACATTGTAACACGTGAGGGCATAATAACATTATAACGTGTGAGGCGCATTGTAACACGTGAGGGCACACGTGAGGCGCATTGTAACACGTGAGGGCGCATGAGGCGCATTGTAACATGTGAGGGCACATTATAACACGTGAGGGGCGCATTGTAACACGTGAGGGGTACATTATAACACGTGAGGGGCGCATTGTAACACGTGAGGGGTACATTATAACACGTGAGGGGCGCATTATAACATGTGAGGGGTGCATTGTAACACGTGAGGGGCATAATAACACGTGAGGGGTGCACTGTAACACGTGAGGGGCGCATTATAACACGTGAGGGACAATAACACGTGAGGGGCACAATAACACGCGTGAGGCACATTGTAACACGTGAGGCGCATTGTAACACGTGAGAGTAACAACACGTGGGGCTCATTGTAACACGTGAGGGGCACAATGTAACACGTGAGGGGCGCATTATAACACGTGAGGGGCGCATTGTACACGTGAGGCGCATTGTAACACGTGAGGGCGCATTGTAACACGTGAGGGCACATTGCACATTAACACGTGAGGGCACATTGTAACACGTGAGGCGCATTGTACACACGTGAGAGGCGCATTGTAACACGTGAGGGCGCATTGTAACACGTGAGAGAGGTGCACTGTAACGCGTGAGGCGCATTATTATAACACGTGAGGGTGCATTATAACACGTGAGGGCACATTGTAACACGTGAGGGGCATTATAACACGTGAGGGGCACATTGTAACACGTGAGGGGCATAATAACACGTGAGGGGCGCATTGTAACACGTGAGGGGCACATTGTAACACGTGAGGGGCGCATTATAACACGTGAGGGGCGCATTATAACATGTGAGGGGTGCATTGTAACACGTGAGGGGCATAATAACACGTGAGGGGTGCACTGTAACGTGAGGGGCACATTGTAACACGTGAGGGGCTCATTGTAACACGTGAGGGGCACAATGTAACACGTGAGGGGCGCATTGTAACACGTGAGGGGCACATTGTAACACGTGAGGGGCACATTGTAACACGTGAGGGGCGCATTGTAACACGTGAGGCGCATTGTAACCGTGAGGGGCATTGTAACACGTGAGGCGCATTGTAACACGTGAGGGGCGCATTGTAACACGTGAGAGGTGCACTGTAACGTGAGGGGCGCATTATAACACGTGAGGGGTGCATTATAACACGTGAGGGGCGCATTATAACACGTGAGGGGCACATTGTAACACGTGAGGGGCATAATAACACGTGAGGGGCGCATTGTAACACGTGAGGGGCACATTGTAACACGTGAGGGGCGCATTATAACACGTGAGGGGCGCATTATAACACGTGAGGGGTGCACTGTAACGTGAGGGGCACATTGTAACACGTGAGGGGCATAATAACACGTGAGGGGCGCATTGTAACACGTGAGTCGCGCATTGTAACACGTGAGGGGCACATTGTAACACGTGAGGGGCATTGTAACACGTGAGGGGCATTGTAACACGTGAGGGGCGCATTGTAACACGTGAGGGGCGCATTGTAACACGTGAGGGGCGCATTGTAACACGTGAGGGGCACATTGTAACACGTGAGGGGAGCATTGTAACGTGAGGGGCATTGTAACATGTGAGGGGCACATTGTAACACGTGAGGGGCGCATTGTAACACGTGAGGGGCACATTGTAACACGTGAGGGGTGCACTGTAACACGTGAGGGGCGCATTATAACACGTGAGGGGCATAATAACACGTGAGGGGCGCATTGTAACACGTAAGGGGTGCATTGTAACACGTGAGGGGCATAATAACACGTGTGAGGGCATAATAACACGTGAGGCACATTATAACACGTGAGGGCATAATAACACGTGAGGGGCGCATTGTAACACGTAAGGGGCGCATTATAACACGTGAGGCGCATTGTAACACGTGAGGCGCATTATAACACGTGAGGGGCGCATTATAACACGTGAGGGGCGCATTATAACACGTGAGGGGCACATTGTAACACGTAAGGGGCGCATTATAACACGTGAGGGGCGCATTATAACACGTGAGGGGCATAATAACAGGTGAGGGGCGCATTGCAACACGTGAGGGGCGCATTGTAACACGTGAGGGGCACATTATAACACGTGAGGGGCGCATTGTAACATGTGAGGGGTACATTATAACACGTGTGAGGCGCATTGTAACATGTGAGGTACATTATAACACGTGAGGCGCATTGTAACACGTGAGGGGCGCATTGTAACACGTGAGGGGCGCATTGTAACATGTGAGGGGTACATTATAACACGTGAGGGGCGCATTGTAACACGTGAGGGGTACATTATAACACGTGAGGGGCGCATTATAACACGTGAGGGGCACATTATAACATGACCAAATGACAGCTTAAAATGTTACCTGATATAATCCAAAAAATATCCAAGACAAACTAAAATATTTTGTCAATAAAATACAATTAACTTTTTAAAATAAAATAATGGTATCATTAAAAATACACTAATTTTTGAGTTTGACAACAAACACCTCAAAATACAGCTGTACAGCAGAGTTAAAAATTCATAAATTCAAATTCATAAAAGTATAGAATATAATATCAGTTCTAATAGGAGCTCAGTGTGACAACATGCCCCGCCTGCTCCACTGGGATTAACATCTCAACTGTTACATTTTATTAACTATTACTCAACTATTACTATTATATCAGATTTGTCTTACTTTAAATAAAAACACACACACACACAAACAGAGATGAAAAATGTACTTTTGCAGTGGTTAAATGCTCAGTGATATCTTCCAAAGATTTTTTC
>CM031951.1:3344473-3404473 GCA_018749465.1 Paracanthobrama guichenoti | reverse complement strand
GTGTGTGTGTGTGTGTGTGAGTGATGGGTTTAGTTTAGGTCATGTTAATACCTTAAATTTATTTGTTAGTTGACAAGGCAGCATTTCCAATATTTAAGTTTGTCGTCTAACATTTATATTTAATTTCAGCTCTGTGTTCGATGAATGCTGCTGATTTGTAGCTAACAGTAACAGTAGTAGACGGATCTCTCTCTCTCTCTCTCTCTTGTTGAGTTGTGGGTTTCTGATGTTGACTCTTCATGCTTTCTCTCTTCTGTGTTCTTCGGTTAAGCTGGTTAACTGGTAAGATGTCCTGCTGCATGTGCTCTAGTGCTTCATTCAGTTAAAGCCTGGGCAAATAAAGATATCAGAATTACAAAGACATTATTAACATCTATAGATGCTGCGGATAGTGTCGGAAATGCTCTTCCTGTGCAGTAGTTTGGGTTTATGAAATGAGTTCAGGATTATATTATTAGAGTTTTAACATAATCCAGTTGGAAAGTGGAGACTGTTAAAGGGACAGTGCACCCAAAAATGATGATTCTGTCATCATTTATTCACCCTCATTTGCTGTTATTGTTTCAGTGAAATTGTAAATAATCTTAACCGATAAACAATCCCGTCTACACTCACATTTCATTTGCAATCACTTTTGTTGATGCATTGTGCCAGGTATGATATAATAGTTGCCAACTACAGTCAGCTAGTTAGCTCTGCTACAAGTTACTAGCAAAAAGTGGTCCGTCCGTCCGTCCATCCATCCATCCATCCATCCATCCCCAAAACGGCATTGAGTGTTATGTTTGTTGCAACTGAATGACATGCATCATGCAACATTTTTTTAATCTGATTGACAGAGAAGATCATTAACTTTTAATATAGTGCATGAGCCACATGGACTGCTGTTACATATGGAAGCATGTGGGTAGCAATATTCAATTTGTAATGCATTATGTAAAATGGCCATGTATATTACATTTTTCATACCGAATGTGCAACGTCTGGAGCAAAATGCTAATTCAGAATTCAATAATATAATTTAAATTAGCTATTTCCTACACTAATTGCATTTTCAACTCTACATTGAATTTTTCTACATTCCAAACATTACATGTTTGGTATGGAAAATGTAATTTAAAGGTGCAGTGTGTGATTTGTAGCGGCATCTAGCGGTGAGGTTGTGAATTGCACACCCCCCCTTTCGAAGCATATAGAGAAGCTACGTTGGCCGACACAGGACAAATATGTTGTCGTCTGAGACAGCAGAGAGTGACTAGCGCTCTGTAGAGAATTTTTTCCGTTTAGGGCTACCGTAGAAACATGGCGGCGCAAAATGGCGACTTCACGGTAAGGGGGCCCGCGGCTCATTCTAAGGTAATAACGACTCATTATGTAAATTATGTATATTATATTGCATTTCTGTCAATAGATCCTCATAAATACTACATGCTGCACCTTTAAATACAGAAATATTTGAAACATATTGCATTGCCATTTTGCATATTACATTGAATATTGCTACCCGTATGCTTCCATAGATGGGTACTTTAGTGGTGTTTTATGTCCTTTTTTGTTTTATGAAATCAAGCTGAATGCATGTAGACAGAAATGCATTTCTTGGGAAAAATAACAGCATACAGCTTTGGAACGACATGAGGAATTGTATTGCTCATTTAGTGAGTGTGTGTTTGTCCGTCTGTGCTGACTGCTGCGTTTCTGCTGTCGCACTCACCGCGTTTCCTTTGAAGCGGTGATGCATGCATGCGGGGACATGCATTTTGCCTGTGCTGAAGCATTGCTAATGATAACTCTCTATGGTTAAAATCCTCTGATGCACTGATGCAAATGTAAATGAGCAGACTGTGTGTCTCTCCACAGGGAGGAACGGTGATCGGCAGCGCCCGCTGTAAGGCCTTCACCACACGAGAGGGCCGTTTAGCTGCGGCCTTTAACCTGGTGAAGCGTGGCATCTCTAATCTGTGCGTCTGCGGCGGAGACGGCAGCCTCACCGGGGCAAACATCTTCCGCTCAGAGTGGAGCGGACTCCTCGATGAGCTGGTGAAGAAAGGTATGACATGGGAAAAACACAGAGCTTTGCTTTTTACTTTAAAGTTTGACATTAGAAACTGTTTTAAAGGTGGGGTAAGCTATATTTCAAAAATGCTTTTCGGGCCGAGTACCAAAACAAACCTGTAGCCAATCAGCAGTAAGGGGCGTGTCTACTAATGATGGGGAGAAGAGAGCGCTCAGTGCTCATTATTCAAAAGACAGGACGGACATTAGCCGAGCGAAAGAGAAACAGAAACAGAAAGAGAGAGATGGCAGATAAACACATGTGGAAGATGTGTGTGGAACAAAAGAAGGCTTACGATCAGGCAAGAAGTATCACTTTCCAGCGCTGGAGAGAACTCACAGAGCGCTAAGGCCTGCAATCGGACACTGAGGTTGCTTTATTTCTTCTCGATGGGTTTGTTTTGTTTGACAGAACTAACATATGCTGGCTTTTGCTTGAATATGCTCGCGTGTCATATTTGCTTGCTTGTCCATTTGCGATCGTATGGTCGTTCACTTCAGCGATGACAAAGACCCGTTCATTTCCACCTCCTCACTGTCTGTTTCAAGCGTCAGCTCCCAAAGTGTGTCCAAACAGTAAGATAATAAACTCCTAATACATGTTTGTTTCCTTTGGTTCCTCTTTTAGTGATCGATATAACCCTCTAATCGCGTCATAATTGTAATATGTTCGTGCTCGTGCTATCGAGCTGTTCATGAGAACTGTGTTTTTGGGATGGAAGGGATGACTTTTTCATTGAACATTCGACCTGGATTACCATAGTAACACACATTGCTTTCACTTATTGATGACATCGTAGCCTCATCCGGGTGGCACAGCAGATTCCACCATAGTCATTGCCTGGGTTACGTACGTATGTGTGGGGCGGAGCTATCAAAATAGGGGCGAGACCCTTTTGGGGTAGGGGCGTGTTTGTTCTAGTGATTTGAAATATCAAAGAGCTTATCCCACCTTTAAAGGGGTTAAAGGAGCATCACCACTAACAGAACGGCATAAATAATGACAGAATTGAGTTTCAGCCATAAAAAAACTTGTTTTAAGGTCATGAAAGCTGGCTCAAGCTCATGAAGGATCAGTCAGGCAGTAAAGTCTCGCCAGGATAAGACTCATAAATCTTTATGAAAGCCGTATCAAAGTGTCAAAGCAAGGCATTGACTCTGCATCAGTGTTCAGGAAACCATTTTGAAATTGTAGTTTCTCAAGATACAAACTACTCATGTGAAGAAGTTCAACTACAGTCAACTAGTTAGCTCTGCTACAAGTTACTAGCAAAAAGGTGTAAAATTGCAATAAAAATAGCAAAAGGTTATTCATATCTATTTATTTATTTTACATGCATTTGTTCAGCTAATTGATTTAATTTTTAATTTATTCATATTAATAATATTAATTATCTTTTTTTACTCATTGTTAACTAAAACTATTAAAAACATTTCTGTTAACTGAAATAAATAAATTGAATGGATAAAATAACATTAAATACTATTAATCTAACGCAAAAAACACCATCATTTATACCGTATAACTTATTGTAAATGTTGATGAACAGCAGCATTCTACTAAATATTTCCGCAAAAAAGGAAGTGATAGTCTTTGGATAGTCATATATACAAAAAAAAAAAATATATATATATATATATACACACACTCACCTAAAGGATTATTAGGAACACCTGTTCAATTTCTCATTAATGCAATTATCTAATCAACCAATCACATGGCAGATGCTTCAATGCATTTAGGGGTGTGGTCCTGGTCAAGACAATCTCCTGAACTCCAAACTGAATGTCAGGATGGGAAAGAAAGGGGATTTAAGCAATTTTGAGCGTGGCATGGTTGTTGGTGCCAGACGGGCTGTTCTGAGTATTTCACAATCTGCTCAGTTACTGGGATTTTCACACACAACCATTTCTAGGGTTTACAAAGAATGGTGTGAAAAGGGAAAAACATCCAGTATGCGGCAGTCCTGTTGCCTTGTTGATGCTAGAGGTCAGAGGAGAATGGGCCGACTGATTCAAGCTGATAGAAGAGCAACTTTGACTGAAATAACCACTCGTTACAACCGAGGTATGCAGCAAAGCATTTGTGAAGCCACAACACGCACAACCTTGAGGCGGATGGGCTACAACAGCAGAAGACCCCACCGAGTACCACTCATCTCCACTACAAATAGGAAAAAGAGGCTACAATTTGCACAAGCTCACCAAAATTGGACAGTTGAAGACTGGTCTGATGAGTCTCAATTTCTGTTGAGACATTCAGATGGTAGAGTCAGAATTTGGCGTAAACAGAATGAGAACATGGATCCATCATGCCTTGTTACCACTGTGCAGGCTGGTGGTGGTGGTGTAATGGTGTGGGGGATGTTTTCTTGGCACACTTTAGGCCCCTTAGTGCCAATTGGGCATCGTTTAAATGCCATGGCCTACCTGAGCATTGTTTCTGACCATGTCCATCCCTTTATGACCACCATGTACCCATTCTCTGATGGCTACTTCCAGCAGGATAATGCACCATGTCACAAAGCTTGAATCATTTCAAACTGGTTTCTTGAACATGACAATGAGTTCACTGTACTAAAATGGCCCCCACAGTCACCAGATCTCAACCCAATAGAGCATCTTTGGGATGTGGTGGAACGGGAGCTTCATGCCCTGGATGTGCATCCCACAAATCTCCATCAACTGCAAGATGCTATCCTATCAATATGGGCCAACATTTCTAAAGAATGCTTTCAGCACCTTGTTGAGTCAATGCCACGTAGAATTAAGGCAGTTCTGAAGGAGAAAGGGGGTCAAACACAGTATTAGTATGGTGCTCCTAATAATCCTTTAGGTGAGTGTATATATATCCTCCTGGGACCCAGAATATATATATATTTTTTCATGTTTTCATTTGTTTGGACCATAAGAAACAAATGGAAAATATTATTTTAGTCATATGCTATGATATGTCCTGTGTAGTTGACACCAGGACTGAATGACATGAAATTGCACGTATAGGCAAAAACAGTGGGATTTATTTTTAATTCACCTATCAATTTTTAGGTTTCAGGATTTTTTTTAAACAAACTTTGTTTAAAGATGATTCTGAACGATGTTATGAAAGATATAACGGAATGCATTTATATACCATTTTACTTTATGCAATATGTGGGTAAAATGGACATTCAATACTATCTATGCACTGCATCTAATTTGCGTATTAATGTGTTCTTGGTGCAACATAATGAAAATAGAAGTGTAATAATGGGAGTAATAATTGGCAACATTTTCATATATTTCATAGGAATATTGATATGGAATTTCGTTCCCTATTCACGTGTCTTGTCTCCAGAATGCCTGATAAACATGCTTTAAGTCCTGGCGTATTCTACAGTGGACAATCAATGCCCTGTTCTGTGGCAGAAAGTCATATTTTGATTATAAACCCCATAACATTTTCCTGAGATGTTGATTTATAACAAACAATTTGAAAATGAATCCAATTTAAATTATAATTACAAAATATTATAATTCCATAAGAGTGCTAAACATTAATGTCATCCGTTTTTAAAGACCTAGAAGAAGTTGTTGTCCTGGTGAAACCTCCAAACATTTGGCATCTCTGCAAAGCCCTGAATGTGCTCTTTACAGGACATCCAGACTGAAAACATGTATGATGTCAGAGAAATTCACTAAAATATAATTTTAAGTCTGTTCCTGGGTATATATACACACACACACACACACACACACATAACTCATATGCATGTGATTGACAGGTCGAATCACAGCAGAGACGGCCAAGCGGCACGGGCACCTGAACATCGTTGGTCTGGTGGGCTCCATCGATAATGACTTCTGTGGAACGGACATGACCATCGGCGCTGACTCCGCCCTCAACCGCATCACTGAGATCATCGACGCCATCACCACCACCGCCACCAGGTCACACTGACACCACAGCCGAACCGCTTCTGCTCCGAGACATACAACAGTTTCAGCTAGTGGCCACGGCAACAGTTTCGACTGGTGGCCGCGGCAACAGTTTCGGCTAGTGGCCCGGGGCAACAGTTTCGGCTAGTGGCCCGGGGCAACAGTTTCGACTGGTGGCCACGGCAACAGTTTCGACTGGTGGCCGCGGCAACAGTTTCGGCTAGTGGCCCGGGCAACAGTTTCGGCTAGTGGCCCGGCAACAGTTTCGGCTGGTGGCCCGGGCGACAGTTTCGGCTGGTGGCCCGGGCGACAGTTTCGGCTGGTGGCCGCGGCGACAGTTTCGGCTGGTGGCCGCGGCGGCAGTTTCGGCTGGTGGCCGCGGCGGCAGTTTCGGCTGGTGGACGCGGCGGCAGTTTCGCTGGTGGTCGCGGCGGCAGTTTCGGCTGGTGGCCGCGGCGGCAGTTTCGGCTGGTGGCCGCGGCGGCAGTTTCGGCTGGTGGCCCGGGCAACAGTTTCACTTCATTCACTAAATCTGAAACTGAAGTATTTTTTTATTTATTAAAAAAGCCTACTAAAATGACAACATAAAATATAAAGTAAACTTTTTTTACATTTAGTTTAACTTTATGTACTAAAGTAACTAAATTAAACAAATAGAAATTAATAAAAACTACTAGACAAAAAAAACCTACTAAAGTGACAAAAATACAAGACAAAATTACTAAAACTTTATATAAAAACGACTAAAAATTACAGAAAAATGCAACAACATTACTAAAACTACCTAAAATTAAAACGGAAAATATAAAAATAAACTAAAATAAATATATTTAAAAAAGCTTTTTTTCCACTAGTGGCCAAGGAAACATTTCTCATGTTAATTTAGTTTAACTTGATGTACTAAAATAACTCAATCTAAAACTGAAATAAAAATATATAGACAGTTAAACAAAACAATGAAATTAAATGAAACTGAAAAACAGAAAAACAACAAAATTATTAAAACTTTAACTAACATTAAATATTTTCCATTTTTAATTTTAAACTAATTCAAAATATTATTATAATAATATATCAGTGATACTAAAATGATACTGGCAATAAGACATAAATAGATCAGGAAATATAACATAATGAATGGAAACTTGGTTTATCATGGCTATCCGGCTGTGATTTCCTGTTGTTTGTTCAGGAATGCTCTGAATGTGTGGGATTCCTGTCTCGTCTCGTCTCTTTTATTTTCCTTTCACACACACACACACACCAGCCACATATACATTGCTTTAGACAATCTGCATGTTTTCACCATATGAAGTGGCACTTTGCTCATTATGTGTTTAATTTATTCTTTTAATTCTTTTTTCCAGTCATCAGCGCACGTTTGTGCTGGAGGTCATGGGTCGCCACTGCGGGTGAGTTTCCTCTGTGAGAAAAACTGCACAGACACTAACAGGGTCATGGGAAGATTATGAACCAGTTTAGATCTGAGATTACGTTTATGCTCTAACAACCACCCACAACATCTTGGCAACCACCCAAATGTTCTAACAGTGCCCTAGCAACCACACACAACATCTTGGCAACCACCCAAATGTTCTAACAGTGCCCTAGCAACCACACACAACATCTTGGCAACCACCCAAATGTTCTAACAGTGCCCTAGCAGTTCTAACAGTGCCACACAGAACAGTGTTATTTTCAGTAATCTTGTGTTTTTAACTTTACTAAAAAAAAAAAAAGCTTAAATTTTGATTTCAGTTCTAGTAATTTTAGTACTTCAAATTATATTTCTATAAACTTTTATTTCTATTTAACTAAAACTATTTAAAGTTTTGTTGTTTTTTGTCATTTTAGTAGTTGTTTTTAAATATGTCTATGTATTTTTTTATAATTTTACATTTTTAATATTTTAGCTATTTAACTACATTTGTAACTAAAAGGTTTTTTTAAATAATTTATATATTTATTTTGATTTCAGTTAACTATTTATATTTTCCGTTTTAATTTTTTTGTGTGTATTTTTGTCTATATAGGTTTTTATATATTTTAATTTCAGAAGTAGATTTTCTACTGCAATTTCAATTTTGGGAAAAATGAAAATCCTGTCATCATTCGCTCCTGACAGGTTTGGATATGCATGAGGTTGAGTTTATAAAGTTTTACTGTCACTAATGGAGTCACTGACTGTGTTCTCCTGCAGGTATCTAGCGCTGGTGTCCGCTCTGGCGTCCGGAGCCGATTGGCTGTTCATCCCTGAAGCCCCTCCGGAGGACGGCTGGGAAGAGCTCATGTGCGCTCGACTGGGAGAGGTGAGCTGAGAACACGTGGCTTTGGGCTGCTCTTATAGATCATTACACACACTGACCATCAGCATAATCATGACATTCATTGGTAATTAGCTAAATGAGCAGTGTTATGATTATTTTGTTTCATGATTATTTTGAATTAAAATTTAGTTTACGCATTAGAATTTTTGTAATGAACTTTTTTAATTTGTATTTTTTTTTTATATAAATGACGTCATACATAACTTCCCGAATCCTGAAGGAGTGTATTTGGCACAGAAATACATCCAAATAATTTTTTTGAACTTTTGGCCATGTTTATCATGAGAATCAACTCTTTAACAGTGTGAATAATTCATGAAATGGCATTAGACCCCCCCCTTTAAGTTGCACCAACAAAAGTCATTTAACGTGATGGTCGAGAGGAACACGCCACTATTATTGAAAACTCATTTTCCAACTTCCCTAGAGTTTTAGCGCTTTCGAATCCATTCAGCTGATCTCCGGGTCTGGTGGTAGCACTTTTAACATAGCTTAGCATAGATCATTGAATCTGATTAGACCGTTAGCGTCTCGCATCTCCCGATATGGCTAGGAACTATACTCTCATTCCTGCGTAATAATCAAGGAGCTTTGATGCCGTACCATGAGTGCAGTGGCGCAATGATATTACACAGCGCCTGAAAATAGTCCCCAGCATGCTCTCTGTGTAAGCAGGTTGTCACGGTGGTCATGTTGACGGAAGTTAGCCTATTATTAGGCGCTGTGTAATATCATTGCGCCGCTGCACTCATGGTATGGCAGCAAAGTTCCTGGATTATTACACAGGAATGAGAGTATAGTTCCTAGCCATATCGGGAGATGCGAGACGCTAACGGTCTAATCAGATTCAATGATCTATGCTAAGCTATGTTAAAAGTGCTACCGGAGATCGGCTGAATGGACTCGAAAGCGGTAAAACTCAACTGTTTAAATCTAGGGGAGTTGGAAAATGAGCCTGTTTTCCATAACAGTGGAGTGTTCCTTTAAGATAACAACAGGCCAGTTTCACTTCCATATGATTTTAATAATTGAGTGCTGGATGTGTTTGCTCAGAGCCGCCGTAAAGGATCCAGACTGAACATCATCATCATCGCTGAAGGAGCCATCAACAGAAGTGGTGAGCCAATCACCTCCAACTACATCAAAGACGTGAGTCACGCTCCTCAGATCTCAACAGAGATGCTCTTAAAGGGACAGTTCAACCAACAATTCAACTCATCAATTACTCACCCCCAGACCTGTATGAGTTTCTTTGTTCTGTTGAACACAAAAGAAGATATTTTGAAGAATGTCAGTAACCAAACAGTTGATGGACTCCATTGACTTCTATAGTATGGGGGAAAAAATACTATGAAAGTCAATGGGTGCAGTCAACTGTTTGGTTGCTGACATTCTTCAAAACATCTTCTTTGAAACAACTTGAGGCTGAATAAATGATGACAGAGTTTAAATTTTTGGGTGAACTATCATTCACAAGCCATTTTAGTACATGCTAATTCAGTTCCCATATATATCATTTACACCTGCTTTAGCGTTTTCATAAAATTTACCATAAGTTTGCACTTATTAAATATTAGCCATATGTTTTCTAGAAGTGATATGAAGGAAGCTTGCTTCCTCCACGGAAATAAAAAAAATAAAAGAGGTAATTGTGACTTTTTAGTTCACATTTCTGACTTTTTTCTTGCAACTGTGAGTTTAAATCTCCCAATTCGTACTTTATTATTCATAATTCAGAGGTTATACATCACAATTCTGAGAAAAAAGTAAATTACCAGTAGGGGTATAAGACTAAAATGTGACGAGATTTCTCGTCGAGGTGAAAAGCTGTCTCGCGTCATATTGTCATGGAGTCACGGAGTGTGAGGGTGAAGTTAGGATAGAATATGCCAACCCTACGTTTACATTATGCCTCCACTCTAGCTCTCCAGTCTATTTACTCTATATAAAAACAGTTTAATTCGTCTCGTTCTCGTGAACCCAATCTTGTGTCTCGTCTCGTTCTTGTGAACCCGATCTTGTGTCTCGTCTCGTGAACCCGATCTCGTGTCTCATCTCGTGAACCCGATCTCGTGTCTCGTATCGTTCTCATGAACCCGATCTCGTGTCTCGTATCTTTCTTGTGAACCAGATCTCGTGTCTCGTCTCGTTCTTGTGAACCCGGTCTCGTCTCGTTCTCGTGAACCCGATCTCGTGTCTCGCCTCGTTCTCGTGAACCCAGTCTCGTGTCTCATCTCGTTCTTGTGAACCCGGTCTCGTGAATCCGGTCTCGTGTCTCGTCTTGTTCTCGTGAACCTGATCTCGTGTCTCGTCTCGTTCTTGGGAACCCGATCTCGTGTCTCGTCTCGTGAACCCAATCTCGTGTGTCGTCTCGTTCTCGTGAACCCGATCTCGTGTCTCATCTTGTGAACCCGATCTCGTGTCTCATCTCGTGAACCCGATCTCGTGTCTCGTCTCGTTCTCGTGAACCCAATCTTGTCTCGTCTCGTTCTCCTGAACCTGAT
The DNA here is from genome assembly GCA_018749465.1 of Paracanthobrama guichenoti. Taxonomy (NCBI): domain Eukaryota; kingdom Metazoa; phylum Chordata; class Actinopteri; order Cypriniformes; family Gobionidae; genus Paracanthobrama; species Paracanthobrama guichenoti. Next base: position 3,393,669 of record CM031951.1, on the reverse strand, counting down.
CTCGTGTCTCGTCTCATCTCGTGAACCCAGTCTTGTATCTCGTCTCGTTCTCGTGAACCCGATCTCGTGTCTTGTCTCGTTCTTGTGAACCCGATCTTGCGTCGTCTCGTTCTCGTGAACCCGATCTCGTGTCTTGTGAACCCAGTCTCGTGTCTCATCTCGTTCTCGTGAACCCAGTCTCGTCTCGTTCTCGTGAACCCAGTCTCGTCTCGTTCTCGTGAACCCAGTCTCGTGTCTCGTCTCGTGAACCCAATCTCATGTCTCACCTCGTTCTCGTGAACCCGATCTTGTGTCTTGTCTCGTGAACCCGATCTCGTGTCTCATCTTGTGAACCCGATCTCATGTCTCATCTCGTTCTCGTGAACCCGATCTCGTGCCTCATCTCATGAACCCAGTCTTGTGTCTCGTCTCGTTCTCGTGAACCCGATCTTGTGTCTTGTCTCGTGAACCCGATCTCGTGTCTCATCTTGTGAACCCGATCTCGTGTCTCGTCTCGTTCTTGTGAACCCGATCTTGCGTCTTGTCTCGTTCTCGTGAACCCGATCTCGTGTCTCGTGAACCCAGTCTCGTGTCTCATCTCGTTCTCGTGAACCCAGTCCCGCCTCGTTCTCGTGAACCCAGTCTCGTGTCTCGTCTCGTTCTCGTGAACCCAATCTTGTGTCTCGTCTCGTTCTCGTGAACCCGATCAAGATTCAAGATTCAAGAGTTTTATTTGTCACATACACAGTTATATACAGAATATACAACCGGCAGTGAAATGTAAACAGGTCCGCTCCATGGACAGTGCAAATTCACAGTTAAAAACACAAGGAAGAAATTATAATAGAAATAGGATATAAAAAAAGTACTCTCTCTATATATATATATATATATATATGTCTATATCTGTAGAATTATAAATAATCAAGTCAAGAGAAAAAAAAAGGTAACAAATAAGGATAAAGTGGAATAAAATAATTGAAGTAGACTTTGCAGTGAGTAAACTGTAGACTTATAAATATGTGGTTAACAAATGTATAAAGAGTATAATGTGCAAACAGGTTTATAACAGGTTGTTACACAGTAACAACGAGAACAGAAAGTGCAGTGCAATGTCAGTGTATCGATGTTTATCCTGACGTGAAGTCACGTGATGTTAAGTGACTGAGTTCAGGAGTCTGATGGCCTGGGGAAGAAGCTCCTCCTGAGTCTCTCAGTTTTGGCCATCAGGCGGAAGCGCTACCAGATGGTAGCAGCGTGAAATGAGGGTTTGCAGGGTGATTAGAGTCCTTGATGATCTTGGTAGCTCTATCTTTGCAGCGTTTGGTGTAGACGTCCTGCAGAGACGGAGAGCTGACCCTGAGATACGCTCGGATAAGCGCACTACTCTTTGCAGGGCTTTGCGGTCATGACTGGTGCTGTTCCCATACCACGCTGTGATGCACTGAGTTAAAACACTTTCTATCGCCCCTAAATAGAACGTTTTCAGGATAGCTGGTGAAACCCTGAATTTCCTCAGCTGGCGCAGGTGGTACAGTCTTTGCCTGGCTTTTTTCACCTGTGTCTGAATGTGAGCAGTCCAGGTCAGGTCCTCGGAGATGTTTACTCCCAGGTACTTGAAGCTGCTCACTCTCTCTACTGGTGACCCGCTGATCATGAGGGGGAGTATGTCCCGTTGCTGTCTCTTCCTGAAGTCCACAATCATTTCTTTGGTCTTGCCAACATTCAGAGAGAGACAGTTGTCCTGGCACCATGCTGTTAGATGCTCCACCTCGTCCAAGTATGCCGTCTCATTGTTGTTGGAAATGAGGCCCAGGACAACAGTATCATCAGCAAATTTGATGATAGAGGTGGAGCTGTGTGTGGACAAACAGTCATGCGTGTAGAGAGAGTAGAGCAGGGGGCTCAGGACACAGCCCTGTGGAGCTCCCACACTCAGGGTGATGGAGGTGGAGGTGGACTGGCCTATTCTCACCACCTGAGGCCTGCCAGTGAGGAAGTCCTCAATCCAGTGGCAGAGAGAAGGATTCAGGCCGAGATCCAGGAGTTTGGAGGTTAGCTTGGTGGGAACTATGGTGTTAAAGGCTGAGCTATAGTCAATAAATAGCAGTCTTACGTAGTTCCCACTTTTGCTGTCGATGTGAGTGAGGGAGGAGTGGAGGACATGAGAGATGGCATCTTCAGTCGATCTATTGGGACGATAGGCAAACTGAAGAGGGTCCAAAGTGTCAGGAATGAAGGCGCAAATGGTGTTTTTAATGAGTCTCTCAAAGACCTTCATGACTATAGACGTGAGAGCCACTGGACGATAGTCATTTAGGCAAGAGGGTTTACTGTTCTTAGGGACAGGGATGATGGTGGATTTTTTGAAGGAGGTGGGGACCACAGATGTAGCGAGGGACTCATTAAAGATAGATGTAAACAACCCGGCGAGCTGATCAGCACAGGACCGCAGAACACGACCTGAGATACCATCTGGCCCGGCAGCTTTTCCTGACGCCCACACGCTTTGAGTGCTCTCCGAACTTCATCCTCTGAGACAGAGATCACGTGATTGTTGCTGCTCTGAGTAATTCCCTCTGACGCGCCACTTGGCGGAGTCGCGTTGCCGCGGTTACAGTCAAAGCGAGCATAGAAAGAGTTTAACTCGTTCACGAGCAACGGATCAGCGCTTGCCTCTGCAGAGGATTTAGATCCAAAGGAGCAGATGGACCTCAGACCCTGCCACATGCGCCGCGAGTCGTTGAGTTGGAAATGAGACTCCACTCGGTCTTTATAACGGAGTTTTGCGGCTTTAACTGCTCGTCTGAGAGCATAGCAGGACGATCTGTATTCAGTCATGTTCCCTGAATGGAGACCGGCGTTGTAAGCAGCAGTGCGTGCGTTCACTGCCGCGCGGATTGAATTGTCCACCCACGGTTTCTGATTTGAGAAGGACGTTATTGTTATTGTTTTGCGTGGCTTGCTCTGTAAGCGTGTTGATGAAGCAAAGCGCCACGCCTGTGAACTCGCTTACGCCAGCTGAACTCGCCGAACATGTCCCAATCCACATCGCCCAGAGCTGCCTGTAGCGCGGTCTCTGAGTGGGGTGACCAACGCTAACTTCCCGCCTCACCGGGGTTCCTGGAGGAGCTTTTGTTTGTATTCGGGAGTGAGGAAAATGGCGGCATGATCCGATTTGCCAAACGCTGGAAGTGACCGCGCTTTATAGGCATTCTTAAACGGAGAGTAGCAGTGATCCAGTGTGTTTGCTCCTCGTGTGGGGCAGGAGACGTGCTGGTGAAAGTTTGGCAGGACTTTCTTTAGGTTTGCTTTGTTAAAATCGCCCGCGACAATGAATGCCGCGTCGGGATGTTGGTTTATGACGCCGCTGGCAACATCATGAAGGCCAGATAAAGCCAGCGCTGTGTCTGCCTGCAGTGGGATGTAAACGGCGGTCGCGACAACCGCAGAAAACTCCCTAGGCAGATAGAATGGGCGGCAAATGATTGTTAAATGTTCCAGATGAGGCGAGCGAGGCGAGGCGAGGCGAGAGAATGGTGATGTTCCTGGGATCGCACCATTTCTTGTTGATCATGAAACACACTCCACCGCCTTTGGATTTACCGGCCTCGGCTGTTCTGTCCATCCGAAAAACAGAGAAGTTCTCCGACGGCGTCACAGCTGTGTCCGGGACCGCGGGCGTGAGCCATGTTTCAGACAAACAATAGATATTACAGTCTCTCATGTCCCGTTGAAAACTTATCCTGGCTCTAAGATCGTCCATCTTATTATCCAAGGATTGAACATTTGCTAGAAGAATGCTCGGGAGAGGAGGGCTGAATGCCCTTTTCCTCAGTCTGTTACGGATACCAGCGCGTTTCCCACGGTGTTTCTTGATTCTTCGCTGTCGGCTCTGTCCATTGTTCAACTCGGCGTTCCGAAGAATCTCAGATGGCCACAGAGGATCGGCGAAAGTGTCCTGAAACAGTCCAGTGTAGAGGTAACCAATGTCCAAAAGAGTTTTGCTGTCGTAGTAGATCAATGCAGATGATAAGTTTGTAAAAATTGAGAGTAAAAGAAAGTAAAATAGTAAATAAAAGCACAGTCTTCGCGGAGCGACCTGAACGGCGACCAAACACAGCGGCGCCATTTGAGAAATCTCATGTCTCGTCTCGTTCTCGTGAACCCGATCTTGTGTCTCGTCTCGTGAACCCGATATCGTGTTTCATCTCGTGAACCCGATCTCGTGTCTCGTATCGTTCTCATGAACCCGATCTCGTGTCTCGTCTCGTTCTTGTGAACCAGATCTCGTGTCTCGTCTCGTTCTTGTGAACCCGGTCTCGTCTCGTTCTCGTGAACCCGGTCTCGTGTCTCGTCTCGTTCTCGTGAACCCGATCTCGTGTCTCGTATCGTTCTCGTGAACCTGGTCTTGTGTCTCGTCTTGTGAACCCGATCTTGCGTCTTGTCTCGTTCTCGTGAACCCGATCTCGTGTCTCATGAACCCAGTCTCGTGTCTCATCTCGTTCTCGTGAACCCAGTCCCGCCTCGTTCTCGTGAACCCAGTCTCGTGTCTCGTCTCGTTCTCGTGAACCCAATCTCGTGTCTCGTCTCGTTCTCGTGAACCCGATCTCGTGTCTCATCTCGTGAACCCAATCTCATCTCGTCTCGTGTCTCGTGAACCCAGTCTCGTCTCGTCTCGTGAACCCGGTCTCGTGTCTCATTCTCGTGAACCCGATCTCGTGTCTCGTCTCGTGAACCTGATCTTGTGTCTCGTCTCGTTCTCGTGAACCTGATCTCGTGTCTCGTCTCGTTCTTATGAACCCGATCTCGTGTCTCGTCTCGTGAACCCAATCTCGTGTCTCGCCTCGTTCTAGTGAACCCGATCTCGTGTCTCATCTCGTGAACCTGATCTTGTGTCTTTGTCTCGTCCTTGTGAACCCAGTCTTGTGTCGTCTGCCTCGCTCGTGAACCCGATCTTGTGTCTCGTCTCGTTCTCGTGAACCCGATCTCGTGTCTCGCCTCGTTCTAGTGAACCCGATCTCGTGTCTCATCTCGTGAACCTGATCTTGTGTCTTTGTCTCGTCCTTGTGAACCCAGTCTTGTGTCTCGTCTCGTTCTCGTGAACCCGATCTTGTGTCTCGTCTCGTGAACCTGATCTTGTGTCTTTGTCTCGTCCTTGTGAACCCAGTCTTGTGTCTCGTCTCGTTCTCGTGAACCCGATCTTGTGTCTCGTCTCGTTCTCGTGAACCCGATCTCGTGTCTCGTCTCATGAACCCGATCTCGTGGCTCATCTCGTTCTTGTGAACCCGATCTCATGTCTCGCTCTCGTGAACCCAATCTCATGTCTCGTCTCGTTCTCATGAACCCAATCCTGTGTCTCGTCTCGTGAACCCAATCTTGTGTCTTGTCTCATGAGATAAGTGTCTCGTCACACCCCTAATTACCAGTAATAAACTCACAATTGCGAGAAAAAAGTCAAATAAAGCAATCACCTCTTTTAATTACATCTCACAATTCCGAGTTTATATCTCGCAATAAAAGTCAGAATTGTGAGTTATGAACTCCAGATTTGCAAGATATAAACTCGCAATTTGAGAGAAAAGTCAGAATTGTGAGATAAAAAGCTGCAATTACCTCTTTTATTCTTTATTCAGTGGTGGAAACAAGTTTCCATAATCTTCTGATAGATCTTCTGTAGAGCGGCTTTAAAGCTGGAATTGAAGTCCTTTGTTAAATGCATGATTGATCTGTATTGTATAAAGCACTATAGAAATAAATGTGGGGAAAAAAGAGATAAGTATCAGCACTTTTATAACGCTGCTTGACCAATCAGATGTGTATAAATGACCATGTGATTTGTAACTGTGTGCAGCTGGTTGTGTCGCGTCTGGGTTATGACACCCGGGTCACTGTCCTGGGTCACGTCCAGAGGGGCGGGACACCGTCAGCCTTCGACAGAGTTCTGGTAACTAAACCCTTTCGATGAAACCCTCACAATAGTTTTGAGTAATGCGGTGATTATCAGTTCAGATGATGCTGAAGTGATGTTTTGTATGTTTTGTTCTATAGAGCAGTAAGCTGGGCGTCGAGGCCGTGGTGGCCCTGCTGGAGGCGGGACCGGACACTGCTGCCTGTGTGATTGGCCTATCAGGAAACCAGGCCGTGCGTCTCCCGCTGATGGAGGCGGTAGAGATGGTGAGTCTTTAGCAGGGTGTCATTTTTAAACACTCATGTTGTCACTGCTGTCAAAAGTCTGGAATAAAGGCTCCATTTATTTTTATAGAAAATACAGTAAAAACTGTAATATTCAACAAATCAAAATAAGTGTTTTCTACTTGAATGTATAGTAAAGTGTAATTTATTCCTGTGATCAAAGCTGAATTTATCATCATTACTCCAGTCTTCAGTGTCACATGATCCTTCAGATGCTGATTTGCTGCTCAATTATTAATTATTTATTGTTATTATTGATGTTGAAAATAGTTGTGCTGCTTAATATTTTTGTGAAAACCGTGATACATTTTTCCCCCCAGGATTTTTTGATTAATAGAAAGTTGGGAAAAAAACAGCATTTATTTGAAATAGAATATTTTGTAACATTATACATGTATTTACTGTCATTCTTGATTTGTTTTTTTGTTTTTTTAAATACCCCAAACCTTTGAAAGGTTATCTATCACCGTATCCACAATATGAATATATGACAACTGTTTTCATCTCTGATAATAATCATAAATGTGTGTTGAGCATCTGAAGGATCATGTGACACTGAAGACTGGAGTAATGATGATAAATTCAGCTTTGATCACAGGAATAAATCACACTTTACTGTATATTCACACAGAACGGCTGATTTGAATATTACTGTTTTTAATTTTAATTTTAATTTTTGATCACATAAATCAAGCCTTGGTGAGCAGAACTACTCCTAAAACATAAAAAAAAAATCAAATCATAATTATCCCTGCCTTTTGATTTGATTGTTTTTTCTTAATATTATTATTCTGCATGTTTATGGCTATCATCCAAACTTTACCCAAGTTGGGTCAGATAATCTTCAAAAATTGCATTAAAAGCATTTTGATATACCAAAGAGTTCAGACAAATCTGACAAACAGTCCTTTGTTTTGTGTCTCAAATAATTTCTCACATTATTAAGGCAAAAGCCCTGTTCAGCCGGTAATTGTTTCTCGTGGTGTCATAAGGTATTTTCATCATTAACAGGGGCTAGTGTGTGATTTTATTGCCGTCTGAATCCAGAATGTCCGTGTTTTTCTCCCTGTTTTTAGACAAACACCAAGGTCGTGTGGTCATTTAATTGCCGTCTGAATCCACATCTCTGAGTATATCACTTCAAAATTCACTTTATATGCTTTTTGACCCCTGCAGAGCACCGTACGATGCTGTAATTTGGATGCATTAGATGCTAGACTTTTATTACTGTAATGCTGGCCAGTGTTTACAAGAGCAATGTATTTCATCACCGCTCAAAAAATAAAAATAAAAGCACGTAAACATCTGAAATGGGCCGTTATTACGGCAGCGATTATATATGTTAAAATAACCGCAGCATTAATGTTCACCTCATGTTAATAAGAGTCTGTATTCACTTATTTCTGCTCATTTCCATGTGGAATAAAGTGACATCCTTTATTTTGAGATAAAATACAAGACAGAACACCATTTTAAGTATAATGTGCATCTATATATCTTCCTATTTTTGAACAGATTTAAATAATGAAATAAGTAGGATATTACTTTCCTATTATTAAATTAAATGGGGTGAATTAAGGGTGATTGGGACACTTTTTGCCATTGAAATGACTTGAAAAAAGTGTCTCAATCATCCTGAATTCACCCTGCATTTATTCTTTTTATACCAAGCATATGACATTTTATTCTATTGAGCACGTGAGCAGTCGTTCCCAGGTGTTCCCAGGTGTCCCCAGGTGCGCAGGATCACAAAACTTTCTCCTCCACCGTGAATAAATCGCCATCCGAGTTTTATGACGTGAGATTTCCATGTGAGAATTACCGTCCGAATAGGGCTAAAGACACCAAGCCAATAGGCTCAAATTAATTAATTGATAACCCTGTTAATTAAACACTGTATATTAAGACTTATTAAGACTGTATTACCTGTTTTCTGAAATGTTATGTTTAAACTCCAAGGACCCTGATATACTTTAAATTTTAAATGTCTGTGGAGGAGCTCTGACCTCATATGAAAAGCTTAGAATGGCTACTTTCTGGAGATATGCATCACTTTGGGATTTGTTTTACTCAAAGTAACTTATTTGCACTAAATTACTCCGGGACTGTTTCCGCCTGGATTTGGTCTGGAAGCTTTCCATACCCACATATTTTGGTGTCATTTTACAGGAAACCCTTTGAAGTTACATAAAACACTGCTGAAAGTGATGAACATGTAAGTATATGTTGTCTGAGCTGTAATAACCCCCCAAAAAAGAGGCTATTTATTTATTTATTTATTTATTTATTTGTTGGTTATAAATTAATTTTTGAAAGTGTATATCTCAGGCCCTGTGTGCTCTAGCACCCTGCAGACAGTTTTGGCTGTTTCTGGGATATTGCATTTCTACCACTGTATATGGGGAGAGATTTGGGTAGGCGGAAATTACATTTTAAAAAAAGGAAAATATTCCTCCCTTCAGATTTGAATACATTTTGCATACAACATGATGCAGACAAAATAATTTTCCAGTGTTTGCTGCCATCTAGTAGAAACAGCCAAAACTGTCTGCAGGGTGCTAGAGCACACTGAGCTACACAGTTTCAAAAATTAATTTATAACCAAAAAATCAGAAAGCAGCTCTTTTTCTTGGGGGTGGGGGGGTATTACAGCTCAGACAACATATGCTTAAATGTTTATCACTTTCAGCAGTGTTTTATGTAACTTCAAAGGGTTTCCTGTAAAATGACACCACAAATGTGAAATGTGTAAAATGTGTATTTAGGCCACTGTATGTGGGGATGGGAAGCTTTTCAATTTGGGTAGGCCAAATCCAGGCGGAAATCCCCGAAAATGGTCCCAGAGCTAAGGAGGTTAAATATGCAAATGAGGCATAATCTAATTATATATGCATGACCTTGCTTAAATTCCCAGAACAGAAATGTGAACATTGGATAAAGCCAGGTTCAAAATTCTTGTTTAAAGTTTTTACAGAGGGGATTTTGGATTTCTCTTTTTATCACACCATAAATCAGACAACCCCAAAAAACACCATATTTACACTCACCTAAAGGATTATTAGGAACACCTGTTCAATTTCTCATTAATGCAATTATCTAATCAACCAATCACATGGCAGTTGCATTTGTCCTGGTCAAGACAATCTCCTGAACTCCAAACTGAATGTCAGAATGGGAAAGAAAGGTGATTTAAGCAATTTTGAGCGTGGCATGGTTGTTGGTGCCAGACGGGCCGGTCTGAGTATTTCACAATCTGCTCAGTTACTGGGATTTTCACGCACAACTATTTCTAGGGTTTACAAAGAATGGTGTGAAAAGGGAAAAACATCCAGTATGCGGCAGTCCTGTGGGTGAAAATGTCTTGTTGATGCTAGAGGTCAGAGGAGAATGGGCCAACTGATTCAAGCTGATAGAAGAGCAACTTTGACTGAAATAACCACTCGTTACAACCGAGGTATGCAGCAAAGCTTTTGTGAAGCCACAACACACACAACCTTGAGGCGGATGGGCTACAACAGCAGAAGACCCCACCGGGTACCACTCATCTCCACTACAAATAGGAAAAAGAGGCTACAGTTTGCACAAGCTCACCAAAATTGGACAGTTGAAGACTGGAAAAATGTTGCCTGGTCTGATGAGTCTGGATTTCTGTTGAGACATTCAGATGGTAGAGTCAGAATTTGGCGTAAACAGAATGAGAACATGGATCCATCATGCCTTGTTACCACTGTGCAGGCTGGTGGTGGTGTAATGGTGTGGGGGATGTTTTCTTGGCACACTTTAGGCCCCTTAGTGCCAATTGGGCATCGTTTAAATGCCACGGCTTACCTGAGCATTGTTTCTGACCATGTCCATCCCTTTATGACCACCATGTACCCATTCTCTGATGGCTACTTCCAGCAGGATAATGCACCATGTCACAGAGCTCGAATCATTTCAAATTGGTTTCTTGAACATGACAATGAGTTCACTGTACTAAAATGGCCCCCACAGTCACCAGATCTCAACCCAATAGAGCATCTTTGGGATGTGGTGGAACGGGAGCTTCGTGCCCTGGATGTGCATCCCACAAATCTCCATCAACTGCAAGATGCTATCCTATCAATATGGGCCAACATTTCTAAAGAATGCTTTCAGCACCTTGTTGAATCAATGCCACGTAGAATTAAGGCAGTTCTGAAGGTAATAATAAAGAACAATAATAATAAACAAATAAAGTGTATTTTAAATGTAATGGACGCAAAATAGCATAAAATCTTAACATTAACCAGTGCATGAAAAACCTTCTTTTATTAGTCTTGCCCAGAATAATGTTACTCTCTTTCTGAAAGACTAAAGAGGTTCAGAGGGCCATGAATGAGAAGCGGTTTGAGGAAGCCATCCAGTTACGGGGCAGGTGAGAAGCGTCATATCAAAGTTCATTATCATCCGTGTTAATTAGCAGATAAACCTGCAGAGGTCAAAGTGTAATAATCAATCACATGATACTGTTTACAGGAGTTTTGAGAACAACTGGAACATTTATAAACTGCTGGCCTATCAGAAACCTGCTACGGTCCAGGTAACACATCGACACTAAACCTGATTTTACAGCATTATACACAACCTTGACATTCAGGACAATTATTGTAGCTATCAGGGCATATGGATCATAAAATCCTAATCTTAAAATCAGGTCACCTTGTAGCAACTCATAATGTAAAAACTGGACATAATGGAATAAGTATTGCATTATTGTTATAAAAAAATGTATAAAAAGTGTAACTTTCTCAAAATGTATTAAAATTACAATTATTACATTGAGAAAATTATTGCATTATAAACTCACCAAAAACATTTCATATTTTCATTATTGTAATAGTTTTTAATATTAGTATTCCACATTTTTAAAAATCAAAATCCAGTCTTAAACTACCTGCGAAATGCAACAGATTTAAATATTCATGCTGTTATTATTATTGTATGTTTATTGAACATAAAGCATTGGTATTCCCATTGGTCTTAAAAGATATTACAATAATCAAAATATGACAATGTGATGTTTTTGTTGAGTTTATAATGTACATTTTTTATTGCATGATGAGCTCAAGATTTTATTGCATTTTAGAATTATTACATTATGAACATTTTATTATAATAATGTAAAACCTATTACATTATGTGCAGTTATTACATTATGAGTTGCTACACACCTTTATTTCTATAGCACTTTATACAATACAGATAATGTCAAAGCCGCTTCACACAATGGACAGGCAAATATCAGAATGAATAATGCAAACTTTATCAAGTATGAGACTCTGATTGTCTCTGTTTTAGTTTCCATATTTGTGAATAATTCCATTTAAACCCGTCCAAATGCACAGATCCTCCATAGAGTTCCATTAGAAAAGAGCAAATGCTTGGTTCTCAGTGAAGGGCTGGTTAGATGTCGTTACATTATATCCTAGTTTGATGTTATTAATTTTGATCTCTCCTCAGAGCAACTACTCCATGGCCATCCTGAACGTGGGCGCTCCAGCCGCCGGCATGAACGCTGCGGTGAGGTCAGGGGTGAGGATCGGTCTGGCCACAGGACACCGGGTTTACATGGTCAGCGATGGATTTGAGGGTCTGGCCAATGGAGCGGTAAAGAACCATGCGATCGAATGGTTCCTTTAATGTTGCATTTTAATGCAGAGTGACTCTTAGATCAGCTCTAGAGATGAAGTTCGGGGGTCCTATTTTAACGATCTGAGCGCATGGTCTGAAGCACAGGTGCATGGCCTGTCCGAATCCACTTCTGCTAGTTTAACGACAGGAAAAAGGGTCGGCTGCATGGTCCAAAAGGGTTGTGCCTAGCCTCTTAATGAGTCATGGCTGTCTCATCATCTCCCTTTCCCTTTAAAAGCCAGTTGTGCTCGCACCGTGGCGGATTCACTATTTACATGAAGAGAGACTGAATGCTTCTCCAGAGAGGAAATGGATGTTCTTGTCATTATGACATCTAGGACATCATTAAAATAATTTTTATATTTATGTACACAATAATGATCTTTTACATTTTAAAGCTTTAATTTTTCATATTTAAAAATGTGTGTGTGCTGCTGCGCGTGTGTAATAGTCAGAGTGTATGTGCACCGCCTATAGGCTCATATTACTAACACAATAAGCTTATTAACACACCCTTTAAATAACACAAAAATACTGTCGTTTTCAGTTCCTCACAATAGCAACGCTCCAACAATGCTCCTGAACACACCCGGTGTTCAGACCCATGGGCGAACAGATGTGCGAGTGCATTTGCTATTTATACAACTTGGAGCTGGACGTGAACATGAGAACTGCGTTGGGCTGAAACTAGCAAAAAACACTTGCGTCACGCCGCATTGCGCCGGGTGTGTGATAGGGCCCCATGTATTCATGTCCTCATATAGTGAAAACTAGGGCTGGGACAGTAAATTGATGCATCACAAATCTGCCGATTCGATTCTGAGATTTTCCGACTGCATCGGGATTCTCTCTTGAGTCGATTCTGAGCTTAGTTTTTAACAGGAGACAGCCGTACTCTGCTTGCTTCCAAGTCCTTACACACACCACTTGAACCTTCTATAAAATAATCATTCATAAAGTTCAAAAAGGTTGAAGCGAATTACAAGGGTTTTTGGGCTGTAAAGACTGTTTACATTAATCTTGCATCATAAAAACATTCTGAGGTGCAAGTACATTCTCAGACTGAACGCACAAGGTTAGGTGATTCTGTCCATGCGTCATGGATATCATAGGGTTCTAATTATTACCCATAATTTCCATATAAATACAACAAATGTGTGCAGTCCAAATGAACATAAAAAACAAAAATATAAAAGGGGTAGTATAATCTTTCTATTACATAACACACACAGTTTCTGCCAGTCTCATGTTAATCTTGAGTATCTATAGAGTAGTGTTGATCCTTCATATCTCAGAAGAGTCTTTAGTTTTATCATATTTATAAAAGACAGATACGCTGTACCGATTCTTTCTGAAAACAGCCGAGCTCGTGGAGGCGTGCAGTGGGCGGAGCTAAAGACACACACGCGCGCACGCGTGCACACTGTATGTTGGTGTTGTTCACATTATATGCACTTATGTGCCGATTGCCAGCAAAACACACACATCTGATGCAGTTTCACTCAACGCCTGCGGTTTCGACTCATGGCCGGGAACAAACACACACACCCGCAGAACTCCGGAAACACAAACTGCATCCACCGTTCCCTTAATGCTGGGTTATTTGGGAAGCTGAAGTGTGATCTTCCCCTCACACCAGAAACACACGTCTTTAGTGATGTTTGTTGATCTCGTGTCTAAAAACACAACCGACGGCTCCCATAGCCCGAACAAAGGGCGCGCTCTTGCTCTCGCTCTGGTTGGTGTGTGTGTGTGTGTGCACGCTCATCCGGGAGAAGTGTCCAATCAAGGAATCCCGCCCTTTATCATGTCATACAAGACCATACTCGAAAAAAACGTTCCAAAACTTCAAATCCTGAAGGAGTGTATTTGGCACAGAAATACTCCGTCATACGTCCAACTCGTTTTTTGAAACTTTGTCCATGTTTAGCATCAGAATCAACTCTTTAACAGTGTAAATAAGTCAGAATGCATGAAATAGCATTTAATATTAATGAAATCGTGACATGTAATCACACAGTTTTATCTGTTTTTTTTAGATAAATGAAGTGTCGTGGAATCAGGTGGCCGGTTGGACGGGTCAGGGCGGCTCTCTGCTGGGAACTAAACGGTTTGTCACATTTAAAAATCACATTACACATTATTTTAAAGTTCATACATTTATATAATGAGTAATAATAATTAACTACATGTACTTACTATAGGGTTGTGTCAGGGTTAGTTGCATGTAATTATGCATAATTTGTAGTTATTACAACAGTAACAAGGATACTGTAAAATAAAGTGTTGCCGCATTTTTCACTGGCTCTTTAATTTAATCCCAGTTTTCTGATCCTTGTTGTTTTCCAGAACCCTGCCGAGCTCCTGCATGGAGAAACTAGTGGAAAATCTCAGCAAGTTCAATATCCAGTCACTGTTTGTCGTCGGAGGGTTTGAGGTACAGAAAAATGTGTTTCTTTGAAGAGCTTGCTTTGTTGTTACAACAACCACAAGGCTTTGTAGTAAGATTGCACTTTTTGTATATTTACGTTTTTTTATATGTATTTCTAAAGCCTATAAAGCTGGGAATGTGCAGTTCACGTGGTCAGTCGCATGTTTATCTGCTGTTAATAAAATGGCATATGCTTGGAATTGTAAGAGTAAATGAGGAAAATAATTATTATTTGACAATTAAAATCTCCTGTTTAAAAAAAAATATATAATATATATAAATGCATTTGTCTTGTATTTTATCTCAAAATGATTGATGTCATTTTAAAAATGTGTAAATGAGCAGAAATAAGTTAAGCCTCTCATTAGCATGAGGTGAACATAATGCTGCGGTTATTTTAATGTATTGCTGCCATAATAACGGCCCATTTCAAATGTTTGCGTGCTTTTCTTCTCCTTCTCTTTTGAGCGTTGATGAAGTATTGTTCTTGTAAATACAAAAACGTGAAGGCTAGATCTTTAAAATGCATTCCAATAGACCCTTTTCACATTTCCGGGTTTCTCAGAGCAGAAGTCGTCATAGTTGGGTTAACTTGTATAGCGGTGAATGAGAGAATACATTAAGTATATTGTTTGTGTCCCCATCTCAAATAGCAAAAGAAAAACTCCACAATAGTGATTTCACCACTTTCAAAAAGAGGAAAAAAATAGAGTGAGATTGATAACGGCAGTGAAAAGAGAGAAATATGTCTTTGCAGGATTTCACAGTCTGTGAAAAGGGTCAATAATAACCGTGAAGCACAACCGTACGGTGTTCTGCAGGGGTCAAAAAGCATATAAAGTGAATTTTGAAGTGATATACTCAAGAGATGTTGATTCAGACGGCAATTAAATGACCACACGACCTTGGTGTTTGTCTAAGAAAACATTCGGGAGAAAAACACCACGAGAAACAATTACCGGCTGAACAGGGCTTTATTTTTGTTCATATGATTTTTAAATGTCCCTTTTTGTGTTAATGTAGTAAAATGCAGTAAGCCTTATTCAGCCGGTAATTGTTTCTCGTGGTGTCATAAGGTATTTTCATCATTAACAGGGGCTAGTGTGTGATTTTATTGCCGTCCGAATCCATAATGTCCGTGTTTTTCTCCCTGTTTTTAGACAAACACCAAGATCGTGTGGTCATTTAATTGCCGTCTGAATCACTGTTTATATGCTTTTTGACCCCTGCAGAGCACCGTGCGATAACTGGCGTGTTTCACTGAAATGTGCATTCATTTTAAAGATGTACGTTATGCTGGAAAGTATTTAAAAGATCAATATTTCATTAACGCTGTTAAGAACAAAGAGGGGGAAAAAAGCATGTAAACATTAGAAATGGGCCGTTATTGTGGCAGCATTATATGCAATGCAATTTTAAAATATGAATTATATGCAGCGATAGGGTTGTTCACCTCATGTAAACAAGAGACTTGTTTCTGCTAATTTCCATATTTTTAAAATGACAGCCATCATATTTTGAGCTAAAATGCAAGACAGAAAACCATCTCAAATATAGCGTGTTTAGCTTGCTATTTCTAAACGGAATTAAATAATTATATAATAAGACATTATTTTTCTATTATTAAATTAATATGTATTTATTCTTATTATTCCATGCATTTGACATTTTTCTTTACAGCAGACAATCATGTGACTGACCACGTTCCCGGGTTTGTGATGCATGAGTTTGATCACTGAGGTGTATTTTTACAGACGCCCACATGAGAAACAATTACCATCGGAATAGGGCTTATATCTGGATTAACTAGTGCTGATTTTGTTAACAATATGTGTATGTACTTTGTAACAATAGCTGTATTATCCAGATCAGGTCTTTTTCATGGGGGGCAAAAAGTAATTCGAATACTGTGAGAATTTCTTTCTGTATGGCCCCGCCCTATTTCCAATCTGTATTATCTTCCATGAAACACAAAATGAGATATTAAATGAGTTGCACTGATGATATCTGACTGTACTTTCTGTGGTGTCCAGGCGTATGAGGGCATACTGGAGCTGGTTGAAGCGAGGGGGCGTTATGATGAATTATGTATTCCCATGTGCATCATCCCTGCCACCATCAGCAACAATGTTCCAGGCACTGAGTTCAGTCTGGGCAGTGACACTGCGGTTAATGCAGCGATGGCTGTAAGTACATTGATATATTAGATTTACTCCTATTGGTATTCTCTAAACCGAGAAATGGAGAAGACAGATCGTGGCTCTGTTTCAAAACCCAGTGAGCTGCCTGTTCACAATAGACGATTTTGCTAGCATAAGCCTGTGAACATTTATTTTTTTGTTCCTGGCATATGCTCAGCTGCAATTTGAATTGAACTCAGAATCAAGTTGTGTCATAATTACGATGCTTCATGATGAATCGATTTTCTTTCCTCCCAAACCCTACTACATTGGGCATCACATGTGCACCAATACAACTGCTCTTAGTGTAATGCTGTGCAAGATGTACAGTAAACTTTGTGGACAGGGAAATCCCATAATGCCTCACTAGTGACAAAAAATTAAAGTGACATATTAGTGAAAATATAAATATGAAAAAAACATACAATTTCACATAATATTTATGTGTCCTGTGTAATTTTTCCTGGCTTGCAACCCCAAGGTCATGGGTTCGAATTCCAAGGAATGCATGAATCGATACAATGCAAAATACTGTATCAATGGAAATCGCTTTGGGTAAAAATGCATACATGTAAAATTGTGTTTTTATACTTAGAGAGCTTGTATCTGAAAAGACACCTGTCAAATTGAACTTCCTTAATGGCTATAAATAAAGATGCAGTTTCGTCAGTTTTTGATCTTGTTTCCTGAAGAGCTGTGATAAGATCAAGCAGTCGGCCACAGGGACCAAGAGGAGGGTGTTTGTGGTGGAGACTATGGGTGGATTCTGCGGTTATCTGGCGACCACCACGGGCATCGCCGTCGGCGCGGATGCCGCTTACATCTTCGAAGAACCTTTCAACATCCATGACCTCAAGGTAGGGCTGTGCGATATGTATCGTCTATGATAATATCATAATTATTGTTTTAACAATGTGCCAGCCCAACAAACCAAACAAAAACAGGTATTGAGAGTGCATTTAAATAGCATAATCATTTGATAAAACAATAAGTTCACATTTTCCCAATGCTCCACATCTACAAATGGAAGAATTAACACTGTTTTGCTGTTGGTGTGACACTTTCTTTAGACCAATGTGGACCATTTGACGGAGAAAATGAAGAAGGACATTCAGAGAGGTCTGGTGCTGAGGTAATGAGTCCACCTTAACAACACTGTTTTGGACTACAACACATATTTTAGGTTCCTAAATTATTTGATCATAATCTAAATTATTGGAATATAATCGTAAATAATCATTTATGATGTATAAAAAAGAGCTACGGTGGCTTCCCCGATTGCAGCAACTTCCATTTTTATGACCGATTTCCCAGGAAGTGAATAATTTGAAATGGTGTTTTATTCACGAATGTTTCATGTGATATTCCAATTTTGCGCACAAGTTAAATTCGCCGCTTTGGATGGATACATAGCTACTGAGCAGCACCTTAAGGCCTGAATCAGACAGAGCGTGTTTCTCAGGTTTGAAAACGCGAGGCATTGCCTTTTTTGCTTGACATTTGTTAATTTAGAAAAGAGCAGTGTGCTGCAGCTTTTTTATGTTGCTTGGCAACCTCCAAATCAGCTGTCCTGTCAGTCTAATCAAGGTAACCGTCAGCACAACAGAAGGCCCGCCTCTCCATTCATTTTGATTGGACAATGGGGAAAAACGCAAATGACGTTGGGTGCTTTTCTGCTCAGAGTTGATTTTTGAAATTGACACCCAAACACACTCCTCCATGGCTCCGCCCCCAAAATAACAAACACACTGTGCAACACAGGCTAACAGCTGGTGCATCAGATGGCTCACTCAAGTATGTGATTCAACAACAGCAGCATATATTGGTTCTGTGAAAGCAGACCTTCCCGCTCTCTAACGTCTCTCCAACTCTGGGAAGCTTTTCCAATATTAACACGGGTCCCAGCTTCTTTCCAGTTATATTCCTCAAACTTTTTCCTCTTTGGTAATATCTCAGCCATCTCTATTTCTACACATCTGAGCTTGCTCGCTCTCTCTTCTCCCCCATCATGAGCGGACACACCCCTACTGCTGATTGGCTCACTCTGTCTCCTCCCCCATCATGAGTGCATACGCCCTGTACTGCTGATTGGCTCACTCTCTCTTCTACCTCATCATGAGCGGACATGCCCCTACAGCTGATTGGCTCACTCTCTCCTCCCCCATCATGAGCAAACACGCCCCCAACCGCTAATTGGCTCACTCTCTCTCTTCTCCCATCATGAGCAAACACGCCCCCTAACGCTAATTGGCTCACTCTCTCTCCTCTCCCGTCATGAGCAAACACGCCCCCTACCGCTGATTGGCTCACTCTCTCTCCTCTACCGTCATGAGCAAACACGCCCCCTACCGCTAATTGGCTCACTCTTTCTCCTCCCCCGTCATGAGCAAACACGCCCCCTGCTGCTAATTGGCTCACTCTCCTCTCCTGTCATGAGCAAACATGCCCCCTGTCGCTAATTGGCTCACTCTCTCTCCTCTCCCGTCATGAGCAAACACGCCCCCTGCCGCTAATTGGCTCACTCTCTCTCCTCCCCGTCATGAGCAAACACGCCCCCTACCGCTAATTGGCTCACTCTCTCTCCTCCCCCATCATGAGCAAACACGCCCCCTACCGCTAATTGGCTCACTCTCCTCCCCCATCATGAGCAAACACACCCCCTACTGCTGAGTGACACTCTCTCTCCTCCCCCATAATGAGTGGATACGCCCCCTACAGCTGATTGGCTCACTCTCTCTCCTCCCTCATCATGAGCAAACACGCCCCCTACTGCTGATTGACTCTCTCTCCTCCCCCATTATGAGAAAACACGCCGTCTACTGCTGATTGGCTACAAGAGTGTTGTGGTGCTCTGCCTGATTGGTCCAATCCACTTGGATATTGAAAATATATAAAATATTTCCTCCCCTTTTTTCCCCTATTTACATAGTCAGGACTATTTACAAACACTATTTTTTTTCAGCACACACACAGAACAGACGTCTAGCAAATTTTCCCAGTTGATTTCAATTTTCAACAGTAATCACTTACTGCAACTTTAATGACACTAAGTGTAAACTGCTCTGTTCACAGGAATGAGAAATGCCATGAGCAATACACCACTGATTTCATCCATAAGCTCTACTCGGCAGAGGGGAAAGGCGTCTTTGACTGCAGGGTCAATGTCCTGGGACACCTGCAACAGGTACAGACTCAATTTATCAATATAACAACTGAGCTGCTGTGATGTCAACTTCTAAGGCCGAGTTCAGACTGCACGATTTTCAAACTGGTCGGATCACTGCTCTTTTCACACTGCATGACTATCTGGGGTAGTGGTCAGTGTCTGCTGTGTTCACACTGACTGATGGATCGGTGACAGGAGGTTTCACACTGCATGACTATCTGGGGTAGTGGTCAGTGTCTGCTGTGTTCACACTGACCGATGGATCGGTGACAGGAGGTTTCACACTGCATGACTATCTGGGGTAGTGGTCAGTGTCTGCTGTGTTCACACTGACCGATGGATCGGCGACAGGGGGTTTCACACTGCATGACTATCTGGGGTAGTGGTCAGTGTCTGCTGTGTTCACACTGACCGATGGATCGGCGACAGGGGGTTTCACACTGCATGACTATCTGGGGTAGTGGTCAGTGTCTGCTGTGTTCACACTGACCGATGGATCGGTGACAGGAGGTTTCACACTGACCGATGGATCGGTGACAGGAGGTTTCACACTGACCGATGGATCGGTGACAGGAGGTTTCACACTGACCGATGGATCAGTGACAGGGGGTTTCACACTGCATGACTATCTGGGGTAGTGGTCAGTGTCTGCTGTGTTCACACTGACCGATGGATCGGCGACAGGAGGTTTCACACTGCATGACTATCTGGGGTAGTGGTCAGTGTCTGCTGTGTTCACACTGACCGATGGATCGGTGACAGGAGGTTTCACACTGACCGATGGATCAGTGACAGGAGGTTTCACACTGCATGACTATCTGGGGTAGTGGTCAGTGTCTTCTGTGTTCACACTGACCGATGGATCGGTGACAGGAGGTTTCACACTGCATGACTATCTGGGGTAGTGGTCAGTGTCTGTGTCTGCTGTTCACACTGACCGATGGATCGGTGACAGGAGGTTTCACACTGACCGATGGATCGCGACAGGGGTTTCACACTGCATGACTATCTAGGGTAGTGGTCAGTGTCTGCTGTGTTCACACTGACCGATGGATCGGCGACAGGAGGTTTCACACTGACCGATGGATCGGCGACAGGGGGTTTCACACTGCATGACTATCTGGGGTATCATTCAGTATCTGCTGTGTTCACACTGACCGATGGATCGGCGACAGGGGGTTTCACACTGCATGACTATCTGGGGTATCATTCAGTGTCTGCTGTGTTCACACTGACCGATGGATCGGCGACAGGAGGTTTCACACTGACCGATGGATCAGTGACAGGTTTCACACTGACCGATGGATCAGTGACAGGTTTCACACTGACCGATGGATCGGCGACAGGGGGTTTCACACTGCATGACTATCTGGGGTATCATTCAGTGTCTGCTGTGTTCACACTGACCGATGGATCGGCGACAGGGGGTTTCACACTGCATGACTTTACAAGAGGAAGAATCACGACAACTCTACTGAGTTTCACAACCAAACACACGTGAGATGTGACAAGTAAACACCGCAAGATCACGCGTGTCAGACTGGAGTTCTTGCGCGAGAATTGAGTTGTTATTAAAAATTATAAACTGCAGAAAGTTTGCGATCCAAATTATCTCTGCTGATTTGCAGCGAAAAGGAGAAAAAGAAAAGATTATGGTGGAGGAAATGATTGGGGAGACACAGGGAGCAATGATTGTGTTCTGCAAAGAGAGTTAATAAAGAATTTTGTAATGTGCTTCTGTTGCGGCTGGACAAGCAAATGTTTGTGCCTGGGGAGACACAGGGAGCAATGATTGTGTTCTGCAAAGAGAGTTAATAAAGAATTTTATAATGTGCTTCTGTTGCGGCTGGACAAGCAAATGTTTGTGCCTGTTTGATATATATATATATATATATATATATATATATATATATATATATATATCTATTAAAATACTGATATTCTGGTCTATAACTCCTCCCCGAACTTCCCGCTGCCCTGTATCGTGCTCTCTCATTGGCTGTCGGTCATCGCTGATGTCATTTCACACAGCAGGAGTTTGAATCGCCGACAGGTCCAGATATTTAGCATGCCAAAAATATCGCCGACTCGCGTCGGCGAGTCTCTCTGATCACGTCTTTGATCATTCACACTGCATGATTGTCACTCGCAGGCACGAGCACTGATTTGCAGATAATTTCAGGCTTTTGTCGGCGATTCCGCAAAACCTGTCGACGGGTCGAGTGTGAACTCGGCATAAGACCGCATCATCACTGAAAGAGAACCTCCTAAGTGACATACAAGTAGTGACTAGTGCTGTCCATTTGAAGCACACTGATTTCACACACAAATACTGTGTTAAAGAGTCGAATGAGTAAAAATAGTTTCAATATATGTTATTTCTTGCAGCTGTAACGTGTATGGCCTTTTGTCTGATTAGTTAATTTGGTTCCTTCTGTTTATTATCTCATTAGCTCCTTTGTTTGGTTCCCGCTTATAAATCCTCAGTTCTCCCTCAGTGTTGGTCGGTTCTCATTTATGTTAGCGTGTGTATTGCTCCTGTCTGCAGTTTATTTATTAAAGTTGATGTTCTAGCATTCTCCTTTCGTCTTCGTGAGCTTATCCTACACGTAACGTGATGGCAGCTAAACAACTATTCATAAGACATTTTTAAAAAAAGCTTTAGTGCATCAAATATTTAAGTTTTGAGTTTTGATTTCAAAACATGAACAGTTTTTTATGGAAAAACAATATGCTCCCATTAGTTAATGCATTAACTAGCAATGAGCAGTTGAAATCTTATTGTAAGTGTTATGAAAATGTTTATAAATTACTTATGGTGCATTATTAAATATTTTGTCGTGAAATTACAACATTGAGCTTTGGATCTGAGCAACATTGATCAACATTGAGCTTTGGATAATTTAAATCCAGTTTTTCTGATAGTTTCTCTGATGTTTATAGGGTGGAGTGCCAACACCGTTTGACAGAAACTACGGCACTAAACTGGGCGTTAGAGCAGTGCAGTGGCTGACAGAGAAGATGGCCGACAATTTCAAACTAGGTGAGAGGATGTTCAAAACTAAATATAACTGTACAAAACATCTCTGTATACATAAAATATTTCAGACTCTAGATTCACATCAGGTGAGACAAGTAAGTGGGTTTTGGACATACGATAACTGTAATGGAGGGCATGTGTTTTTGTCGCCTCACTGTTGTCAATGGTATTTAGTCACATGACTAAACATGACATGATTTCTGCAGAAGAAAGACTGTGAGTAAAGCCAGTGTGTTTGTGTGTGTCAGGTCGTGTGTTTGCTAACACCCCAGACTCGGCCTGTGTGGTCGGCCTGTATAAGAAGGTCCTGACCTTCAGTCCCGTCACTGAGCTGAAGGACCAGACGGACTTTGAGTGAGTGACCGTAACACCTACACACACTACACCCAAGTTCAATAGTGTGAAGTCAGGTTGCTTGGGACACTTTTTCCTAATCACATCAATGGCAAAAAGTGAAATAAGTCAACCTGACTTCACCCCTACATGTTACATACATATGATGTAATGTAGAGAAATATTTTTCCTTAGTTCCTCATCCCTTGTGCAACAACAAACATGAGCCGACAATGAATTAAAGACATACACACACATAATAAAAAAATTAATTATAATGGATTATTATTAAATATGATGATAAAGTAGAATATAGCAAGAGAGAAAATGATTAAATTAGATATTTTATGTAGCGATGCATGATATATATCGGCCACCATATTGGTATCGGCTGATATATGTTAATTTTTAATGTTATCGTTATCGGCCTGATATGAAAAACTGGATGATATATTAAAGCCAATAATGTATTATTTCCTTCAGCTGAGACACTTCAGATGCGCACTGTTCGCCGTGGTGGGTTTGAATTGCTTGAAATATGATTGAAACCACTTCAAAAAGGAAAATACGGTTCAGTGCAACACGTGCAGCACAAGTCTGTCATATAGACTACGTAAAATTATAATGAGAACATCATAATGATGTGCTTGGGACATGGCTTTTAATGCTGAGATTTTTGTTTTAGTAATCAAGGTCTGAAAAATTATATAAAAATTTGGATTTAGATTTATCGGCCCATATATCGGTTATCGGCTTTCAAATATAAAGAATTATCGGTTATCCGTATCGGCCAAAATGTTCATATTGATGCATCCCTAATTTTATGTAAACAAGCTTTAGAGTGTGCAAATTTTAGTTTTTAACAATGCATACTACATACTACTTTCACAACCAGTTGTGCAGTTATCATTTCGTAACAGTAAGTAAAGATATACTTAAAATATTTTTTTCCTCATTAAAAAAAATTTACACATGAAAAAAATACTTTCAAAAGAGGTTTTAAAATGATGCACATTCTCGTGAGATGGAGAAAACACTGTTTTATTCTGTTTGGAGAAGATGAGATCACCAGCTGTCAAGTTGCAACTGCTCACTTTTAAAGAATTTAACTCAAAATAATCTAACCAATTGCAACTTTATTTTTTAATGTTATGCACGATTCAGCTAGACAAAATAAAAAAACAAAAAACAAAATGACAGCCAATTTGATTATACTTAAATTTAAGGCAGCAACTGAACTTAAGTTGAATTAGGGGGAAATGTTTTACAGTGTAATATTAATACTTCATATTAGGCTTTTCCAGTTCGCAAGGCATTTGACAAAACGTAATATGCATTATACCATACTTTACCAATGCATAATAACAAGACTAACTAGTATCAGTAATCAGTTACTCTCGCCCTGCAGACACCGGATGCCCAAGACGCAGTGGTGGCTGAATCTCCGACTGATGCTGAAGATGCTAGCAAAGTATCAGACGTCCTTCGACGAGTATGTGACAGGAGAGATCGAACACGTGACCCGTCGCTCTCTCAGCATAGACACTGGGTTTTAAAACCACGCACCACTGGTGCCATCCTTCCAACACACCCAACTGCCACTCCTCCGTTAAAACGGGTAAACGCCTGATGCTTTAGTGAGTAAAGGAGGGTACGACTCCTGTGTGCCTAACCCTGATCTTCCTCTGCATTGGAGGCCTGTATTTGCACTGTCTTTATGCTGGACTGATGCAGTGTGTCCAAAACTAGATCACGGCCATTGTAATTAATAGAACTATGGATACATTTACATTAATCCGGATACATTTGAAAACAGCGTTTTCGTTTCAAAACACTCTCTGTCCACACTGAAGCGTCTAAAAACACTAAAATCATCGTACTGTACATGCATGAAACGTAATAAGAGCTCACTGAGATGATACAGAGAGACTTCCTCAAGCTATTCTTCTGGCATTATTAGCAAAATATCCGCACTCAATCGCCATTCCGTTTGGTCTGAAACACAACTGTCCTCATGTTTCGCTGCAGCAATTGCGAGTAAATTCTGTAATCTTTGCAGGAATGTAATATAAATATTGTAGTAACATTTATTTTTAACGTCATTATGAACGTAAATAGCAGGCGCAATAAAGCTGGTACAACCATAGATATCTATCAGTGCATATATGCGTCACATGCGTCACACACTAAACATGCATCATCGTTTTCTAATACCTCCGGTTTCACAGTCAACACTACAAAACAGAAACAGCGTTTTCAAATTGATCCACTTAGGGTATGTTTACACGACCACGTTGTACTAAGAATAGACGACAACTAACGTTCCCCATTCACACGGATCTGCAAAAATGACTAAAAAGGCTGTATTACGCATGCCAGACAATAGTTGGCGATGCCACTTTGTCGAGAACATTTACATTTAGCCATTTAGCAGACGCTTTTATCCAAAGCGACTTACAAATGAGAGCAATAGAAGCAACTAAAAACAGTCAAGGTTCGTGGAGAAACACTCCACGAACATGTTAACACACATGCGCATGACTTCTTCGTTTTCACAAATTCGCGTTTTTGTTGTTTTCATGGACAAGGTAAAGGCGTTGTTTTCAAAAGCTTGCCTTTTCAGGCCCACAAAACAACAAAGTTGTCGTGTAAATCAATGGCCAAACCGCATAAAAATTTGAAAATGGTGCCCCTTAGCCAAAAACGCGCCTCATTGAGAAAACGAAGAGAAAAGACGCGTTTTCAAATGTGTCTGGATTAGTGTAGCTGTATCCTATGAGCACTGCACACGTCTGTTTCCACTTGACGTATATATTTGTTTTGCTTTTGACAGAAAAATTTTATTTGTTATATATTTGAATCACTTTAGACCGTTTCAACAAAGCCAGCTTGTGATGTTTCTGGTTTTCTAATTACAATTACCTTGTTGTTAACTATATGTATACTCAACTGTAGCAATGTAAAGTTATTTTGCTGTTCAAAAACAACTAATGCAAAGTATTTTTCCTGGTGCAACGCAACAATAGTCACTTCCAGTGTAGACACTGTGTTATTCTTGATACTAAACTGCTGCTGTTAGTAGGGATGGGTATCGAGAACCGGTTCCAAATTTCCCAGAACCGGTGAATCGATAAGAAACGAACACTTCGATTCAGCTTATCGATTCCTGTGTGCGCATTTTAATGTGATTTTAAACCATTCAAGCTCAAAACTCTGACTGTTTTCTGTGCTCTGCACACATAGAAAACATGCACACGGAAAATGTGATTTTAAACATTCGAGTGCAAAGAAGGCTCTTGCTCTGCTTTCTGTGCTGCGCACACACTGCACACAGAACGGCTTCTCATAGTGAATAATGCGCGCTGGGTTCTCTTTCTCGTCTTTCAGCAAACGAACGGACACACACACAAATATGTTAAATTATTCTTGTGAACAGTCGGTTATGTCTTAAGACAAGATGCAATCGCGTGTGTAACAGTATACTGGATCCGTGCAGCTCTTAATGCGACGGCAGATTTTCCTGACGTGTCTTTATGATAACTATTAACTATTAATCAAACAAAACAAAATTCACTCGCTGTTCTATATACTAATGACTAAATACTAATACTATATTAAAATTAATACTGTATTCATAAAATATAGGCTATATATATTTTATGAATAAAGTTCAGTGTTATTTTACATTTGATTACAGTTTCTGTACCTAAATACCTGAAAATGTTTAATTCAGCCATATCTTTGTTCAGTTGTGTTTGTGCAATTGCTAATTTGTTCTTTTTTAATTACTGAGTGTTTACTTGACTTTAATAATAATGGCTAGTATTTTTAAACCATAGGCACATTTTATTTACCTTATTGGAATCAAAATTAGGAATTGATGAGCAGAATCGGAATCGTTAAAATCCAAACGATACCCAACCCTGGTATTGTGCATGTTTCCTTACCACTATTTTGTTATTAGTTGTTAAATAATTTTACTGGAACAGGAACCGGAAAATTTCTTACGATTCCCAACCCTAGCTGTTCTGCAGTATTCACTGGCAAATCTATATCCCAGCAGCTTTTCCACGAGGGAAATGGTTTGATGTGCCATGATGAAGTACGTCACGAGCAGGGAAAGGTGGAGATTGTGAACCAGGTGCTGTGATTGTTAAACATTTGAACAGATAATCTGTGAGCTTCAGTGTGTCTGTGATTATTGTGAGCCTATGCAACGTGATTAATGTGAAGCAATAGTTCTAGTGCAGCATGATTTACATCTCCAATATTAATACTCTATATTTCATTCAAAATACTAAATAATAATGAACCAGGTATGACTGTGTAAATGAAACAGGTGAATGAAAGTAAATAAAGCATATTGAGGATTTTTTTTGCACTGTGACATTTTCATACACACTAACATAAGGTTTTGCACTGCAGTATTAAGAATAAGATTTGAATGTCACAATGCAAAAATAATTTTTGCAAAACATAGTTTTTCTCTTGATTTTGGAGCTGAAATATTGGCCAGTTGCCTGCTTTGGCCAGTTGCATAAACTGCTTAGACTAGTCTTACAAGATAGTCATCTGGTAATTAATTTTTAAGGCAATTACATAAATAAATATAGCTGCAAGAAGCAATTAAATTTAGCCATTAAGGGGCCAAGCACATAGAATAAGCTTCAGACCTACTGCAACAATGAGCAATAAAAGACATATTAAGATCATTTTAGACAGAACCATCTCTATTGACACGAAATCCATAACTTTTTGCAGGCATGGTCTGAAGATGATGTGTTTCGATTTTGGTGAAAATTTGAGCAATGTTCTAGGAGCTCGAAAATGTAGGCCTTGAAAGAAAATGGTGGACAGGAAGATCGTCCGACTATGGCAAAATTGGCATCTATGTTCTCAGCATGACCCAAGGAATTTATTAAGACCAGTTCATTACAATAGGCTAATTTAATCAAAAGTTATTAACATTTTTGGGAAACCACCATAAGGTGGTGCTGCCCTGAAACTTTAAATACCTTCAGGGCTTTGTGCCGAAGACACATGTAGAGTTTCTTAACAATACGGCAATGCATTCGTAAAATACAGCTTTGTAATTTTTTTTTGGGCCAAGCCGTTCAGAAGTTAATCCCAGAAGTCAAAAAGAGCGTTTTTCATATCTCCTGACCACTAGGTGGCACTGTGACAAAACTGTGCAGGTAACCTTTTCATGGTTGTCATATCACACACCAAGGCTGAATCCGAAATCGCCCCCTAAATCCTCAATCACTATTCCCTACATTAGTCCACTAACATAGTTCACTTGAAGGAGTGAATGAAAACAAGTGAAGTCGGACAGCCGTTGTGTGTACATCAGCTGTACACTCATTATTGCGGTGCAATGTGGGATTGAATGACGTCCACTATGGTTTCAGACACCACTACAAATGGCTGTCCCTTCAAACAGTGCCCTATTTAAGGGTATAGGGGGCGATTTCAGATTCAGCCCAAGTTTGGTCAGATCAAGTTTGACAAATCAACTTAAATCCCATAACTTTATGGGCATGGCTTGCCTTGAAGAAGATCTGGTTAAATTTTGGGGAAAATCTGAGCAACGGCCTAGGAGGAGATTCAAAATGGCGGACAATTTTTCATGACGGATGACATCATAGGGTGAATGATCTTGAGCCACGGAATCAGAGGAAAAAATTTGTTTCTAGCCCTGACGGTTCACAAGTTATTGGCATAAACGTGAGTGCAAATTTGGACAGTTGGTGGCGCTAGAGGGATTGAGTTAGAGACTCCAAATTTGCTATGTTGACAGTTCAGACTGTCTTCTATCTGTGTGCCAAATTTCAGAACTTTTCTATGGGTTGTCATAGACTTCCAGAGTGGAAGAAGAAGAATAGGAACGATTACAACAGGTGCCTACCTGTGCTTGGCCCCTCAGATTGGTCTAACCTGAAACTGAAAAGTAAGACAGATTGGCGAAATGCTAGTTGTTCAGACTAGTACAGTCTTAACATAGAGACTGTGTTTATGCAACTGGACGTGTTCTTGACAGGTTTTGTGAGTTTCACCATTTCAAACTTCCACGGTTAGCAGTTTTGCGTATTACTATCAACAACTATGAAATGGTTGTTTTGCTGAAATCTACAGAGCTGAAAGTGTGCAGCAAGTTTCTGTCTGTAAATGTAAGCCATACAAATCTACATGTAAATGATGCAGCTGAATGTAATATTGAAAGGAATGTACTTAATTAAAATGTCATCTAATTAAAAAAAAAAACATACTAAAATATATAATAAAAATATATATTTAACAATACTTTGCTGTGTTGTGAGTAGAAGGAAATAGACTTTTTCAGTGTTGTTGTATTTTCAGTTACTGAGTAGCACCAAATACATTTAATGCAAAGAACATGCAAGAATTCAAACACTCCTCTAATTTCCTATTAATTATAATGCATGCATTGTAATATAAGTATATATTCAAATGACCAAGCTGTTTTGAATGATGTTGAGCGAACTAAAATCGCAACAGTGAGTAAACACTTCATATGTAACAGACATCTGAACACATCTCTGAAGTACAGCTATAAGGATACGATTTACGTTTATGAAGTTATAATTTTCCAAAGCTGAATGAAAAGGGAAAGGAATCAGCAGGTCCCGAAGGGTCACGTGTGGAAGAGCTCCTCTGAGGGCTTTCCTTCCCGAACGAGAAGGAAAACTCCTCCTGACGACTCTCGGCTTCATCAAACAGGAAACCTTGTCGAGAAACAACAGCGTTAACTTTTGGTTTGTCATGAAAATGTCACAAAACAAAAAAAATGCAAATTTATGTACATTTAAAACCGTCTTCTATAGGCAAATATGATTTATACTATGATTTTTATACTATATGATTTATACTTTGGAATATTTTTGAAAGAAATGTCTGCTCACCAAGGCTGTATTTATTTGATTAAAACTATATTACAGTTATTATTAATAATAAATAATATTATTACAGTTTAAATAGTTTTCTATGTGACTATATTGTAAAATGTAATATATTCCAGTGATCAAAGCTGAATTTTTAGCATTGTTTTTGCTTCTCAATAAACATTTCTGATTATTATCAACATTGAAAACGCTTTTGCTAGTCAGTATTTTTGTGGATACACTATTATTTTCAGTAAGGATGCATTAAATTGATCAAAAGTGGCAGGAAAGATTTCTATTTTACATATGCTGTACGTTTTAACTTTAAATTCACGGTTTTCACAAAAAAAAAAAAGTTTTCATCATTAATAATATTAAGAACCATTATTAATAATTCAAAACCAATAATAATTGAGCAGCAATTCATCATATCTGAATGATTCCTGAAGGATCATGTGACACTGAAGACTGGAGTAATGATGATAAATGCAGCTTTGATCACAGGAATAAAATACACTTTACTATATATTCACATAGAAAACTTGTTTTTAACTGTAATAATATTTCACAAATTTTACTGTAATTTTTGATCAAATAAATGGAGCTTTTTCCAAACTTTTGACAGGTAGTGTAGATATTAGTCATGAGCCATACGTCACCTGAGAACTTGGGTGCTGATCCTGGTGACTTCTGTTACCAGAAATGCAAAATCAGATTTAAAACATTCAGCCATAAAGCACAAACATCCACATTTCTCCAGAAATACCTTGTCGCAGAAATAGGAGCTTGTGAAGGTAAATGGAGATGCCTACAACACACACAGACACACACAAACAAAATTATGAAACTGTCTTTGAGAAACAATGCATGCAAAGCTACAGCTTTCCTGTAGCTCAAACAATAAGAGTGTGGCGCTAGCAATGTCGAGGTCATGGATTCGATTCCCAGGGAAAGCAAGAACTGACAAAAATGTTTTAAAATGTGCAATGTAAGTCGCTTTGGATAGAAGCGTCTGCCAAATGCATAAATGTAATGTAAATGTGTGAGTCTTCCAGCTTCTGAAGTTCACCTCATCTGCTGCGGATCCCACGTCAAAGTCACAGCCCAGCTTAGAGAACCCAGGTGTGCTCGGACCAGACATCATGGAGAAGACAAAAGCGGGCGACTTGGTGTCTGAGATCTCCTGTCGTCCAGGTGAGCAGCTGGGACTGTTGCTGTTAACAGATCAAACAGTCATCACTCTCAAAACTCTTCCTGAAACGTGTTCCTGCTCTTGTGAATTATTCATCAACGCACTATAGAAATAAAGCTGACTTGACTAGTTTTAGACCACAATTTAGGTGTATCCCTGAAAAATGCATGACGTAAAATGGGCTGCAAATGGTGTTTCATGTAATGTAAGTGGCAGATCGCAGCATATAGAGGTACGGTGCGCTCCATCATAAACACTGCTGAGGGTCGTACTTTAAAGAGAAGGTCGGGGTGGTCGGTGTGGCTTTAATTCTAGCCGGTGAGGGAGGAGGGCAGACGGGACCCTCGGTCACTGTGTCCTCCTGAGCATCTGCTGTGGTCGCCTCCGAGTTATATTCTTCCTCCTCCTCTGACATTTCCACCATGAGCTCAGAAGCACATGCCACATTCACATTCCCCTGCTGCATTCATCCAAACAGATATTATAAGAAAATATACAGAACACTAGCGGTCAAAGGTAAAAGAATCATTTCGATTTTTTATGTTTTTGAAAGAGGTCTCTTCTGCTTCGCAAGGCTTCATTTATTTGATAAAAAATAGTGAAATATTATCACAGTTTAAAGTAACTTTTTATGTGATTATCTAGTAAAGTGTAATTTATTCCTGTGATCAAAGCTGAATTTATCATCATTACTCCAGTCTTCAGTGTCACATGACCCTTCAGAAATCATTCTCATATGAGGATTTGTGTTGAAAGGTTTTTGCTGCTTGAACTGTGAAACGCAACCATTCAAAAGTTTTGGTTTTTTTAAATAAATTATTACTTTTATACATCAAGAACGCATTCAATTGATCAAAAGTGTCAGTAAAGACATTTATCATATTTCTATAATTTCAAATAAATGCTGCTCTTTTGAACTTTCTATTCATCAAGGAATCCTGAATCATGGTTATAAAATATAACACTAATAATAAGAACCATTATTAATAAATGAGCAGCAAATCATCATATTAGAATCATTTCTGAAGGATCTTGTGACACTGAAGACTGGAGTAATGAAAATTAAATTTTACAATATATACAAATAGAAAACAGTCATTTTAAATTGTTATAATATTACTGTATTCTTAATCAAATAAATCAAGCCTTGATGAGCAGAAGAGACTTCAAAAACATACAAAAGCATAATTCTTACAAACATGACTGGTAGTGTATATTTTAATTATTTAAAATCAGTTGTGTGTATTTCAACGATACCGGTTCGTTCGCCTTCTCTGACTGACTCTGATCGCCTTCTTGCATTTGATCTAAAATGAAAGGAATACTTTATTGTGATTGGTTATTTGGCTACCGTTTTAAACATTTAAAAAATCTTACTGTTCTAAAACATTTGACCGGTAGTGTATGTGTTCATTGTGATACTTTCAAAATATTAGATATGCGGGTGTTTACCTTCTCCAGTTTCTCTCTTTGTCCTTAAGCTGTGGGGAAAAGTGTCCATTTGAGACTCACTTTCTGCAGTTTTATCCTTATTCGCCTCAGAAGGATCTTCATCTGCCATGTGCTCATCTGCGTATTCCTCAGGCCTCTGGAAGATACAGAACTCACAATAACTTTTCTCAAGTTTTCAATGGAAGCGAACCATTTTGAATATTTTTTTTAATTTCATAATTCATGCAGGGCTCGACATTAAACATGTTCACGTGCTTGTCTTTCGGACAAGTAAATCGGGTCATTCACATTTGCTTGTCCGGAAAAAAGTTATAATATATATAATTATTTATTCTAAATCAATATTTTCACCAGTGTTCAATCAGCTTTGACATATTTAAATCTGCATATTTGTGATATTTTTACCTTTTATAAAGGGCATTTTTTCCCCTAATCTTATTAAATATACACTCACCTAAAGGATTATTAGGAACACCATACTAATACTGTGTTTGACCCCCTTTCGCCTTCAGAACTGCCTTAATTCTACGTGGCATTGATTCAACAAGGTGCTGAAAGCATTCTTTAGAAATGTTGGCCCATATTGATAGGATAGCATCTTGCAGTTGATGGAGATTTGTGGGATGCACATCCAGGGCATGAAGCTCCCGTTCCACCACATCCCAAAGATGCTCTATTGGGTTGAGATCTGGTGACTGTGGGGGCCATTTTAGTACAGTGAACTCATTGTCATGTTCAAGAAACCAGTTTGAAATGATTCAAGCTTTGTGACATGGTGCATTATCCTGCTGGAAGTAGCCATCAGAGAATGGGTACATGGTGGTCATAAAGGGATGGACATGGTCAGAAACAATGCTCAGGTAGGCCATGGCATTTAAACGATGCCCAATTGGCACTAAGGGACCTAAAGTGTGCCAAGAAAACATCCCCCACACCATTACACCACCACCACCAGCCTGCACAGTGGTAACAAGGCATGATGGATCCATGTTCTCATTCTGTTTATGCCAAATTCTGACTCTACCATCTGAATGTCTCAACAGAAATCGAGACTCATCAGACCAGGCAACATTTTTCCAGTCTTCAACTGTCCAATTTTGGTGAGCTTGTGCAAATTGTAGCCTCTTTTTCCTATTTGTAGTGGAGATGAGTGGTACCCGGTGGGGTCTTCTGCTGTTGTAGCCCATCCACCTCAAGGTTGTGCGTGTTGTGGCTTCACAAATGTTTTGCTGCATATCTCAGTTGTAACGAGTGGTTATTTCAGTCAAAGTTGCTCTTCTATCAGCTTGAATCAGTCGGCCCATTCTTCTCTGACCTCTAGCATCAACAAGGCATTTTCGGCCACAGGACTGCCGCATACTGGATGTTTTTCCCTTTTCACACCATTCTTTGTAAACCCTAGAAATGGTTGTGCGTGAAAATCCCAGTAACTGAGCAGATTGTGAAATACTCAGACCGGCCCGCCTGGCACCAACAACCATGCCACGCTTAAAATTGCTTAAATCACCTTTCTTTCCCATTCTGACATTCAGTTTGGAGTTCAGGAGATTGTCTTGACCAGGACCACACCCCTAAATGCACTGAAGCAACTGCCATGTGATTGGTTGATTAGATAATTGCATTAATGAGAAATTGAACAGGTGTTCCTAATAATCCTTTAGGTGAGTGTAGGCTATGCTTCAGGTTTCATATTATATGCTTAAATTTTATCTATACATTAAATTAAAATAAGACACTATATGGCTGTTACCATTCAAATTCAATAATTTACACTGAAAAATTACAACTGCATTAAATAATGTTATGAGATATATGTTATGTGTATTTTTGAATAAATAAGAAATGTTGGAAAGTATGTTTAAACATGAAACTAAACCACCAGTAGGTGGCAGCAGATAACTCTTAATGAGTGAGTCATTCAAACGATTAATTCAAACGGCTGATTCATTCAAGAGTGAGGCAGTCGTTTACGAATAGCTTATTGAATCTTTGATTCAACCGATTCATTCAAAACGCTGAAT
Organism: Paracanthobrama guichenoti; assembly: GCA_018749465.1. Lineage (NCBI taxonomy): Eukaryota > Metazoa > Chordata > Actinopteri > Cypriniformes > Gobionidae > Paracanthobrama > Paracanthobrama guichenoti. The sequence continues at coordinate 3,359,126 of CM031951.1, read as the reverse complement.
CATTCAGTAACACACTGTTGCATGGTAAAACTTCACATTTTGAATGTTTACCGCAGTTTCTCTGTGTGAGCGGCGCTCATTTGTTTTGATTTCTCCTCGAGACTCAACAGCTCAACCTTGTTACCGTCAGTTCTTTATATATTATACTATCATCCACTCTCGAACACCACTTACACTAAATAAATGCACAACCATTCTTGCATTTTGATTTTTTCTATTTTTTTTTTTTGTTATTGCCGTTATAAGCAGCTTGTGCGTCGGGCAAGTTTTGCCCCTTCAAAAAATCCACTTGTCCCGCACAAGCGTTAATGTCGAGCCCTGTCATGTGTATGGAGCTGTACATGCAGTTTCAGAACAGCAGAAGTACCTGCATTATGGGCTCTTGATGAGGGAGCATTTCATCAAACGACTCGCTTTCAGCTTGTAGGCCGTCATTGTCTGGACACTTACTGTTTTCATAGAGATTTCAGAAAAAAAATGAATTAGAAGAATGCAACAAACCTCTGATAAAAACAAACCGGCTGTAAAGATAAAACACCTGTCTGCACCATCAGTGACTGGCTCCTCCTCACCTGCCAAAACAGAAGATTTGTGTTGAAGGAATAGTTCATCCAGACTTTGATACATGATATTGTATTCTTGAATGAACTGTTGAGTTACCAAATGCTGCTGCCAGTTCTCTCTCCTTCTCCGTTATTTGTTCTTCTATGACTCCGATTCTCCTTTCGATTTCCTCGTTCTCTGCTTGAATCTTCAGCAGTTTTTGAGCCAGCGAGTTCTGACAGTATCGATCCTTATACTGCTCAAACACGTTCCTGTAGCTCTCGATTCTCTCCTGGAACATTTTCCTTCAAAGACCAAGCATCTCTATAAAGCCTAATGTATCATGTTTGATATGTGAATTGCTAAGGGTCTCTACATGATCAAAGCTTTACTGAAAAAACCTGTCACACACAATTTACTACAGACGCTTTTTACAGTTCCTCCTGAGCAGTGTTGGGGCAAGTATATGACATTCTTCTTTGAGACGAATACAATCAGAGTTGTATTAAAAATATCCTGGCTTTTCAAAGCTTTATAATGGCTGTGAATGGAGGATTAGATTTTGAAGGCCATCATAAAAGTACTCCACACCGGGGGTTAATAAAGGCCTTCTGAAGCGAAGCCATGCGTTTGTGTGAAAAAAATATCCATAGTTAAAACTTTATAACTAAAATAGACGGCCGTATGCATCGATTTACGGCAAAAGAGTAACCCCTTGACCCAACGCATGACGTACTGACGAACACAGAAGCGTAGAGGATAGAGCAAAACAAAACACCGGTCACAAGAAGTCTAAAAGATGAATTTTATATAAGAGAAGAAGAGCTCGAGTTTGTTTCCCAGTAGCCTGGATGCCAGCCGAATTTAGCCCCGCCCGCAACATTTGAGTTCAGGAAATTTGGTCTGGACTTAATCCGTTGTTGAGCAACTGTGCTCGATCCAGAGCTGTTCGGACCAATCAAATTGTCAGGGCGGGCATTATATGATGATGGGCAGATGATCAACAGTAACGTAATCATTCACGTCACCAAAGAGCGCTTGGGTTGAATTCGTTCTAATCCTAAATGGAGAACTTGTTCGTATATGCGTTCACCTTTATTATTTCTCTCAGAAATGATGATCATGTTGGTAAGTCCTCCGTGTATCCTTAAATAATTTTACAACACCGGCAAAGATCGTTTACACTCATCTTCTTCTTCTACTTCTTCCAGCGTGCGTGCAGTTGAGTTCTGTTGACTACTATGCGTCGCTCAACATACGTCACTTACTCCGTTGCTCTGATTGGTTGTAGGTCTATCCAATTGAGGTCTTTCCTGGTTCAGTTGAAACACGCCCCATAGTCACAGCCCAATAGAGACAGAGCGCATTGAGGCCACGCCCACACCGGCGGGGGGAAACAATCCAACACTCTCCATTGACTTAGTATTGCGTGAAGCAGTCGCCTTGTCATTTCTTCCTTATAACAACAAACAGAACAATGTCTAAAGGCTGATATGTGACGAGGTGTACAGCAAACAAGCTAATAAACACAGAACTAAGTTTTTATAAGCTGTTGACCCAAAAAAGAGCATTTAAGGAGACAAAAGTGGATACAGGCAATAAGACGTGAAGCTTCAGCAGGAAGAATGGGTCAATTTTGGGATCCTGACACTACGTGTGCAGTGAACATTTTGTCAAATGTCAGTTTTATATATTATATTTCCTGTCGCTGATTACGTTCCCCCTCTAGTGGGCGTAGTGTAATATAACATGTCGCACTCTGTCTCAATTGCTTGCATGCACTTTTGTGTCTTTAAACGCTCGTTTTTTTGGGTCAACTGCTTATAAAAAATTCTGGGTTTTTTAGCTTGTTTTCTGTACACCTTGTCACATATCAGCTTTTAGACATTGTTCGTTTTTTTTGTAATAAGTCAGAAATGACGAGGCCACTTCACGCAATAGAAAGTCAATGGAGACGGTTGGTTTGTTTTCCCCCCAGTGGGCGTGGTTTTCAGATTATGACACCTGTCGTCAATAGTATGTACTATATAGTATATACTCAGTTGTATGACGACTAGGGATGGAACGATTACTGGTTTCACAATAAACCACGGTAAAATGTACTGGCGGTTAGTAATATCGTTTAAAATGTAATTATCGTTAAAACCGCGTTTGATTATCACGATTTTGAAAACGCACACGCTAAATCCTGTCCAGTCAGCATCAGTCTGACGCAACGTTGTTTTTTGAATGAGAAGAAATGGCAGAAGGCAGTGACAGCGCCGGGAGATTTTTCAGCCTTCTAAAAGGACCAAATCTGAGGTGTGGTCATAATTTGGCTTTTACAAACGTCCTGAGGGAAACTCAATCGAGTATGGTCACCCTGTCTGCAGAACATGCAAAAAGTAAAGTCGCTGCTCTAGGGGGAAACGCTTCAAATCTGCGAGTGGACTTTAACCTCTAAAACTACTTCTGGGAAATGATAATGTGAAGCTTGATGCCAAAGACGAACAAACAAGTTCAGACAAGACTAGGGTGATATTAAAGGGATAATGATGTATATTCATCGTACACTTATTACACAGATTTTCTTTACCACATAAATAATTACGGGGACATACTGAATTGAGATTAATCTTTTAAATCTTACCTGTTTATAATCCTTTTTTCCAGTGTACATAATCGTCCAGATAAGATGATCACAAGAAAGTAATAATTATAGTAGTATTAATAGTAAAAACGCTAGACAAAACTCTAAATGCTGGGTTAAAAACAACCCAAGGTGGGTTGAAAATGGACAAACCCAGCAATTGGGTTGTTTTAAGCAAACATTTAACCCAACCACTGGGTTAAAACAACCCATTCACTGGGTTAAAACAACCCAGTTGGTGGGTTTGTCCATTTTCAACCCAACTTGGGTTGTTCTTAACCCAGCATTTTTTTAGAGTGAAGTAGAATTTGAATGAAATGAGCGCGCCCGTTGTGATGCGTGGATATTATAATGAGTTGCTATTGACGACGGTCATTATAAGGAAGGAAATGCCACAGAATAGAATCTTCCTTAAGGTGCATAGGGCTGCTCGTTTTATTTGCTGCTTACTGATCAAATATAAAACTTGTTGAAATGTTTTCAGTGTGTGCATCTGTTCTTTTTGAACACTTTTTTCCCCTTCTCATTTGAACAAAACCGTGATAATATTGATAATCGTGATAATTTGAGTCACTATCATCGTGATATCCGTTTCACCCCTAATGACGACGTCAGGCTAGTTTCCCAGTGTAACGGAGGCCAGATAGTAGTTGCTGTGCGAGTAAACCTCACTCCTCTGATCTCAAGAGACGCTCTGATGCTAGAGGTTGCAGCCTTTAGCCTCCTTGTTAGAGCGTCCGACTCTCATGCCGGCGGCCCTGGGTTCGAGTCCCGCTTGGAGCGGGGTGGTTCGAACAGGAGGGGTTACATGGGTGCCGTGACCCGGATGGGAGTGAGATTTAGGGGGGTGAGTGTAACGGAGGCCAGCTAGTAGTTGCTGTGCGAGTAAACCTCACTCCTCTGATCTCAAGAGACGCTCTGATGCTAGAGGTTGCAGCCTTTAGCCTCCTTGTTAGAGCGTCCGACTCTAATGCCGGCGGACCCGAGTTCGAGTCCCGCTTGGAGCGGGCGGTTCGAACAGGAGGGGTTACACCAGCACTATTTGTTTGAACCGGCGAGAGGCGTCAAAGCTTACGCTACTCCTACATCGCATCAGAGGTTACTCTTTTAGCGCAAGTCGACTTGCGTAGGCTGTCTGTCGGAAACTAGCTGCTCAAGAAAAACGCATGACTTCAGAAGGCCTTTATTAACCCCCTGGAGCCGTGTGGAGTATTTTTATGATGGATGGATGCACTTCTTTGGTCTTCAAAATCGAATCCACCATTCACTGCCATTATAAAGCTTGGAAGAGCCAGGACTTTTTTTTTATTTAACTCCGATTGCATTCGTCTGAAAGAATAATGTCATATACACCTAGGATGTCTTGAGGGTGAGTAAATCATGGGGTAATTTAAATTTTTGGGTGAACTGTCCCTTTAAGCTGGACCTACATGTCTTGCTTATAGCTGTCCTGTCTCTTCTCTAGCTCAGCTTCCAGTGTCTTTTCATACTGAAGCAGCAGATGTCCTGTTCTCTGTTGACTGATATCAGAACATTTACATTCGTATTATACTATATTATGCTCAAAAATATTGTCAGTCTCACACTTTGCCATACTTCTTGGTGTTTTCTTTGATGAACTTCACAGTGTTTTGCTTTTGCTGGATCTCCTCGTCGAGTTTGCTGATGGTAATGCGAGTTGTGTTCATGTAATCCTTCTTCTCCTGAATGTTGGACTCACAAACTACGTACACAACAGATAGGACAATTTTTAGTTCTTTAAATATGGGTGATTAACGTTAGAGGAGCTTCTTTTTGTTGTCCAAGGCTTATCCAATGTTTACAGTGAGGAGTTTCTTCCTTACTTTGTATTTGCTGTTTAAGGTCATCCTTCCTCTGAGCAAGTTCTCGAGTCTCTATACCTGTCGTAGATATAACACTATACAGTAAATATCAAGTTAAACATCGAAAAACTAAACGAAATTAAGCGCTTTTATCACCTAACTGAAGCAGGAGGTTGTCCAGTTGATTCATCGTCTGCTCATCCATTCAAAACCCGATTAAATATACACACAGTGCTTGAAAATACTACACAGATCACGTAAATAGATATATTTTCCAGTCTTGAGATGTTATATAACTCAAATATGGATTTAAAAGGCGAAAAATCCTGGAGCGCGTCGGTTAAAACGTCCGTTACTCTTGACACTTGACTGACGACATCGGCTATATATATCATTTATCAGAATTTAAAAAAGAATAGTTTCAAATAAATATAAATAAATTATTAAATAAGTGAGTACATTTGGTTAGCCTGGCATGAGACAAGTCGTTACTTTTTTCTGAATAAATAATTAAACAGATTTAATCATGTTCCATAAGTACCATTACAATTTTAATTATATTTTATATACATATCAATTAAATTGCATTAATTTATAAATTATTTGATCAAATACTTATTTTAGTAAAATAAATAATTTTAATGGAACACATGCGGACGCATATATATATATATTTTTTAATACTTATTTTATTAAAATATTATTTTAATGGAATAAATGTAGACGAATAAAATATTGATTATAATAATAAAGTAGTCGTATTTCACTGGCTGGAGGAGGGGATTCGATTTATCATCATCTGATTGGACGGCACAGGCTTTCAGAGTCAATGGGCGGGGCTTGTAGTCATCGTGGCCCGAGCGCATCTGCATGGCGGCTGCTGTTGGACATTTAACCAAGCTAAACATTTCATCGCTAGAGTTTTTTCAGCGGTTCTTTTATGCATGTGCATCGGGTAGGTAAGCATACAGTTACGAATTAAGCAGGAGCTTCTTGTGTTTGTGAATAAGACGCTTCTTACAGTAGATCATGGTGTGATTATTAAACCCAGAGCGGATCAGCTGAGAGAAAAACAGCCTCCGCCTGGCGCTCAGGCATTTACACTGATTTATAATAAACCCTGATCTCAAATGAAGGATTTTTTACTTTCAGACGCTATTTTATTAAAACACAATCCTATGATTGATACTACGATTCCGGTGTCTCCTGTATGTCTTTGTTTCTCTGACAATAGAGTTTAATAAGACCCAGCTCGCTGACGGAAGGGTGTTGTTTCCTACACAAAAGATATATGTCAGTGTTATTTTAGTATTGTTTATATAGTATTTTAGCAATTATTTTTAAATTAGCTTTTTTTTTTTATATTTTCATCTTAGTTTAAGTTTGTCTTTTTGTTATGTGCTTCTATTTAATTTCTATTTAGTTTTAGTAATTTTAGTACTTCAACCTAAGTTATTCCAATTTGTAATTTTCGTAACATTCCATCTAATTTTTATATTTTATTTTACTTAATTTTAGTGCTGGCAAATCAATTAATCGTGATTAATTACACCTAACATAACAGTTTGTGTTTATATATATATATATATATATATATATATATATATATATATATATATATATATATATATATGTGTGTGTGTGTGTGTGTGTGTGTATATACATGCTGTCAAATCGATTAATCGCATCTAAGTTTTTGTTTACATTGTGTGTGTGTATATATTATATGTGTGTGTGTGTGTATATATATATATGTGTGTGTGTATACAGTATAAACACACATACATTTATTCATATATATAATCAATTTGACAGTGTTCATATATATATATATATATATATATATATATATATATATATATATATATATATATATATATATATATATATACACACACACACACACACACACACACACACACACACACACACACACACACACACACATATATATACACTCACCTAAAGGGTTATTAGGAACACCTGTTCAATTTCTCATTAATGCAATTATCTAATCAACCAATCACATGGCAGTTGCTTCAATGCATTTAGGGGTGTGGTCCTGGTCAAGACAATCTCCTGAACTCCAAACTGAATGTCAGAATGGGAAAGAAAGGTGATTTAAGCAATTTTGAGCGTGGCATGGTTGTTGGTGCCAGACGGGCCGGTCTGAGTATTTCACAATCTGCTCAGTTACTGGGATTTTCACGCACAACCATTTCTAGGGTTTACAAAGAATGGTGTGAAAAGGGAAAAACATCCAGTATGCGGCAGTCCTGTGTGCGAAAATGCCTTGTTGATGCTAGAGGTCAGAGGAGAATGGGCCGACTGATTCAAGCTGATAGAAGAGCAACTTTGACTGAAATAACCACTCGTTACAACCGAGGTATGCAGCAAAGCATTTGTGAAGCCACAACACACACAACCTTGAGGCGGATGGGCTACAACAGCAGAAGACCCCACCGGGTACCACTCATCTCCACTACAAATAGGAAAAAGAGGCTACAATTTGCACAAGCTCATTTGGCGTAAACAGAATGAGAACATGGATCCATCATGCCTTGTTACCACTGTGCAGGCTGATGGTGGTGGTGTAATGGTGTGGGGGATGTTTTCTTGGCACACTTTAGGCCCCTTAGTGCCAATTGGGCACCGTTTAAATGCCACGGCCTACCTGAGCATTGTTTCTGACCATGTCCATTCCCTTAATGACCACCATGTACCCATTCTCTGATGGCTACTTCCAGCAGGATAATGCACCATGTCACAAAGCTTGAATCATTTCAGATTGGTTTCTTGAACATGACAATGAGTTCACTGTACTAAAATGGCCCCCACAGTCACCAGATCTCAACCCAATAGAGCATCTTTGGGATGTGGTGGAACGGAGCCGTGCCCTGGATGTGCATCCCACAAATCTCCATCAACTGCAAGATGCTATCCTATCAATATGGGCCAACATTTCTAAAGAATGCTTTCAGCACCTTGTTGAGTCAATGCCACGTAGAATTAAGGCAGTTCTGAAGGCGAAAGGGGGTCAAACACAGTATTAGTATGGTGTTCCTAATAATCCTTTAGGTGAGTGTATAAACGCACAATATATTATGTTGGCATTGATTAATCGAGTTGGCACAATTAATCAACTTTATTTTAGTACCGCCAACAAACTGATTAATCACATCTAACATAATTTTATACACACACACACAGAGATGCGATTAATTGATTTGACAGCACTAATATATATATATATATATACACACACACACACACACACGGTATATTTAATTAATCTCAATTAATCGAGTTGATGCGCTTAATCAACTTTATTTTAGTGCTATCAACTCGATTTAATCACATCTAACGTAAAAAAAATTATACACACACACACACACACACACACACACACAAACTAGTTAATGCAATTAATCGAGTTGACAGTACTACTTGTTTTAATTAACAAATTGTTTTAAAATTTGGTAATATTAAAACTGGTACATGTTCACATGTTAACTATTGTTAATACACCTTCACCCATACCGGATATTACACTGTGAATTTATTTATAACATTAAAAACTTGCCCCAACTTGACATTTATATTCTCTCTTGTATACACTTACATACTTAACCGTTTAGTTCAAATGAGGCTAAATAATGTAATTTTTTCCCCTTTATTTTCCTATTTGATTGAATGCATACCAACTGCTCTCTCTTTCTCACAGGTGTATCATGTGTTGATGGAGTAAATAGCGTTTTCTAGTCTTTAAGTTGTAGCTCCTCCCAAAGCTTGTGAGACACTGAACCGGAGCATGGAGCAGGTGGAGCAGCTGGAGTCTGTCCCATCGGACGTCTCTGAGGGGCAGATGGATGAAGGAAGCAGCGGCACTAGCAGCACTCGACGGAAGAGGAGGAAGCGGGAACACCGGCCGGAGTCCATCATCATCTACCGCTCGGATCCAGAGAGAGCCGCTGGTGAAGAGCATGGAGGAGATAGTGAGGCTGGAGAGAGGAACTCTGAAGAAGGGGCTACGTTTCTCAACAACCCCAGCAGTGAAGGTGACAATCTCATCTTTTTACTGGTAAAGAAAAGGATTAAAAGTGTCTTCCCATTATAAAGAAAAGTGAAATAAGCTAAAATTAAATCCTCATATGAGAATGATTAGTGAAGGATCATGTGACACTGAAGACTGGAGTAATGATGATAAATTCAGCTTTGATCACAGGAATAAATCACACTTTACTAGATATTCACACAGAGAACAGCTGTTATAAATTATAATAATATTTCACTATTTTTACTGTATTTTGATCAAATTAATGTAGCCTTGGTAAGCAGAAGAGGCTCTTTCAAAAACATTAATGATTCTTACCAACCCAGTAACATTTTGTACCATATCCTTACCAAAATATTAAATTTTTGCAGTTTAGTTTCAATAAATCATCGCAAAAAAACGTCCAATCTCCAAACAAATTTTCAAGAGCAATTTAACAAAAATGAACTGAAAATAACATAATGCTAAAAGTGTAGGTACGTATTTTTCATCAGACAGTGACAAAAAGTTTTTCTTCTTAAGGGGATGAAGTTTTTAGTTCTGTTAGCAACAAAATTATGTTGCAAGTCCTGTTTGAACTTATCTTAAAAGATTAATGAAAATTTGATTCCTCCTTTAAGTTGAGTTGCATTTATTTCTACAGCGCTTTTTACAATGCAGATTGTTTCAACATTCAATTCAGTTCGTTGCGGTGTCAGTTCAATAACTGTCGATGTTGCAAAGTAAGGACAATGTTTACTAAACTGTGCAAATTAGCGTGAGAGCGCAATTCCATAAAAGCGCCGATGGGAGTGTAAAGTTCAGTGTGTGATCTACTGACAACACGCACATTAAATAATGACCAACACAATCTACCAGTTAGCATCTGGTTTATAAACCTGGGTAATAATGGCACAAACACCAGTAAATTGACGAGCACAAACCTTAGTAAATCACCTTGCGTGATTCATTTAAACACTCTCCTCCCATAAATCCTGCGTCTGAAAGGGAAACTTACAAATGCATATGCAATAAGATCAGCCGCAAAAATAACCCTGTCCACGCCTTTTCAGCGCTAATTCATCACTGCGTGCCTTTAGTGACTCCTGACAGTAGTTTATTAACGCCAAACGAGGGTTTGCACTGGAGCAAGCTGTTAGTAAATCTGGCCCATAGTGTCATTCTTCAGTTCAATTCAGTTCCAATTTTGTTCTTAAATTGATAATGTACTGAATATTAAAGGGTTAGTTCACCCAAAAATGTTCGTTCTGTCATTAATTACTCGCCCTCATGTCGTTCCAAACCCGTAAGACTTTCGTTCGTCTTTGGATCACATATGAAAATCTTTTTGATGTAAAGCGATCGTGAAATTTGGACTAAGCCGCTCAATTCATATGGATTAGTTTTACGATCTCTTTATTTTGAAGCGTCAAAGTGGTAGTTGTATAGCTGTCAATGAAGGAACAGAAGTCACATTTCATCAAAAAGATCTTCATTTGTGTTCAACATGAAGGAGAGTAATGACAGAATTTTCATTTTTGGGTGAACTATCCCTTTAATTGTCTTTGTCTTGAAATAGGGAATGCATTCTGTCTCATTGTAAATCAAATGTCTTGACCTCATTAGGTTGGGCTGTGCCTCCAGACAGTCGCTACGTCACACTCACAGGGACCATCACGCGTGGGAAGAAGAAAGGTCAGATGGTGGACATTCACGTGACGCTCACAGAGAGAGAGTTGCGCGAGATGGCGAGGTCAAAGGAGCGTCTGGACGCTGAATGCAACAGTCAAGAGGGATCGAGCCGCTCCTGCGGTTTCGGCATTTCTCAGGGTCCACACATCGTCCTGTGGAGTCTCTCCTGTGCTCCCGTAGTCTTCGTCTTGTCCTTCATCACCTCGTTCTACTACGGGACTCTTACCTGGTACAACATTTTCCTGGTGTACAATGAGGAACGGACGTTCTGCCACAAAATCACGGTGTGCCCCTTCCTCATCATCTTCTATCCTGTGCTCATTGTGACGCTGTCGCTGTCGCTGGCTCTGTACTCGGCCGTGGTGCAGGTGTCCTGGGCCTTCAGCGAGTGGTGGATGTCGGTCAGGGATTTAGAGAAAGGGTTCTGCGGGTGGGCTTGTGGGAAGCTCGGTTTGGAGGACTGTTCACCCTACAGCATAGTCGAGCTGCTGGACTCGGACACGATCTCTGGGAGTCTGCAGGGAAAGTCGCTGCAAACATCCTCGGTGTGAATGAAAACCAGCCAGGATTTTCTTAGCTGGTTATCGTCCTGTTTATTGCCACTTGGTAAGTATTAGGCCCCGTTTCCACCTGGTTTTAAGATGCGTTTTGGTCGATCAGATCACAAGTGGACAACGCTAAATACAGGTGTAAACGGGGTCTGAAACATTTTGAGCTTGTCCACTTTCGACCACTTCCAGAGGTAGGGTTGGGTACTGAACTCGGTACTTTTAAGGGCACCGACTGAATTACGTCTGTACTACAGAGTACCGATTTACACACTGTAAACCCGAATAAGTTGGCAAAATTAAAAAAAAAATTGAGGCAATCATTTGCGATTTAATGAATAACAAAACATTGATCACATGAACGGCTTCACTGCAGTATGAACGCTCATGTTGCATGAAGTAGAAACATTATGAATGAAACTTGACACTTGCTATCAACATTATAATGAAGAAAATACAGTTAAATAATGCAGTTGTCAGTACACGTGAGGCTTTTCTTGCGATATTTTTGCCGCCCGTCATGTGTACAGATAATTTTCATACACGAGACACGCTTTCAAACCCTGACACGCAAGTGGTTGCCGTGGTAACGGACAACAATACCATAACGTGCTGGCGTATATAGGGAGTTAAGACAGCTGTCAAATCAATCCGTCACTGCGGGTCTCAGGTGCACGCCCCCCGCTCAGCCCCGCCCTCGGTTAATCCTCTCTGTCTCTGCTGGGCTCGGCCCACTTGATGAAAAACATACCAAGCACAATGTTCTCTCTCCAGTCCTGGACACGCACTCACAGCATTGAGCTCATCTTGCGTCTGTCAAAGCAGAAACGGAAGCTGATTCTCTCCGTGTTTTTTCCGTCGTCTCTGGGCGCGTTCATTTGTAAATTGTGTGAACTTAAGATCTGAAAAACCCATACATTTACCCGCCCATAGACCCTCCCCTCGAAGAAATCAGGACAGAAGTGGTTGAAAGTGGACAAAAGAGACACCAGGTGTAAACGGGAAGGTGTCTCCCTCGTCTACGTGTGATCCGATCCACCAAAACGCATCTTAATACCAGGTGTAAACCAGGCCTTAATTTAGGTAAATGTTTGTTTTGTTTTACTTATTTAGCCTCTTGCTTACCAACAAAGTTGTGTATTTTTATGTGTTTCTTATTTTCATACTGTATGTCAGACTTTCATAATGTGTATATTTAAAATATTTATTCATTGTATTTATTTTGCATCTCTTTACTTTAAGGTCCTATTACTCGACATTAGTGAATACATTAACTAACAATACATTTGTTGTGGTATTTATTAATCTTTGTTAACTTTGGGTAACAAAAACACATCTGTTCATTGTCTGTTATATAATATTAACAGATACAAGTATTGATTTGAGTAATGTTGAAATGGACGTTTAACTAAGATTGTTAAATGCTTTAGATGTATTTTTCATTGTTAGTTAACTAATGGAACCTTATTATAAAGTGTTACCATTTATTTGAACAGTTTGCATGTTTTATTTTCAATCAAATGTTTTTCTGTACATCAGAAGGGTTAAGGAAAGCACAGAGGAGTATATGCTTTTCATAACCTCCTGTATAATTAAGCCATATATATCTATATCTATATGCAATTAAGCTTGTTCTTTGTGAGATTGCGAGAGTCCTGAATACTCCACAAGTAAATTTTAGTTTGCTCACTAACGACGGACCCCAGAGATAGTGTGAGTGTGTGTGTGTATGATTGAATATGTTATTCCAGTTATTCCAAAAATCATGTTCATAACCAGTTCTTTGGCATTTAAATCATATTAAATGCATAATGAGAAATGCGTGACTTTTAACATTTGTTTGGTTAAGACTTCTTTTGGTCAAAGTTTTGTATTTTTGTGCAGTAATGCTCAAGAGACAATAAAATTCATATTCCTGTATTTCCATGTCAGGCTTGTGTGTGATCCTCAAAGCAAAACATGTAAAAAAAAAAAAAAAAAAACTTTATTTGTTAAAATATACTAAAAATATGGTGAAAATATGTTCTTCCTTTGCCTCTCTCGCCAGGTTTGTTAACTCTATGATGCATGAATTGGTGAAGGAAAATATATTTCGATGTTTATTTTTTTACTTCACAACAAGATCATAATCGTTTACTAACCTTTTAATTTTTTTCACATGTACTACTAACAGTTTATATGTAATCCGAAGGTTATTTTTGTATGCAAGCAAAGCATTTACCATCGTTAAACTCTCAGTGTGCAACCATTTTAATGAACTTAAAAAAATAACATGCCATAATGAATCATGATCTCTCCCAGAGTAGAAAATATTAGTTCAGTTTTTGTTGTTGTCTTCGTAAAGTTATGCGCAACAAACTGTAAGTCAAGTTCCTTGATTTACGTATTTTGTTGATCGTGGAACTGAAAACATAGTTCTAACCCTTAAACCCAACCTTAACCATAACATATCCCTAAAACCATAATAGGTGAATAACACTGATGTGGTTGTTAGCCTAAACTTAACATAAACTCTGAACTTTGTTGATTGAATGTTGTTCCAGGATCAACAGACATGCCATACTTGGCAAAAATCACATTCACCCACAACAATCACATGCATGACATTGCATGTGATTTGCCCTGCAAAAACGGTCATGTTCTTGTTATGACTGGATATATGAATGTCGTTTGACCCACATAGAACATGTTTCATCTTGTGTTCAAACACATATAGTCAGTGTTTTTAATAAGCACTGCTGATTACTCCAATGTTTTGCATAATCCCTGAGGGCTTCGCTTTTACATGTTGAGGTCAATTAGGACATATTTTACGTTTACTTGATGTTTAAAACTGCTTTAAATTATATTAAAGCATTATCAAGTGTCCTGGTATATAGGAACACAAACGTTTAGGTGTTTTATTATGATTTTGTTTCGCTGTCTGAGGCGGAACCTTGTATCATCCGTTCATTTACTCGCCCGGAACAATAACAGACGGAAACCAGTAGCGATGGCGCCATGGGTATCGCGCGCAGCGAAGGTAATTCAGTCATAACTGGTCTTCATAATCAAAAGTTTGTTTATTATTAATAAAGAATATTACTTAACTTTTATGAGACACGTAGACTCACCACCTGGATTGTATTTATGTCTGTATTCACACAGCACAGAAAGTTTTACCGAGTTACTCATAAATTTAAAAAAATAATGCGTGACAGATTTAAGTAATTATATTAAAAATAATCTCAGAGGGGTAAGTAAAAATAGATGGGATTTATACATTTGAATAATTCAAATGCTGTCAAACAAGAGAATAGAGATATGTATGTATGTCTACAAAACAATTGAGATCTCATTTGTTGTTTTTAATAAGTCAGACCCATGTACACATTCATCAACATTC
>CM031951.1:3289473-3339473 GCA_018749465.1 Paracanthobrama guichenoti | reverse complement strand
TTTTATAAGAAATATTTTTGCACATTTGTTTACGTGCATGTCATGTGACCATTAACCCACATCAGAGAATCGTAAACAATTTCTTTATATTATAAAATGTTTTATTATTTAGTATGCAAATGGATAAATACAATAGATTATATAAATAAATTCAAATGAATACAAAATAAGTGTTGTATTAAAATAAATGAATAAATTATTATTTGTTTTAATTAAAATGATATAATATCAAATAATAATTGTATTATCTAGTTATAAGAAATATTGTATTTGTTTACCTGCATATCATGTGACCATTAACCCACATCAGAGAATCGTGAACATGTGTGTTATTAAATTATCAACAACTTCAGGTAAACATTTTACGTCAGAGGGGTTCGGCTGACACAAAAGTTTGGGAATGTCTGATCTAACGTAATATAATTTTCCGTATACATGTTAATGTTGCTATGTGAAGTCCTTGACTTTTATTTATCAGGGCTTGATGCTCTTGTGGTTTGCATGGACCTTCTGCAGAAAGAAACCATGTGAGACACATTTTCTGTCTTTCTCTTAAAATGCAATTGAGGGGTTTCACACGTTTTATTTGTTTTTTTTAGGGGGAAGAAATACGAGCGTCTGAACATCGCCCTGCTGACGGATCTGAACATACAGACCTCGGCAGACCAGCTGGACATTATCATCCAAAACTTGAAGAAAGCTGGCATCACCATGCAGTTCTTGTAAGAAACATGCACTGATAATAACAGCAGGGCTAGACAATAAAGTCTTTTTTCACCAGACTGATGGTCTCTTCCTGTCTAATGGGTGGTTCTCGGTCAAAAGTAAGATGCAAAGTGACCCAGATTTGATGCTGTTAGTCAATTTTCTGGTTGTGTGAGACTAATCCTAAACAGTTGATTATTGTTATATTGTTTGATCCGTTCAGTTTGCCGTTCCCTGTGGATGATGAGGACAGAGCAAATGGTGAAGGGGACGGACCGGGGCCGTCAGCGGCTCCGCCCCGTCCAGGAAAAGGCTTGAGCAGACAGCAGACAGAAGGACTGGAGATGGTAAAACAGATCATGACCAGCCTAGATGAGGAGGACGGCCTGGAGGAGGTCTACACGTTTAGGTATACATTCATATCTGGAAAATATAGTTAGTGCACAATTTCTTTATATTATAAAATGTATTTTATTTAGTATAACTATTTATTTTTTTAAATAAATTAATAAAATATTTTTATTTAATCATTTTTAATGAAACATTAAATAATAAAAAATATTAAAATATATAAAAAAATGTTAAGTATAAAGAAAATGTTTTACATATATTTGTGCAAAAAGTTTTTTTAAATAATTTTTAATACTAAAATGTATAATATAATTATTATAAATTATAAAAATCATATAACATTTTTATATTTGAATAAATTAATATTTTAATTTAAACATTTTAATACAAATCTAATAATAATACTATATATTTATGTGTGTGTGTGTGTGATATATATTATAAAAATTTTGTATAAAGAACATGTTAAACATATTTGCAAATTTGTTTTTAAATAATTTTTAATATTGAAATGTATAGTAAAATAAAAAACTTTTATACTTATAAAATAATTTTAAAAAAATCACATTTGAATAAATTCATTAAATATACATTTTTAAATAAAAATTAAATAATATATAATAAATAATATTACATAAATGTATTTTATTCGATATATATATACAGGTGCTGGTCATATAATTAGAATATCATCAAAAGTTGATTTCACTAATTCCATTTAAAAATATTCATTCATTACAGACAGACTGAAATGTTTATTTCTTTGAATTTTGATGGTTATAACTGACAACTAAGGAAAATCCCAAATTCAGGAACTCAGAAAATGAGAATATTGTGCAAAGGTTGAATATTGAAGACACCTGGTGCCAGCTCTAATCAGCTGATGAACTCCAAACACCTGCAAAGGCCTTTAAATGCTCTCTCAGTCTAGTTCTGTAGGCTACACAATCATGGGGAAGACCGCTGAGCTGACAGCTGTCCAAAAGACGACCACTGACCTCTTGCACAGGGAGGGCAAGACACAAAAGGTCATCGCAAAAGAGGCCGGCTGTTCACAGAGCTCTGTGTCCAAGCACATTAATAGAGAGGAGAAGGGAAGGAAAAGATGTGGGAGAAAAAAGTGTACAAGCAATAGGGATAACCGCACCCTGGAGAGGATTGTGAAACAAAACCCATTCAAAAAATGGGGAGATTTACAAAGAGGATTCTTTGAATAGAAAGTTCAAAGGAACAGAATTTATCTGAAATGGAAACCTTTTGTAACATTGTACTGCCATTCAAAGGTTTTGGGTCAGAATTTATATTCATTTATTTTTTGGGAAAGAGCTTAAAGAAATTAATACATTCAGCAAGGATGCATTAAATTGATCAAGTGACAGTATAGACATTTATAATGTTGAAAACGCTTTATATTTCAGATAAATGCTGTTCTTTTGAACTTTCTATTCATTAAATAATCATGAAAAAACTGATAATCATAAATGTTTCTTGAGCAGTAAATCATCATATCTGAATGATTCCTGAAGGATCATGTGACTCTAAAGACTGGAGTAATGATGATAAATCCAGCTTTAATCACAGGAATAAATTGCATTTTAAAATACATTCAAATAGAAAAAGTTATTTTAAATTGTAAAAATAATTCACAATAATACTATTTTGCTGTATTTTGAATCATATATATGTGTGTATAATAAATATAAATTTATTTTAATGTATAAAACAAGTTTTACATATTTGGGCAAATTTTAAAGTCTTTCAATCGTTTGTAATATTAAAATGTATAATAAAATATATATTTTAATTATAAAACAATTATATAAAATAAAAAATATTGTAAAATACTTTAATTTAATTGTTAAATAAAAATGAAATAATATTCAATAATATTTTACTTATTGTAAAGTAAAAATATATATATATTTTTTAAATAATTATAACTTTACTTCTTAATTTAAAGGGTTCACTCAGAAATGAAAATAAAGTCATTATTTACTCATTTCCAACACTATTAGCAGATGCATTAGGACACTGACATGAATCAGTCACACAAACACTCGCATCACGCGAGGCACTTAAGCCCACATCACTCACTCCAGGGGCCGTAGGAAGTGAACTGTAAAGTGCAGACACTATTATGCAGAGCGACTTATAAAAAGAGCTTTGATTTTCTTAGGTGAGCCATTTAACTGTCACAATAACTAAAAGCCTGAAGTTCATGGAAATGTCAGGAAATTTTAGTAGTCTGATTTACAGGCTTTCCAGATAAATCATCATCAATGATATACTGATCCTTGTGAGTAAAACTTGCCTGTGAATCAACGTCAGTCGGTCCATTTAGGGTCTTATTTAAAGTCTCTTGTGCTCGCCAAGGTTGCATTTATATAATAAAAATATAGTAATATTGTGAAATACACTCACCTAAAGGATTATTAGGAACACCTGTTCAATTTCTCATTAATGCAATTCTCTAACCAACCAATCACATGGCAGTTGCTTCAATGCATTTAGGGGTGTGGTCCTGGTCAAGACAATCTCCTGAACTCCAAACTGAATGTCAGAATGGGAAAGAAAGGTGATTTAAGCAATTTTGAGTGTGGCATGGTTGTTGGTGCCAGACGGGCCGGTCTGAGTATTTCACAATCTGCTCAGTTACTGGGATTTTCACGCACAACCATTTCTAGGGTTTACAAAGAATGGTGTGAAAAGGGAAAAACATCCAGTATGCGGCAGTCCTGTGTGCGAAAATGCCTTGTTGATGCTAGAGGTCAGAGGAGAATGGGCCGACTGATTCAAGCTGATAGAAGAGCAACTTTGACTGAAATAACCACTCGTTACAACCGAGGTATGCAGCAAAGCATTTGTGAAGCCACAACACGCACAACCTTGAGGCGGATGGGCTACAACAGCAGAAGACCCCACCGGGTACCACTCATCTCCACTACAAATAGGAAAAAGAGGCTACAATTTGCACAAGCTCACCAATATTGGACAGTTGAAGACTGGAAAAATGTTGCCTGGTCTGATGAGTCTGGATTTCTGTTGAGACATTCAGATGGTAGAGTCAGAATTTGGCGTAAACAGAATGAGAACATGGATCCATCATGCCTTGTTACCACTGTGCAGGCTGGTGGTGGTGGTGTAATGGTGTGGGGGATGTTTTCTTGGCACACTTTAGGCCCCTTAGTGCCAATTGGGCATCGTTTAAATGCCACGGCCTACCTGAGCATTGTTTCTGACCATGTCCATCCCTTTATGACCACCATGTACCCATTCTCTGATGGCTACTTCCAGCAGGATAATGCACCATGTCACAAAGCTTGAATCATTTCAAACTGGTTTCTTGAACATGACAATGAGTTCACTGTACTAAAATGGCCCCCACAGTCACCAGATCTCAACCCAATAGAGCATCTTTGGGATGTGGTGGAACGGGAGCTTCGTGCCCTGGATGTGCATCCCACAAATCTCCATCAACTGCAAGATGCTATCCTATCAATATGGGCCAACATTTCTAAAGAATGCTTTCAGCACCTTGTTGAATCAATGCCACGTAGAATTAAGGCAGTTCTGAAGGCGAAAGGGGGTCAAACACAGTATTAGTATGGTGTTCCTAATAATCCTTTAGGTGAGTGTATTATTACAATTTAAAATAACTCTTTTCTATTTGAATATGCTTTAAAATATTATTTATTCCTGTGATGGCAAGGCTGCATTTTCAACATCATTTGTCGTGTCATATTTGAGTTGCATTTGTACTCTGTGTTGATGTTTGTTGCAGTGATGCTCTGGAGAAGCTGTCCATCTTCAAGCGTATCGACAGGAGGCCGATGGCTTGGCCCTGTCAGCTGACCATCGGCAGCTCACTGACCATCCGCATCGTTGGATACAAAGCTGTGAGTTCCTGATGGATCATGTTCAAAGCATTTCTCACAATATAATCGGATCTAATCTGGTCTAATATTGTGTTCGGTGGCCGTAAGGTGACGGAGGAGAAGGTGAAGAAGTCCTGGGCCGTGGTGGATGCTCAGAGTCACCAGCGGGACGACGTCAAGAGGGAAACGGTTTACTGCCTGAACGATGATGATGAAACTGAAGTGATGAAGGATGACACTATCCAAGGTGAGACTAAGAAAATGTTGTGTTCACTGATATTGTTAGAGCTCACTTTGTCTTGATTTCAGGGTCAGTTTTGTGAACGTAGGTTGTTTAAAATGGGACAATTAATATTCATTCATTCAACTGCACTGACACTATCGAGACACTGAATTGAGCAGCAAATCCTCATATGAGAATGATTTCTGAAGGATCATGTGACACTGAAGACTGGAGTAATGATGATAAATTCAGCTTTGATCACAGGAATAAATGACACTTTACTATACATTCACATAGACAACAGCTGATTTAAATTGTCATTAGGGATGCTCATTTCGGTTAATTTTCCCGACGACAACCGATGCTCATTAATCGATTATTATTAACCGTTAACTGATAAGATTATAATATTGAATTGGCATTAAATACAAATAAAATTGACAATTGAGTGTCTGTGACCCGTTAATTCACACATTATCAGATTTTCACGCACTTCCAGCGTTTCTGACAACAGAGAAAAACAGAATAAAATCATATAAATAAAAAGCATAAAATGAATAAGCCTACACTAAGTATTTTTCATTTAAATAATTACCAAATTAAGATGACAAAACGAAAATACACTGAATCCGTTTGAAGCTTAGTACAACCGGAATATTTTTTTCCGTCAAATAAAAATAGCAGGCCTACCTCAATCCACACCTTTTTATTATTTTTTTTAAAGTAACATGTCTAAATGATGTGGATTAGTCTGGACTGGAGCAGTTAGAGCCGCGGCAGAAAGCCTTGTTTATACTTTCGTCTGTGTCCGCAGTGCGAGCCTCCGCTGACTGTGCGCACGCCTTCTCCGTTTGCTCACCGTTGTGCTGTTCTTTAAAACGACAGAGGGCGACTTGGTGTAATTGTTCTATAAACCATCAAGAAACAGCGGCGAGAAGAACATACATGACTTTAGTCATGTGTTTACTTTAGTAAACTTGACCAAAACCACACTAATGGAAAGCATTAAGGATTCAGATGGCACCCTTTCCCCCGGGAATACAGAGATAACGCCTCGCTAGAGCGGCCAGCCTCGGGAAGCTCCTTTCATTTGCTTCCCACCAGTCAGGAGCTTGTACAACTGGATATTTTGCAAGTAACTTCGTCGCTCTTTCTGTCTAAATGGGCAGGAAGCCTATTTACACAGTAACCTAGGCTTCTTTTCCATTGCTTCATTTTGTGAAATATGTCTGTGTAGAGACGTGTGGTTGTAAGTGTCGACGCGCCTTGTGAGTTAACAAATACAGCATATTTCTCTTTAACCATGCAGCAAACAAACAAACAAAAAAAGTTTTAACTGATAGTATTAATCGGTTAAAATTCTTCCCATTGGTTAACGGTTAAACGGTCAATATGAGCATCCCTAATTGTAATAATATTTCACAATTTACTGTATTTTTCAGTAACGCCCCAATATCATTTTTCGCCATTTGAGGTCGTTTATTCAAACCAAAAGCGTATCTTGATGACGCAGAGCTTTTATTCTGCCACAGTCGCCGCTCATGCGTATGCGTGTTAATACAGCGTTGATTTATCATATTACACGCATTTGAGTGTGTTGAAAGTTATGTTATAATGCTACTCTTGGTGCTACTATGAGACACTTGTTCACACTGCAGTGAGCGAGATCATATTAGGCATGGTAAAACATGGCACTCATGATAAATCAAGAGATTTAAACAATAAGA
Source organism: Paracanthobrama guichenoti (assembly GCA_018749465.1). Taxonomy (NCBI): domain Eukaryota; kingdom Metazoa; phylum Chordata; class Actinopteri; order Cypriniformes; family Gobionidae; genus Paracanthobrama; species Paracanthobrama guichenoti. The sequence goes on along the minus strand of CM031951.1, from coordinate 3,332,592 downwards.
CAATGATTAACAATGATTAGTTTCTGTCCATGAATGATCCAAACAGTGTCTAATAAAACACATCAGATATTAAAGCGGCTTTGGAAATCGAGGATAACGCGGATATGATGTCATTGATAGGCAACGCACGCACGCGGTCTGTGTCCTGGTTAAAATAGCTTATTTCTCTGGATTTAAACATTCTTAAAAACATTTGGGATAATGTAAGTGCACAAGTCAACAAAATATATAACATTGATATTTTAATCCAAAAATCGTACATACTGTGCCTTTAAATAAATGCAGCCTTGAGCATAAGAGACTTCTTTCAAAAACATAACAGTGGAGTAAATTTTACAGCATTAACTGTAATTTTCCTGTTTATTTCTGTGAAGATGCTCTGACACAATCTGTGTAGCACTATAGAAATGCACGTGACTTGAAATGTTTTTAAACAAGCACTTCCTCTTCATGCTCTCTGTTTCCTATAGGTTTCCGTTATGGAAGCGACATTGTCCCGTTTTCTAAGGTGGACGAGGACCAGATGAAATATAAGTCTGATGGGAAGTGTTTTGCTGTGCTTGGCTTCACGAAGCAGGAGCTGGTAAGATGCTGTCCAGCAGATGGTGCTCTTTTCAAACGAGTCATTTTCTATTGCGGCTATAAGTTCTTGTTATGCTCAGCTCTAAAATATTTAATTGGCTTTGTGAGTGTAATATTTATAAAATAGCTTTGCTACAACGTGGAATCAGTGTAAGAACCCTGATTGGACATAATAGGAAGCTACTGATCGCAAATTGTTTATTTATGGTGGTCCGCTCAGCAGGATGATTATGTTAGCACATTCTCCAAAATCAGATCATTTTACAGAAAAGTTTGAGATTTATGTACATTTAAACACTGCCTTGTGTGTTCCCTTGATAATGTACAACGAAAGTTTGTTTATTTGACGCAGATTCGTCGTCATCAGTTTATGGGAAGCCAAGTTGTCAAAGTTTTTGCTCCCAGAGACGATGAGGTAAGTTTCACAAAGTTCACTGTGATTTATTATTTTCTTCATTTTAATAATTAGTTGGTGACCAAACGTTGGAGGACGCATAAGATAATTTTCATTAACAAAGTTTTGGGGTATTGAAAAAGCAAAATAATGTAAAATTAAGAACGAATGTCAGATTCGGCACTATTTATAGGTGACTGTTAATTAAAAAGTGACATTCTCATGTTAATTTTCACTCAAATTATTATGCGGTAATATATTTTGTAATTACACTAAATTTCAAAAGTTTTGGGTTATGATAAGTTTTAAAAAGTTTCCAAGGCTGCATTTATTTGATCCAAAAAAGCAGTAATATTGTGAGATATAATTTATATTTAAATATATATTATAAAATGTAATTTATTTCAGTGCTGGAATAAGCCATAACATTTCTTATTAATAGCAATATGTTGTGCTTATTGTTAATATTTTATACAGGAAACCATGAAAATAGAAATCTTTTGCAACATTGTAAATGTCTTTACTGTCACTTTTGATCAATTTAATGTGTCCTTGCTAAATAAAATGTAATCATTTATTTATATATATATATATATATATATATAAAAACAAACAGTAACACTTATTATTAAGGTATTCATACGTTGTAATGTATTATATCCATTCATGAATAATTGTAACCAAAGTTAAAATGCATTCTAACATTCACAGATTCCATGTTAGATCTGAAATTGGTTGTTTGTTGTGTGTTTTAATGCATTATACTTTCTAAAGGTGTATTATAACTGGTTACAATTATTCATGAGATCACACAATGCATTATAAAGTGCTTTACACGGTATAATTAATGCATTAAAAATACTTTTATAATGCATTATACATAAAGGCTTGTACACAAACTAATCGAACTGATCCAAAACCTTTCAATGATATTTTGTATTTTCCCTTCAGTCAAAAATGACAGTGAAATCTTTTTTTGCTTCATTGGAATGGGATGTCATTAGCTATGTGAACGCACAAAAAAAATCATGGACATGATTTGGATCAAAAAAAATGATTTTGTCCTTTGCGGTCAAAAATGACTGACATAGGAAATGAATGGGAAACACAAATGAAGTAGTAATCTTACAAATCAGCCACTGTGCAAAAAACAAAAAAATGCACAACACTCTAAAATATCAAGAGCAAAATAGACACCCACACACACACACACACACACACACACAGAGAGAAAGAGAGAGAGAGAGGAATGAACCGATAAGACTGCACCAGAGCAAATTTTGATAATGTGAAATAAAATCAATAAATGAAAAAACATTCTAAATTTTAATGTTTGATTGTAATCATAATGCAAAACCTGATACTTATCTAACTAAAATGATCTAAACCTTGACAAAAAGTAGTCTTTTAGAATGTCTAAGTATATATTTAAATGCAAAACCTAATAAAATCAAGACATTATGTCTAAAAAAACAAAGCGTATCCAAATATATTTATATAGGCAGCTATACAGGTGGTTACACGACATTACACAAGTTTAAAAAAAAATGTAATGCCTCAAGATAGCACTATACTTTTTTATTTATTTTAATGTGAAATATTGCTTTTATTGAAAAAAAAATTATTCTAATGGCAAAAATAGCTCGTAACATCTTTATAAATATTGCATAGTATCATAAATTCCCCTCAAAATTCTAAATAATAATCAAAAAATATTATTGAACAAAAAGATATAGATTTTCCAGAAAAAATGTCAGACTTCGGTCACTGACTGTGAAGGAGCCAAGTGTGACCCTTAAATGAAGAGTGCCAGAGGGTTAAGGGGAAGAAAAGCTGCATAGAAGCATTTTAACAAGCCGTCTGAGACTTTTGACTTCACTGCGTATATATTCATATCTTTTGTGAATGTGTTTTATTGTGTGTGTGCAGCATGCAGCAGTGGCTCTGTCCGCTCTGATTCATGCCCTTGACGGTCTGAAGATGGCAGCGATTGTGCGTTATGCTTACGACCGCCGCAGCAACCCTCAAGTGGGCGCCGCCTTTCCCTGCATTAAGGAGAAATATGAAGTATGTGTATCGAGCGGAAAACACTAGTCTTCAGTATGTTGTACACCACAGTCACTCATGTCTCCCGTCCTCAGTGTCTGCTGTACGTGCAGCTGCCCTATATGGAGGATCTCCGACAGTTCACTTTCCCAATGTTGGAAAACAACAAGAAGTTCACGCCCTCAGGTGGGACCTCACGTTACAAAAAAACACAGAGCTAGTTTCTATCAGATTCTGAGGCACATATAGACTAAAGGAGACGCATATTCATGTCTTTGTGTGAATGTCTCTGGTCAGAGTCTCAGCTGTCGGCCGTGGATGCGCTGATCGACTCCATGATGCTGGTGGAGGAGGATGAGGATGGAGAGACCGTGGACATCCTCAAAGTCAACCACATACCAAACCCTCAGTTCCAGAGACTCTTCCAGGCATGTGGGAATGGGATAGGCAGCGTGACAATATCTGATACTCTCATAGTAGTCCAAATAGCATGGCCGTAACCACCACCGACATTGATGGGGACAAGTCCCCTCCAATAATTAGAAATGTCCCACCCCCCCAATATTTGATTTCTTGCACTGCTCTGCTGCACTCCATTGCGCAGTGCTCTGGATGACAAAATGTCAAAATGATTGTGATAGCCAATCAAATCAAAGTAGGCGGTGTTTACTGGTCACAGAAGCAGAGCTTGAATTCTGGTTTAACGCTAAAAGAGAGTGAGGTAAGAAGCGAAACATTTGAAATGTTTTGCACTAGAAATGTCAAACGATAGTCAGCAACATCCAGTGATGCGAACTACTAGACTCTTTCCTCAAATACGGCCGTTTTGAATTGAAAATATGCATTTACGTGATTTATGGAACTCCTAAATGAGCGTGAAGAGACAAGAAACAATTTCAACATATAGGCATACAAATAAAAGTACATGCTGTACCGGTCATAAGTTTGGAAACATTAAGATTTTTAAATGTTTTTGATTTGATCAAAAACACAGTAAGCGTAGTAATATTGTAAAATGTTATTACGCGTTAAATGAGCTGTTTTCTGTTTTAATATAATTTAAAATGTAATTTATTTCAAAGCTGAATTTATCATTATTACTCCAGTCTTCAGTGTCTCACACACCTGCAAACTTTTCTGCGACAATCGCCGTTTTCTTGGTCAAATGGGTCATTTACGTGAATCGCGTAGAACCGTAGAGTTTTTCTTTGGGGGGGGTGTAGGCTGCCCTTCATCTGCATGCCATGCAGGCTAGAATTGCGAAACATAATATAATTGACATTTCTCTTGGCCAATCGGAATCTTAGCACTTGCGTCAGAATCTTGAAGCACACAGGGTCAACTGAGCTCGCTATTGAATGAGACTGATGGAAGGAAGCATATTGTTAAATTCAAGCTAAGTCAAGCTTTTTGTAACATGAAGCAATTTGGCAACCGTGTTAATCTCTTGTTGCATGGGATGCATTTCTAACAACATAGGGCTATTTAGATAAACAATCTGGCGAGCGTGTTGTTTTAGCCTAATACACCAACAGCCAAGGGCTACATTTTGCATCCAAGTCTATCATTTGAAATCTTTACATTGTATTGTAGCTCAGAATTTGAGTAGCCATGTATCTCGAAACACCGATCAGTCCTTGGACCGATGAGATTGGCTAACTTATCGTGATTTTTCCATTTCAGAATGAGGGAGCTTAATGAAGAGCACTCATATAGCACAGCTAGACTCAGCAGGGAGGAGCAAGTGGAGCTGGGCATGGCTCAAGGTGGAAGTGAAGGGAGTTGCGCATACACTGCCACTTTCATTGTGTTTTAAAAAAGTAGATAAGGCAGGACATGCCAAATGTACCTTATGACAAATGTGTCATTTGCATATTAAAATCACACACAAAAAAAACAGTTTTCCCCACGACACACTCCCCTTTTTTACTCTGAGGAGTTTGCAGGTCTGGTGTCACATGATCCTTCAGAAATGTTGTGCTCAGTTATTATCAATTATTATTGGTGCTCAATTATTAAAAATTCTGCTCAATTCTGCATGCTTAATGTGTTTGTGGAAACCTTGATACATTTTTGTCTGGATTCTTTGACGACTAGAAAGGTAAAAAGAACAGCATTTATTTGAAATATAAATCTTTTGATTAATTTAACGTGTCCTTGCTGATTAAAAGTATTATTATTATTTACTCCAAACCATTGAATGGTAGTGTATTATGGTTTCCACACAAGTGTTCTAATAATCCTTTAGGTGAGTGTATATGAGCTAATGTCGAATCTGATTGGCTGATTGGTCTTCAGTGTCACATAATCCTTCAGAAATCATTCTAATATGATTTGCTGCTCAAGAAACATTTATGATTATCAATGTTGAAAACATTTTTTTAGGATTATTTGATTTAATTGAAAGTTCACAGCATTTATTTGAAATAGAAAAAATGTTGAGTTTCAAAAACCTTGAAAAAAAAGTTCAATTTAATGCATCCTTGCTGAATAAAAGTATTAATATGCACACACACACACACACACTGAGCCCTTTGTCCTTCAGTAGTAGAGAGATTCAGGTGTGTGACATTGGCTGTGTAATCCATGTTGTCTCAGGTCGGTGTCTCATTGATCTTTTCTTGGCTTGCATCCTCAGTGCTTGCATCACCGCGGTGTGAATCCTGATGGTCCCCTGCCGTCCGTTGAGCCCTGGCTGAAGAGGGTCCTCGAGCGACCCCAGGCCGTGTCCGCCCGCTGCCAGGCTCCTCTGCAGGATGTTAAGACCAAGTTCCCCCTGAAAGTGGTGGTGAAAAAGAAAGAGCAGAAGACAAGCGCAGACGTGTTCGGCAGCAGGTGAGATCTAGCATTGGGTTGTTTGATGGTATAGATGTATTGTGGACGACATACTTGCACAGCACGCTCATGTGAGCGTGATGAAGAAATATGCAGTAGTGAAAACCAATGTGGGAGGGGTTTATTTTGCGATTGACCAATTGGAATGACGTATTCTGGAGGACTTTGCAATAAGACACACCTCTAGTTTGTGATGCCATCATACTTTTAAAGGTTGATCTTTCTGGCATTTTTACTCTTTATAATATGAAATCAGGTTAGAAAATGTTTGTTTTAGTTGGTGATGATGATCTGTGTGTTGATTGTGTCTTCCTCAGTGCTGATGAGCCAGATGTGAAGAAAGGCAAATTGGATGAAGAGACAGAGTTTAACCTGGCCGAGATTACGCAAGGCAACGTCACTTCGGTGAGACCCTCATGTGAAACAAAATCCTGTTTAATAATGTACATTACTCTGATTTAAAATGACTAGTTTATTTGAGTTTATGTTCATATACACTACAGTTCAAAAGTTAAAGAAACAAATACTTTTATTTAATTAAATTGTGACCGGAAAGGCATTTATAATGGTGTAAATGGTTACTTTTTGGGCTTTCTTTTGATCAAAGAATCCTGAAAAAACATTTTCAACGTTAATATTAGAAATATTAATAGAAATGTTTTTTTGAGCAGCAAATCGGCATATTAGAATGATTTCTGAAGGATCATGTGACACTAAATCAGCTTTGATCGCTGGAATATATTACATTTTAACATGCATTCAAATAGAAAAGTTATTTAAAATTGTAATAATATTTCACAATATTACCGTTTTACTGTATTTTTGATCAAATAAATGCATCTTTGGTGAGCAAAGGAGACTTCTTTCAGAAACATCTTACCCACCCCAAACTTTTGAACAGTAGAGTAATATATAAATATATTAAATTATCTATTCTGCGGAAAAATTAGCATTGTAAGCACTTCAGATATTTCAGTATCGAAAAATCTATATTTTTGCCAACACTACATTGCAATGTTTATTATTTCAGAGGCCTTTTTAAAAGACTACAATTGAAAAATTTATATATTATATATAAAATATACAGAGTTAAAGTTGTAGTCATAAAAGTAGTTTCAGAGAGCTATTTGCAGTAACACAATCATATTTACTTTGATACTGTATGAAGATTTGGCGGTGTTTTTTAGGTTGGCAGTGTCAATCCGTCGAGAGATTTCTGCACGCTGATTAGGCAGAAGACCATTTCCTTCGATCAGGGTGAGATTTGATTGTTCAGTTTGATTTCTTTCAGCTCTCACTCCTACGTTAGTAACCTTCAAAAAAGTGTCAACTATTATGCATAATCTAATGCAAATGCAGTCGTACCATTTCAGGCATTTCTGCAAGGTTGCTAATCATCTCTGAGGCACTGAATAGTCGCTCCGCATTAATTGATTTTGATTTTGCTGTTGTTTCTGAATGTTAGCCGCAGGTTTCCTTGTTAGAGCATTCGCTTTGATAATCATTGTTTTGTAACCTTGACAGCGTGCCAACAGCTGACCCACAGGATTGAGCAGTTGCTGGGCAACAGGAGTCCTGAGTACTACACAAAGAGCATCGCCTGTATCCAGGCTTTCAGGGATCAGTCTGTATCGGTGAGCTCTCAATTAAACCTCCGTATCCAATCAGGGATCACTTAAGGATCAGTAGTTTTTTTTGGCCGGTAGGTACACATACTGCCGGAGGATGTTGGGATTCATGTCAAATGGTCTGAGCTCAGCTGGAGTCTGAGGCTCTGTTCCAAAACCTAGTGCTCTGCCTGCCCAGACATAAATCCTCTACATTAATTTAGAGATTAAATGGGAAATTATGACAGTATAAAAATGCATTAAACTCTTATGTTAGGTGTATCAGTATGAGTACATAAGCTCGGTGCATTTGCTTACGTCCCACTGCGCCTGATCACAATCTCCCAATGACATTTATTCCATCAGAGCGGAAACGCAGAGCTGTTCAACAGTTACATGCAGTCCCTGAAGAGGAGTGTTCCTGACAGGAATCTTCAGGAATTCTGGGATCTGCTCATCCAAGGTAAAGAACAGGCGATCTGCTCATGTTGAGCTGAAGTCATCACGCCTTCAACATGTGCTTGTGTTTTCAGATGCCCTGACGCTGATAAGCAAAGAGGAAGTGGACGGAAGCACCGTCTCCAAACAAGACGCAAACCAGGTACTTATGGAAACAATACACAAAAGAGTAACATTAGTGTTGTAGTGTGTTAACATTTTAGTAGTCATTTTCAATACTATGAACGCCAAATGCATTAATGTAATTAAAGTCATTTGAATCACCATTGGGAATAATGGAAATTACCCTGGACATGAAAGCTGTGTAAAACCACAGCAAAAACCAATAAGCTAACGTGGCGAGGTGGACGAGCGAGAGACGTGGGAGGAGCGAACGAGACCGGTGCATGATTGAGAATGAGCGTCGTCATATAGTCCTTATATGCCTCCGAGCTCCCTCATGAGGTGTGCCTCGCAGGTGACGCTCATTATCTATCACGTACCGGTCTCGCTCGTTCCTCCCACATCTCTCGCTCGCCCACCTCACCACTGCTAATAAACACTCTTAATTACGAAGTTAAAGTCCTGGTTGAGTTAGTTAGTAGTGTGTTGAAACTGGCGGTTATGGTAAGGGGCGGGACATTTTCCAAACACGCTTGAAGCACTTGACCAATCACAACACACTGATCCAGCCGACCAGTCAGAGCACAGTGTGCTTTTCAGAAGGAGGGGCTTCATAGTGACAGGAACTAAACAGAGCGTTACTGACAGGCTGGTAAGAGAGGAGCTGCAACAGTGGAGAATATGAGGAAAATAATCAACATTCAAGCATGAAAACCTATTCTAGTAGAACCCAAAAACCAAATGTTAGACTTTAAAAAAGGGCATCCCCTTTAATATGCAGAGGTTGTTGGTAAAGTCTGTTTGTTACTGTTGTTAACTCTGTATTTGCTGGTTTAGTTCCTGGCGTTCGAACAGAAGGAGGAAGTGCAGGCGGCTCCAGCGCAGGACGACACTGGAGATGTCGATGATCTGGTGAGTGTTTCATGGTTGTTTGCTTGTTTTGATGACAAGCATATCAATTATTATATTTGTGAGTGTGATTATCATCTGTTATACTTTGAGAGATTTCAGGCATTTACTTTTTAATGACATGCTAAGTTGTTGACCTAATGTTTTTTTAATGCAGCTGGACATGATGTAAAACGGATGTCTCCACACCGACGTCCATCAACCTGCTGCAACTCTCCATTAGGTGCCAGTTCTTGTGAAACACAAATGCCTAAAAAGAGTTCAAGTGCTTTAATTAATCGTGTTCTTTTATACTAAATGCTTTTGTGCATCATTTTGGAGCGATTATGTTGCTAGAGTTTGATTATTTAAATGTGTCATACTGCACAGCCTATACTTGTTGGATTTTCTAAAGAGAAAAATAAATGTCCATGTACTTTATACAGTAGCCAGTGTTGCTTAAAATAAAAGATCAAACAAAATAAAACGTATTCCCTTCTGTCCTGAACAAAAAACAACAACACATAAAATATAGCTGCCAGCAGCGATGCAGGGCCAAGCTCTGAAGGTACACTAATACCTCTTGCCGTTTACGCGGGTTTCACATGCGACTCAAACCCACGACATGAAAGGTTCGGGGCTTGTTGCTTATGACGGTGGGCCACAGAGGACACACATTTGTTAGCTTACCAAAGAGATGTTTCAAAACAAGAATGAGCACACAAATTCATCAGTTAACTAACTTAGTCACTAACCTAGCTTATTGTCCCATTAGAAAGAATGGACAAATTTTAGCAAGCCAACCAATTAGCATGCTAAGCTATTTAATATAGGACAACAAATACAGTGATGGTTCCAGATATTTCTCTGGAATGGTAGCGAATATCAAAAATCCATTCAGTCATTTTCGTGTGGCTCTGTCCAAAGATTATCTGATCAGATTTTGGACAACATTTGTAGTTTTTCATTTGCTTCAATATGGCAGACATACAAAGGAGATAACGTCGAAATAGGTGTAAACCAATGAATGTAATGACACCGAATTTTGGACAAGTTATTAGCATTTTTGCAAAAAAACTTACATCTCTGGAACACTAGGTGGTGCTGTGTTCAAATGTCTCAGGTACCTTCTGGACATTCTGTCGATGATCCCCACCAAATTTCATGATGATATGTCAAATTGTTTAAAATATATTGCAATTTATGAAAATTTTCAAAATGGTGGACAGGTGGCTCGATGTGACGATATGTCAAGTTGTTTAAAAGAGATTGCAATTTATGATAATTTTTTTCAAAATGGCAGACAAGGAATCCATTGATACCAAGCTTTTTTTTTTTTTTTCAAACTGTTCAAACGTTATCTTCTCATAACCTGTAGGTGGTGCTGTTCCAATTTGGTATGGACCCTCAGATCATGGTTCCGATAAATCGTACCAATTTTCGTTTTGATTGCACAAAGTTTGGCAGTGATGCAGCCTCTGAACCATTTTCGGGTCGACCTCCTTAAATTTGTGACGTAACTTTTGAGCAAAGATTAATTAAAAAAAAATCTGTTCAGTAATTTCTGTACAGCTCATAATTGGACAAATTTTGTATAGTGAAAAACGTAATACTGTACTTTTCAAAATGGCCACTACTCTAAAGGTTCTAAAGTAATAAACATTTGAAAAGTGAATTTTTTAACTGGTGGTGGCGGTGCTGTAGAGTTGGTCCTAGAGACCCCAAATTTGGTCAGATTGCTATTTATTACCATCACTACAAGTGTGCCAATTTTCATACTTTTCCCAGGTAATAGAGCTGCCATAGACTCCCATTGGGGAAAAATTACAATAAAACTAACGGATACAATAGGAGCTATGAATCTTCGGTGCTTGGCCCCTAAATAACCTACCATACTACAAAATGAATCTAACATCTTTCTGTACCTCCACAATCCCTATTGGAGCAGCAGATCATGATGTGGATTATATGTGCCTACATTTAGCTTTATTATTTTTAGTGCATTTGTTATGTCATAACATCTTTTCTAACCAGTTCATTGAAACAAACCGATTCATGGAAATGAGTCAGACTTTCCATCTTTAATCAGCTGGGATGGATCTGTTCTGTCATAAAACCTAATTTTTTATGGCAGACTGTGGCTTTGAGTGTAGCGTCTCTTTCAGGGCAGATGATCTCAGTTTGCTTGTCTTCGCACCAACAGTTTGCTGAGAGCACACAAGCGTCTCAATCCTCCCCCGGATCTCAGAAAACGCACACGCTGCAGTTTCACGCCACCGTTTCCTGGGTCGAGCAGCTCAAGCTGGAGGCTCCGTCTAAACCTGCTTAATCCATCCGTGTTATGAAGATGCCAGAGGTGTAGTGTCGAAATAAACAAGACAGAAAGATGGTACGGATCAATGTGAGCAGTGCTGAGGTGAACGCCAGGACACATTTCACCCAAAAATCAAAAGAAAAAAGGGTAACACTTTAGTTTATGGTCCAATTCTCACTATTAAAAGGCATAGTTCACCTATGAAAATTCTGTCATCATTTACTCACCCTCAGGTTGTTCCAAACCTGTATGAATTCCTTTCTTCTGCTGAACACAAAGGAAGATATTTGGAAGAATGTTTGTATCCAAGCAGATCTCGGCAGCCACTGACTAACATATTGGGAAAAATAATACTATGGTAGTCAATGGCTGCCAAGATCTGCTCGGTTGCAAACATTCCTCTATTAGCACGCATATTACTAGGATGTTGGCTGTTTATTAGTACTTATAACGCATTTACATTTATGCATTTGGCAGACGCATTGCATTCAAAGTACACATTTTTTCATTTTGTCAGTTCTTGCTTTCCCTGGGAATCGAACCCATGACCTTGGGGTTGCTAGTGCCACGCTCTTATTGTTTGAGCTACAGGAAAGCACATATTAATGCCTTATTCTGCATGAGCATATTCTACGTCCCTTAATCCTACTCAATATCTAAACATAACAACTTACTAACTATTAATAAGAAGTAATTAGAAGTTTGAGTTAGTTAATAGTGAGAATTGGACCCTAAACTAAAGTGTGACCGAAAAAAAGTCCTATATTTGTTTACTATATACTACTAATAATTTTTTCTCCAGAGCATTTAAGATTTTATTTCCATTACTTTAATGTCCAGGGTAATTTCCATTATTCCCAATAGTGATACAGTAATAATTAATATAATTATAATAAAACAAATATTTTTGTATATTACTATATCTTATTATATAAAAAAATTAAATATAAGAATTATATGTATTTTAGTGTATAATTGCATATTTTAGTAATGTAAATATATATAATTTTATGTAGCTCTACAATAATTTTTTATTTAAAAATGTATGTATATTTCTTAATTTTTTGTAAAGAAAACATTAAAATATATTGTTTTTTATGCTTGGCTTTTTCTCAATGACTAAATGTTTTATTCAAAAATATATAATTATATTTAGTTTATAATTAATTTTAGTTTTATATATAATTATATAGTTATATATATAAATATGATTTTATGTAGCTCAACAATTTAATGTTTTTGATTTATTTTGTATATATGTATATTTCTCTTTAAAATGTACTGCATTTATGCTTATATTTTTTCTCAATTACTATAAGTCAAAAAGGTTACTCTATATTTTGTATATGGTACTGTATATAATAGTTTTAACATACATTTTTAGGTTCATCTACTTTAAGTTCAAGTTTGCAATTTTGATCCTCCAGTGCAAAATTCTTATATCTCGATTGCTTTGTGATAATGACCAACTGTAACTGTACATTGTGCCACTTATGACATTTGAGTGTAAATTATTTTATGAGAAGAGAGAGAGGGTAGGAAATCAGTCTGTAATTATATTAAAATATTTGCCATTGCCCAATCAGATTGACTGAAACAAATTCTAAGATACTACTAATCATTTTTCCCCAGAGCATTAAGATTTGTTATTTTATTTTTAATGCAAGTGTTTTTAGTTTTTTTTCATTACTTTCATGTCCAGGGTAATTTCCATTATTCCCAATGGTGATTCAAATTACTTTAATTACATTAATGCATTTGGCGTTCATTTTTATGCAACTTTCAAAAGCAATTTGTCACAGAACCAACAATATTCATAATACTGTAATTCTTACTATTTTCCATTACAGTAATGAGAATGAGTTGTCTGACTATCACCAGACCAAGCTCATTTTAAGATTGAACATTGGTCTGGGGAGTTTGCTCTGTGTTTTCTGCTGCACAAGAGGCGTGATCAACGGGCATAGTTCAAATGACTCTGTACGCTATTGGATAGTCCTTCAACCAATCAGACCACAAGAGGCGTGATCAACGGGCATAGTTCAAATGACGCTATTGGATAGTCCTTCAACCAATCAGACCACAGGAGGCGTGATCAACGGGCATAGTTCAAATGACTCTGTACGCAATTGGATAGTCCTTCAACCAATCAGACCACAAGAGGCGTGATCAACGGGCATAGTTCAAATGACTCTGTACGCTATTGGATAGTCCTTCAACCAATCAGACCACAAGAGGCGTGATCAACGGGCATAGTTCAGATGACTGTACGTTATTGGATAGTCCTTCAACCAATCAGACCACAAGAGGCGTGATGAACGGGCATAGTTCAAATGACTCTGTACGCAATTGGATAGTCCTTCAACCAATCAGACCACAAGAGGCGTGATCAACGGGCATAGTTCAAATGACTCTGTACGCTATTGGATAGTCCTTCAACCAATCAGACCACAAGAGGCGTGATCAACGGGCATAGTTCAGATGACTGTACGTTATTGGATAGTCCTTCAACCAATCAGACCACAAGAGGCGTGATGAACGGGCATAGTTCAGATGACTGTACGCAATTGGGTAGTCCTTCAACCAATCAGACCACAAGAGGCGTGATCAACGGGCATAGTTCAAATGACTCTGTACGCTATTGGATAGTCCTTCAACCAATCAGACCACAAGAGGCGTGATCAACGGGCATAGTTCAAATGACTCTGTACGCTATTGGATAGTCCTTCAACCAATCAGACCACAGGAGGCGTGATCAACGGGCATAGTTCAAATGACTCTGTACGCAATTGGATAGTCCTTCAACCAATCAGACCACAAGAGGCGTGATCAACGGGCATAATTCAAATGACTCTGTATGCTATTGGATAGTCCTTCAACCAATCAGACCACAGGAGGCGTGATCAACGGGCATAGTTCAAATGACTGCACGCAATTGGATAGTCCTTCAACCAATCAGACCACAAGAGGCGTGATCAACGGGCATAGTTCAGATGACTGTACGCTATTGGATAGTCCTTCAACCAATCAGACCACAGGAGGCGTGATCAACGGGCATAGTTCAGATGACTGTACGCAATTGGATAGTCCTTCAACCAATCAGACCACAAGAGGCGTGATGAACGGGCATAGTTCAGATGACTGTACGCAATTGGATAGTCCTTCAACTAATCAGACCACAGGAGGCGTGATCAACGGGCATAGTTCAAATGACTGTACGTTATTGGATAGTCCTTCAACTAATCAGACCACAGGAGGCGTGATCAACGGGCAATGACCCATCGCTATCCGTCATCGTGTTAAACCGTCATCAGAACAGAGTGTTCAGCGCACCACCGTTGTTTTAAAAAATCTGTTTCTGTTTTTTTAAAATCTGTTTAAAAAATGTTTTGCAACGTTTTGTCTGGGCTGAACAAGGTTTCCAGCCTGAGCTGCAGGGTGAAATCAAATCACCAGCAGATCAGGCTGGGTTTACCCATGCAAAAACTTCTAATGGTCCTAAAAAGTATTTTCTGTAAGTAAAAATAATATAATTTCTATTGATTTTATGATGAAAGTGACCTGCACTTGTTCTTGACACGTTTTTACAGGTTCAGGCTGCTCCATGATTTCATGTGCCCATCTCACATGCACTCTAAAGATTCAGTCATTATTTGCAGTAATTGCTTTAATTGAGTCATTTGCAGTAATCAGCGATTCTCCTTTTTAAAATTATTCTGCTGTCACTGTAATTGGCTGATAGGGAAAAGTGTGATGGGCTGTTGGACAAAAGGTCTCCTTGTGAAACATCCTCTGCTCTGATCCCGGCGTAATGCGTTGATTGTATTTGCTCACGTTGGAAATGGAAAGTAAAAAGTCACATCTTGCAGCAGAAACGATGAGCTCCATCCACAGGTGTGTCCATGAGAGCTGTCTATCATATCTTCCTGCATTATGTCTGTTTGTGTTTTCATTCCCAAGTCTTCCCCTCTTTCTTTGATGGATCGTGTAAGTAGACCGCAGAGATCTGGAGCAGAACCGGATCACAAACCTTTCGAAACGAGTGCCACATCTAATCACATCAGATCATCAGGTACCGCTTGAACTCTTTGCATCACTTATGTGGACCATAATGCTCCAAACGATATAAAAAACAGATATAAAACATGGAAACGCAAAGCTTGAAGCATCCAGGCATCTGTTTGTTTTCAGGTCAGTATGAAAAAGAATCACAATGTACATACATATATCCTATTGATATTAATCAGAATAAACAATTTTGCCAAGTAATATAATTAATTAGTCTAACTGTCTACATCAGCAAGAGTAGTGTTAATATTGAGTGTA
The DNA here is from genome assembly GCA_018749465.1 of Paracanthobrama guichenoti. Classification (NCBI taxonomy): domain Eukaryota; kingdom Metazoa; phylum Chordata; class Actinopteri; order Cypriniformes; family Gobionidae; genus Paracanthobrama; species Paracanthobrama guichenoti. The sequence goes on along the minus strand of CM031951.1, from coordinate 3,317,039 downwards.
CGGTCACAGGTGTGTTATCTGTGTTTTACAACTGATGAGAGTGCGGCTCGTCCATCAGAATTCAGTCTGAACTATCCATCTTATTATATTTTATATATGATTAAATTTTAATGTGTTAAAAAATATAAAATAATAAAGAGGGAGTTTAAAAATAAATATGTAATATTTACTGAATAATGTAATAAACTTAAAATGTTAAAAAGATTTATAATTATAATAAAACAATTTTTGTATATTATATTTATCTTATTATTTATATATATATACAAACCCGATTCCAAAAAAGTTGGGACACTGTACAAATTGTGAATAAAAACAGAATGCAATGATGTGGAAGTTTCAAATTTCAATATTTTATTCAGAACACAACATAGATGACATATCAAATGTTTAAACTGAGAAAATGTATCATTTTAAGGGAAAATAAGTTGATTTTAAATTTCATGGCATCAACACATCTCAAAAAAGTTGGGACAAGGCCATGTTTCCCACTGTGTGGCATCCCCTCTTCTTTTTCTAACAGTCTGCAAACGTCTGGGGACTGAGGAGACAAGCTGCTCAAGTTTAGGAATAGGAATGTTGTCCCATTCTTGTCTAATACAGGCTTCTAGTTGCTCAACTGTCTTAGGTCTTCTTTGTGGCATCTTCCTCTTTATGATGCTCAAATGTTTTCTATGGGTGAAAGATCTGGACTGCAGGCTGGCCATTTCAGTCCCCGGATCCTTCTTCTACGCAGCCATGATGTTGTAATTGATGCAGTGTGTGGTCTGGCATTGTCATGTTGGAAAATGCAAGGTCTTCCCTGAAAGAGACGACGTCTGGATGGGAGCAGATGTTGTTCTAGAACTTGGATATCCCTTTCAGCATTGATGGAGCCTTTCCAGATGTGTAAGCTGCCCATGCCACACGCACTCATGAACCCCATCCCATCAGAGATGCAGGCTTCTGAACTGAGCGCTGACAACAACTTGGGTTGTCCTTGTCCTCTTGAGTCCGGATGACATGGCGTCCCAGTTTTCCAAAAAGAACTTCAGATTTTGATTGGTCTGACCACAGAACAGTTTTCCACTTTGCCACAGTCCATTTTAAATGAGCCTTGGCCCAGAGAAAACGCCTGCGCTTCTGGATCATGTTTAGATATGGCTTCTTTTTTGACCTATAGAGTTTTAGCCGGCGACGGCGAATGGTACGGTGGATTGTGTTCACGACAATGTTTTCTGGAAGTATTCCTGAGCCCATGTTGTGATTCCCATTACAGTAGCATTCCTGTATGTGATGCAGTGCCGTCTAAGGGCCGGAGATCACGGGCATCCAGTATGGTTTTCCGGCCTTGACCCTTACGCACAGAGATTGTTCCAGATTCTCTGAATCTTTGGATGATATTATGCACTGTAGATGATGAGAACTTCAAACTCTTTGCAGTTTTTCTCTGAGAAACTCCTTTCTGATATTGCTCCAGTATGTTTGGCGCAGCATTGGGGGAATTGGTGATCCTCTGCCCATCTTGACTTCTGAGAGACACTGCCACTCTGAGAGGCTCTTTTATACCCAATCATGTTGCCAATTGACCTAATAAGTTGCAGATTGGTCCTCCAGCTGTTCCTTATATGTACATTTAACTTTTCCGGCCTCTTATTGCTCCCTGTCCCAACTCTTTTGGAATGTGTAGCTCTCATGAAATCCAAAATGAGCCAATATTTGGCATGACATTTCAAAATGTCTCACTTTCATATATATATATATAATTTTATGTAGCTCTACATATTTATTTTGTATATATGTATATTTCTTAATTATTTTTTTCAGTAAAAACATTAAAATAGATTGTTACTGTCAAATGACTATGTCAGAAAATTTACTGTATATAATAATTTTGGGATTTTAAATAGAGTGGCGGTACATATATTAATTTTTAGGCTCATCTTTTAAGTTCAAGTTTGCAATTTTGGTCCCCAGTGCAAAATTCTTTTATCTTGTTTGCTTTATGATTATGACCAACTGTAACTGTACATTGTGCCACTTAAATGATTTTATGAGAAGAGAGAGAGGGAACTGAAATCAGTCCGTCATTATATAAACATATTTGCCATTGTCCAATCAGATTCAAATATTCCAGGGAACATTTATGAGCTCTATATCCTTCCCACAATCCTGCCAATCCCACTACATCAGATACCCATCTACATCTCTCATGTTTTCAGAAGAGTCCGTGTGAACTGCAGTCACGTATCTGACTGTAATGGTTTCTGTGTATTATGGGTGTCAGAGCTCAGAGCGTTCGATTAAAACCGTGGCAGGGGATCGCACTCATTTCTGACGCAGCATTTTGATGTTTCCAGATTGAAAAACTGCAGCAACCTGTAATGACTGTCATTTCAAACTTCAAACAGGAGCCGGGAAGCAATCCGACAACCCTTTTTCCCTTTCCACCTCTAGTAGTGAGAGGGAAGATAAAAGGAAACCGGCAGACGAGAGGAATGGATTTCATGCTTTTCTGATCACAGTGTGTTTCAGAGCCGTGTGTCAGAGCTCAACACTCCACTTCTGCTCCCGAGGTACAATCCATTCATTGTGTTTCCAAAGAGACAGTGATTTGTATAAAGCTTTCAAGACAGATGTACCATGAGTTTGATGAGATATGCTTCTGTAGATCCAAAAGACACTACCCATAATCCTCAGCTGAGAGTGACCTATCAGAGTAGCTACTTTGGTCAAAGAGTTTGGCAGTTGCACTCCCATGAAGAATAAAGTCGCACAAAAGTTTCATTAAAAGCAAGTCTTTGGGAACAACTAGAAACTATTTGGAAGTCGGTAACAACAGAGATTGTGTAAAAGTGCTGTTTTTGGTTATTATGTGTGAATAAAGACTATTCAGTTATTTACCTAATAAATGACAATAACATTTTTAGTTTTTTGACAGATTTTTTCTCTTTATTATGACAGCTGGTCTAACAACCAAAAAAATTCAGTAACAATTTTTAATTACATTTAAAATATATTAAAATAAATAATAATAATGCTGTTTTTACTGTAATTTAATAATATAATATAATATACAATGGCAAGAAAAAGTGTGTGAACCGCTTATAGAATCTGTGAAAATATGAATAGTTTTAACAAAATAAGAGGGATCATACAAAATGCATGTTATTTTTTATTTAGTACTGTCCTGAATAAGATATATTACATAAAAGATGTTTACATATAGTGCACAAGACAAACAAAAGCTGAATTTATAAAAATGACCCGGTTCAAAAGTTTATGATCCCTTGATTCTTAATCCTGTGTGAGTGTGTGTGTGTGTGTGTGTGTGTGTGTGTGTGTGTGTGTGTGTGTGTCGTTCCCTGATGATCCACGGCTGTGTGTGTGTGTGTGTGTGTGTGGTTCCCTGATGATCCATGGCTGTGTGAGTGTGTGTCGTTCCCTGATGATCCACGGTTGTGTGAATGTGTGTGAATGTGTGTGTGTGTGTGTGTGTGTGTGTCGTCGTTTCCTGATGATCCACGGCTGTGTGTGTGTGTGTGAGTGTGAGTGTGTGTCGTTCCCTGATGATCCACGGCTGTGTGTGTGTGTGTGTGAGTGTGTGTCGTTCCCTGATGATCCACGGCTGTGTGTGAGTGTGTGTCGTTCCCTGATGATCCACGGCTGTGTGTGTGTGGTTCCCTGATGATCCACGGTTGTATGTGTGTGTGGTTCCCTGATGATCCACGGCTGTGTGTGTGGTTCCCTGATGATCCACAGCTGTGTGTGTGTCGTTCCCTGATGATCCACGGCTGTGTGTGTGTGTGTGTGTGTGTGGTTCCCTGATGATCCATGGCTGTGTGTGTGTGTGTCGTTCCCTGATGATCCACGGCTGTGTGTGTGTGTGTCGTTCCCTGATGATCCACGGCTGTGTGTGTGTGTGTCGTTCCCTGATGATCCACGGCTGTGTATGTGTGTATCGTTCCCTGATGATCCACGGATGTGTGTGAGTGTGTCGTTCCCTGATGATCCACGGATGTGTGTGAGTGTGTGGTTCCCTGATGATCCACGAGTGTGTGTGTGTGCGTGTGTGTGTGTGTGTGCATGTGTGTCGTGCCCTGATGATCCACGGCTGTGTGTGTGTGTGTGTGTGTGTGTGGTTCCCTGATGATCCACGGTTGTGTGTGTGTGTGTGTGGTTCCCTGATGATCCATGGCTGTGTGAGTGTGTGTCGTTCCCTGATGATCCACGGCTGTGTGTGTGTGTGTGTGTGTGTGTGTGGTTCCCTGATGATCCACGGCTGTGTGTGTGGTTCCCTGATGATCCACAGCTGTGTGTGTGTCGTTCCCTGATGATCCACGGCTGTGTGTGTGTGTGTGTGTGTGTGTGTCGTTCCCTGATGATCCACGGCTGTGTGTGTGAGTGTGTGTCGTTCCCTGATGATCCACGAGTGTGTGAGTGTGCGTTGTTCCCTGATGATCCACGGATGTGTGTGAGTGTGTGGTTCCCTGATGATCCACGGTTGTGTGTGTGTGTGGTTCCCTGATGATCCACGGCTGTGTGTGTGGTTCCCTGATGATCCACAGCTGTGTGTGTGTCGTTCCCTGATGATCCACGGCTGTGTGTGTGTGTGTGTGTGTCGTTCCCTGATGATCCACGAGTGTGTGAGTGTGCGTTGTTCCCTGATGATCCACGGATGTGTGTGAGTGTGTGGTTCCCTGATGATCCACGGCTGTGTGTGTGTGTGTGTCGTTCCCTGATGATCCACGGCTGTGTGAGTCGTTCCCTGATGATCCACGGTTGTGTGTGTGTGTGTGGTTCCCTGATGATCCATGGCTGTGTGAGTGTGTGTGTGTGTGTGTGTGAGTGAGTGTGTGTCGTTCCCTGATGATCCATGGCTGTGTGTGTGAGTGTGTGTGGTTCCCTGATGATCCACGGCTGTGTGTGTGTGTCGTTCCCTGATGATCCACGGCTGTGTGTGTGTGTGTCGTTCCCTAATGATCCACGGCTGTGTATGTGTGTGTGTGAGTGTGAGTGTGTGTCGTTCCCTGATGATCCAGGGCTGTGTGTGTGTGTGTCGTTCCCTGATGATCCAGGGCTGTGTGTGTGTGTGTGTGTGTCGTTCCCTGATGATCCAGGGCTGTGTGTGTGTGGTTCCTTGATGATCCACGGTTGTGTGTGTGTGTGTGTGTGTGTGTGGTTCCCTGATGATCCACGGCTGTGTGTGTGAGTGTGCGTCGTTCCCTGATGATCCACGGCTGTGTGTGTGTGTGTGTCGTTCCCTGATGATCCACAGTTGTGTGTGTGTGTGTGTGTGTGTGTGTGTGTGGTTCCCTGATGATCCATGGCTGTGTGTGAGTGTGTGTCGTTCCCTGATGATCCACAGTGTGTGTGTGTGTGTGTGTCGTTCCCTGATGATCCACAGTGTGTGTGTGTGTGTGTGTGTGTGTGTGTGGTTCCCTGATGATCCATGGCTGTGTGAGTGTGTGTCGTTCCCTGATGATCCACGGCTGTGTGTGTGTGTGTGTGTGTGTGAGTGAGTGTGTGTCGTTCCCTGATGATCCATGGCTGTGTGTGTGAGTGTGAGTGTGTGTCGTTCCCTGATGATCCACGGCTGTGTGATCCTGATGATCCACGGCTGTGTGTGTGTGTGTGTGTGTGAGTGTGTGTCGTCCCCTGATGATCCAGGGCTGTGTGTGTGTGTGTGTCGTTCCCTGATGATCCAGGGCTGTGTGTGTGTGTGTCGTTCCCTGATGATCCAGGGCTGTGTGTGTGTGTGTCGTTCCCTGATGATCCAGGGCTGTGTGTGTGTGTGTCGTTCCCTGATGATCCAGGGCTGTGTGTGTGTGTGTGTCGTTCCCTGATGATCCAGGGCTGTGTGTGTGTGTGTCGTTCCCTGATGATCCACGAGTGTGTGAGTGTGCGTTGTTCCCTGATGATCCACGGATGTGTGTGTGTGTGGTTCCCTGATGATCCACGGCTGTGTGTGTGTGTGTCGTGATGTGTGTGTGTGTGTGCGTTGTTCCCTGATGATCCACGGATGTGTGTGTGTGTGTGGTTCCCTGATGATCCACGGTTGGTGTGTGTTCCCTGTGATCCACGGCTGTGTGTGTGGTTCCTGATGATCCACAGCTGTGTGTGTGTCGCTCCTGATGATCCACGGCTGTGTGTGTGTGTGTGTGTCGTTCCTGATGATCCACGAGTGTGTGAGTGCCGTTCCCTGATGATCCACGGCTGTGTGTGTGTGTGTCGTTCCCTGATGATCCACGGCTGTGTGTGTGTGTGTCGTTCCTGATGATGTGTGTGAGTCGTTCCCTGATGATCCACGGTTGTGTGTGTGTGTGTGGTTCCCTGATGATCCATGGCTGTGAGTGAGTGTGTGTGTGTGTGTGAGTGAGTGTGTGTCGCTCCCTGATGATCCATGGCTGTGTGTGTGAGTGTGTGTGGTTCCTGATGATCCACGGCTGTGTGTGTGTGTCGTTCCCTGATGATCCACGGCTGTGTGTGTGTGTGTCGTTCGTTCCTAATGATCCACGGCTGTGTATGTGTGTGTGTGAGTGTGACAGTTCCCTGATGATCCAGGGCTGTGTGTGTGTGTGTCGTTCCCTGATGATCCAGGGCTGTGTGTGTGTGTGTGTCGTTCCCTGATGATCCAGGGCTGTGTGTGTGTGGTTCCTGATGTGTGTGTGTGTGTGTGTGTGTGTGGTTCCCTGATGATCCACGGCTGTGTGTGTGTGAGTGTGCTGTCGTTCCCTGATGATCCACGGCTGTGTGTGTGTGTGTGTGTCGTTCCTGATGATCCCAGTTGTGTGTGTGTGTGTGTGTGTGTGGTTCCCTGATGATCCATGGCTGTGTGAGTGTGTGTCGTTCCCTGATGATCCACGGCTGTGTGAGTGTGTGTCGTTCCTGATGATCACAGTTGTGTGTGTGTGTGTGTGTGTGTGTGTGTGGTTCCCTGATGATCCATGGCTGTGTGAGTGTGTGTCGTCCCTGATGATCCACGGTGTGTGTGTGTGTGTGAGTGTGTGTGTCGCTCCCCTGATGATCCATGGCTGTGTGTGTGTGAGTGTGTGTCGTTCCCTGATGATCCACGGCTGTGTGAGTGTGTGTCGTTCCCTGATGATCCACGGCTGTGTATGTGTGTGTGTGAGTGTGAGTGTGTGTCGTTCCCTGATGATCCAGGGCTGTGTGTGTGTGTGTGTCGTTCCCTGATGATCCAGGGCTGTGTGTGTGTGTTCCCTGATGATCCAGGGCTGTGTGTGTGTGTGTCGTTCCCTGATGATCCAGGGCTGTGTGTGTGTGTGTGTCGTTCCCTGATGATCCAGGGCTGTGTGTGTGTGTCGTTCCCTGATGATCCAGGGTGTGTGTGTGTGTGTGTCGTTCCCTGATGATCCACGGCTGTGTGAGTGTGTGTCGCTGATGTGTGTGTGTGTGTCGTTCCCTGATGATTCATGGCTGTGTGAGTGTGTGTCGTTCCCTGATGATCCACGGTTGTGTGTGTGTGTGTGTGTGTCTGTGTCGTTCCCTGATGATCCATGGCTGTGTGTGTGTGTGTGTGTGTGTCGTTCCCTGATGATCCACGGCTGTGTGTGTGTGTGTCGTTCCCTGATGATCCACGGTGTGTGTGTGTGTGTGTCGTTCCCTGATGATCCCACTGTGTGTGTGTGTGTGTGTGTGTGTGTGTGTGTGTGTGTGTGGTTCCCTGATGATCCATGGCTGTGTGAGTGTGTGTCGTTCCCTGATGATCCACGGCTGTGTGTGTGTGTGTGTGAGTGTGTGTCGTTCCCTGATGATCCATGGCTGTGTGTGTGTGTGAGTGATGATCCAGGCTGTGTGAGTGTGTCGTTCCCTGATGATCCACGGCTGTGTGAGTGTGTGTCGTTCCCTGATGATCCACGGCTGTGTGTGTGTGTCGTGTGTGTGTGTGTGTGTGTGTCGCCGTTCCCTGATGATCCAGGGCTGTGTGTGTGTGTGTTCCCTGATGATCCAGGGCTGTGTGTGTGTGTCGTCGTCCCTGATGATCCAGGGCTGTGTGTGTGTGTGTCGTTCCCTGATGATCCACGGCTGTGTGAGTGTGTGTCGTTCCCTGATGATCCACAGTTGTGTGTGTGTGTGTGTGTGTGTGTGTGTGGTTCCCTGATGATTCATGGTGTGTGAGTGTGTCGTTCCCCTGATGATCCACGGCTGTGTGTGTGTGTGTGTGTGTGTCGTTCCCTGATGATCCATGGCTGTGTGTGTGAGTGTGAGTGTGTGTCGTTCCCTGATGATCCAGGGCTGTGTGTGTGTCGTTCCCTGATGATCCACGGCTGTGTGAGTGTGTGTCGTTCCCTGATGATCCACAGTTGTGTGTGTGTGTGTGTGTGTGTGTGGTTCCCTGATGATCCACGGCTGTGTGTGTGTGTGTGTGTGTCTGTGTCGTTCCCTGATGATCCATGGCTGTGTGTGTGAGTGTGAGTGTGTGTCGTTCCTGATGATCCACGGCTGTGTGTGTGTGTCGTTCCCTGATGATCCACGGCTGTGTGTGTGTGTGTGAGTGTGTGTCGTTCCCTGATGATCCACGGCTGTGTGTGTGTGTGTCGTTCCCTGATGATCCACGGCTGTGTGAGTGTGTGTGTGATGATCCACGGCTGTGTGAGTGTGTGTCGTTCCCTGATGATCCACGGCTGTGTATGTGTGTGTGTGAGTGTGAGTGTGTGTCGTTCCCTGATGATCCAGGGCTGTGTGTGTGTGTGTGTGTGTGTGTGTCCCTGATGATCCACGGCTGTGTGTGTGTGTGTGTGTGTGTGTGTGGTTCCTGATGATCCACAGCTGTGTGTGTGTGTGTGTGTGTGTGTGTCGTTCCCTGATGATCCACGGCTGTGTGTGTCGTTCCCTGATGATCCACGGCTGTGTGTGTCGCCCCTGATGATCCACGGCTGTGTGTGTGTGTGTGTGTGTGTGTGTGTCGTTCCCTGATGATCCACGGCTGTGTGTGTGTGTGTGTGTGTGTCGTTCCCTGATGATCCACGGCTGTGTGTGTGTGTGTGTGTGTGTGTGTGTGTGTGTGTGTGTGTGTGTGTGTGTGTGTGGTTCCCTGATGATCCACGGCTGTGTGTGTGTTTTGTGTTGTTGTTCTTGAGTCTCTTGTTTGTCCTGAGCAGTGAAACTGACCAACGCTCTTCAGAAAAATCCTCCAGGTCCTGCAGACGCTTCAGTTTTCCAGCATCTTCTGCATATTTGAACCCTTTCCAGCAGTGACCGTATGATTCTGAGATCTGAGGACGATTGAGGGACTCAAACACAACTATTAAAAAAGGTCCAGACATTCACTGATGCTCCAGAAGGAGACACTGCATTAAGAGCCGGGGGTGAAAACTTTTGGAATTTGAAGATCGAGGTAAATTGTATTTAATTTGTCTTCCGGTAATCATGTAAGTATCTTCTGTTGCTTCTGAAGGGCAGGACTAAATGAAAGATATTTAAACAAAATATCTTCATCCTGTTCAAAAGTTTTCACTTCATTTTAAAATGAAAGGGATATATATATAATATATAATATACACACATGCAGAATTATTAGGCACGTTAATTTTCTGATCATATTTTTTTTCCAGGCACATTTGACCAATTCCAAACCACATAAATCCTAATAACTACTATTAATTTAGTATTAAATAATTTATAAGTGATATATAATTGTTCATGAAGGCTGGAAATGAAAAACACCTTATATTCAGGTGTGCAGAATTATTAGGCACATTTTCTTTTACATATAATATGGGCCAAAAAAGAGATTTAACTCTTTAAAATTATTAGATGCCCATGAGCAGGATGCAGTACTAATACAATACTAGACATTGAGTTAAGGCATGACCGTTGGACAGTGAAATGCTCAGCAGGGTCAGAATCAGGTGGCGAAGAAAAGACACGTTAACTGCGAAAGAATTGAGAATTAAGGTGAAGAATTAAGTGTGAAACCATCAGGAACCCTTTAGTCTCCAGCGCCACCATTTTCCAGAACTGCAACCTACCCGGAGTCTCCAGAAGAGCAAGGTGTCAGGATCTCAGAGACTTCAGTTAGCTAAAGAATCCTAAAAAATGACCCCCACTTCATAAGAATCACAAGTATTGTAAAATGCATGTTTTTTATAGGCTTTATAGACGGATAGGTTGAGAGTGACTCTTGAAGGACTAGCACCACATCCTCTTGGACCACTGTTTGAAGAATTCATCTTCCTGAATCTGGCTGCAAGCTTTGGGAGTTCGTTTTTATCTCCTATCCTGAAGTTCGTTTTGCATCAAACAGTGGTCCAAGAGGATGTGGTGCTAGTCCTTCAAGAGTCACCCTCAACCTATCTGTCTATAAAGCCTATAAAAACAGTCAAAAACATGTATTTTACAACATTTCAGCTTGTGATTCTTATGAAGTGGGGGTCATTTTTTAGGATTCTTTACCTACAAAATATGAAAAAAGTATGATCAGAAAATCAACGTGCCTAATAATTCTGCACACAGTGTATATCAGTGCTGTAAAATCATGTAATCGCATTTATCTATGTGTGTGTGTGTGTGTGTGTGTGTGTGTGTGCTCGTGTATCCATACACAAAACCAAACACATACCCAATATAATATATAAACACAAACTTTATGTTAGATGCGATTTAATCATGGTTAATCAGTACCGGTCAAAAGTTTGGAAAATAACTATTTTTAATGTTTTTAAAGAAGTCGCTTATGCTCATCAAATCATCACATTAGAATGATTTGGGAAGGATCATGTGACACAAGAGTAATGATGCTGAAAATTCAGCTTTGATCACAGGAATAAATTACATTTTAAAGTATACTAAAATAGAAAAACATTATTTTAAAGTCCTCATGAAATCAAAATTGACCCTGTTTACTTTGTTAGCACACATTACAGGTCTTAGGGTGAACAATTAATCGGTGCAAGTTAACCGATTAATTGTTAACTTCCGGTCTGTAAACGGCGTTCCTTCTCAGATGATGTCAGTTTGACAGCATAGGTTTGAAAATGTGTAACCACTCCCCTCCAGCCGTTAGTCTGCTATGAGCGAGAGATGGAGAGGCAGACTTGATTTATTTAATTTGTTCCACATGTGCAGTGATGTAATTCAAACCCAAACTCACCTTTTACATTAGAGATTGTCTTGCAGTTGAACTGTGAAAAACAGCAAATATACACCGATCAGGCATAACATTATGACCGGTGAAGTGAATAACACTGATGATCTCTTCATCACGGCTCCTGTTAGTGGGTGGGATATATTAGGCAGCAAGTGAACATTTTGTCCTCAAAGTTGATGTGTTAGAAGCAGGAAAAATGGGCAAGCGTAAGGATTTGAGCGAGTTTGACAAGGGCCAAATTGTGATGGCTAGACGACTGGGTCAGAGCATCTCCAAAACTGCAGCTCTTGTGGGGTGTTCCCGGTCTGCAGTGGTCAGGATCTATCAAAAGTGCTCCAAGGAAGGAACAGTGGAGAACCGGCCACAGGGTCATGGGCGGCCAAGGCTCATTGATGCACGTGGGGAGCGAAGGCTGGCCCGTGTGGTCCGATCAAACAGACAAGTTACTGGAGCTCAAACTGCTCAAGAAGTTAATGCTGGTTCTGATAGAAAGGTGTCAGAATACACAGAGCATCTCAGTTTGTTGTGTATGGGGCGGCATATCACACTGGGCACGTGAGCATCAGAACTGGTCCTGCCATCCATGTGGATGTTACTTTGACACGTACCACCTATCTAAGCATTGTTGCAGACCATGTACAGCCTTTCATGGAAACGGTATTCACTGGTGGCTGTGGCTCTTCCAGCAGGATAATGCTCCTGACACAAAGCACAAATGCTTCAGGAATGGTTTCAGGAGCACAACAACGAGTTTGAGGTGTTGACTTGGCCTCCAAATTCCCCAGATCTCAATCCAATCGAGCATCTGTGGGATGTGCTGAGCAAACAAGTCCGATCCATGGAGGCCCCACCTCGCAACTTACAGGACTTAAAGGATCTGCTGCTAACATCTTGGTGCCAGATACCACAGACACCTTCAGGGGTCTAGTGGAGTCCACGCCTCGACGCGTCAGGGCTGTTTTGGCAGCAAAAGGGGGACCAACACAATATTAGGAATATGATCAGTGTATGATGGAATATGACCACATAATATATAGTATCTGATGATTTTTGTATAAAAAAAGAAAAAAAAAAGAAATTCAGATTTGTGAATCATGAGGTGCATCACAATGTGTGTATTTGCAAGCATGCACTATTCTATACCGTTTTATAGAATGTGTGCTTTTTATGTGTTCACTGAAAATTCCAAAACTCCTTTAAATACTCAGATGATGCGCTTAAGTGTGGAATGTTGGACACTTCATGACCTCTACTGTCACAGCTGGAGGGGGCGGGGCACCAGACAACAAAATAACCGTATAAAATCCATACACTACACGGCTGAGTACATACGATAATAAGTTGAGTACATAGTATAAGTGTATATTGTGTTATTTGGGACACACCTATGATGTGATACTTTTGTGCAGCTGGTATCAGGGGGAGGGTCAGTCTCATTCTAGAGAGCACGTGATTGGATGAATATTTCAGGATGAGTCCTCAACATCTTTGGTCCATTTTCCAGAAAGAGAAAAACCTGAGTTTATCTGCTAAAAGGCCATTTAGTCAACTTCCAGTATAGACATAAACTACAAGCCTCAAAACTACAGTGTTGATATGATGGCGTGTTTAATTCTTTCATGCTCTCTGTATATCTGCTTTTCTGAAGTGGGGCAGATGTGTTCATGATGAACTCTGGGATCTTCCTGTTGGCTGTCTTATTGATAGCAGCTCTTCATCATCTGAATGATTCAGTGTTTGGAGTTACCTGACGCCCTACAGGTGCTGAGATGGGTCAAACCTACCTCTGTCCTCCATCACACGAGACCTCAGACACTTCTGAATCCAAAGATGAGTAATATTTCAGTAGTTTCATGCTGATGTTCATTTATACATTAGTTTTATTTCATTAGATATGAAATGGCAACATGACAAAAATATGGATCTCAGCACACCATGTTAAAGTTGATATAATTGATAGAAATATATGATGGCAAAACAAGTAAACCGCGTCAGCAGGGCATAATTCATCCAAAAATAAAAATGTTGTCATCATTTACTCGACCTCATGTTGTTGTATGAGTGGTTCTGGTGGAGAGGAACATTTTAAGAATACATTTTTTTGTTTGATTTTTGCTATAAATCATCTTATTTATGAGGGTGAATACTGTAAATGATGACAAATCAGAGTGAACTAGTCCTTTAATAATCAAACCCAAAATGTCTGGCCTTGTGGGAGAAACCGATGCTAAATATGTTTTTCGTATAATTTTCTTACATTAATTGAAGGGGCAATTCTCCTGGTGTTAAAGTCAACATGAAACACTGTGCATATTTGCATTTCCATTGAAACCAAATAAATAATGTATAGCAGGACTTGATTTTATCCACCAGGAATTGATTGGCTGACATTTTTTGAAGGAAAGTTATTTCAGAGGCAGAGCAAGTAATTACATTGTGATTAAAGATCAAGAAGATAAACTGTAAAGTGCGCTGATGATTTGTGCACAACAATACCTAAGACATAATAAGAGACGCGTTATAAAAATAGTTCATTTCATGTTGACTTTAAGTGCTCAAGGGGGAAATGTTCACATGGACGTGTCCCTGTTATATGACTTGAGATGATCAATATCCTCGCAAAGGTTGTGAGAGTATGAAAACATGCATTACCAGCAAGCGTGAGAAGAACAGAGAAAAAGCAAGAGAGTTTGAGCAGGACGGCTTGTGCTTTTCAACAGATTGAGCTGCATTCCTGAGTGGCATCTGTCAAAGTGATGATTGACAGCTGTCACTCATTATTTATGGACAGTGAAAGGGTCATGGGCTGATCCACGCGTTCCGTTTGTCGTCTCTGTGGCGGCACCAATAACGTTACTGTAAACACGTTCATAATTTCCCCAAAAAACCATCAGTCTTTACAATGGATAGTGCATGTTCAGTTTTCAAATATATATCTTTTCGAGTAAATATTGTCTAAATATAAAGGTATTGTCCACCCAAAAACAAAAATGCTCTTGTTTGTTTACTCACCCTCAAACAGGGTTATTAATAATAATAATATTATTATTATTATTATTATTATGTTGACTAACACTAAAACAATACCAAAATTAAACATTTTCTTTACTTGAAATAAGCATTGACTGCAGTAAAAATATAGGCAACATTTAAACATTTTCATTTAGTTAAACTAATAAATAGCTAATAATAAACTAATATTTATTAGTTATTAAACTAATAACTAAAATCAAGAAATAAAATAAAATGAATAAAACTAAATAGACATTTAAGAAAAACTAAAACTAGGGAAAATAAGAAACAACAAAATTACTTAAACTTGAATTAAAATGAATATATATATATATATTACTAGCTAATTCATAATACTTTTGTTATAAATGTATTAGTGCTGGGCAATTGATTAATATATCAATAAATATATACATGCATGTGTGTGTATTTATATATACATAATAATTATACAATCGTACACACACACATATATTATGTAAACACAAACTTTTATTTTGGATGCGATTAATCGATTAAAATTCTAATTGTGATTAAAATTAGATTGCCCACCATTAAAATGTATATAATTATAATACATTTATTCATAATAAAAATGATAGAACTTATAAATAAATAAAAGACATTATTTTTAATATTTTTTACTGTAAAACAATGACTTCTCCAAGTACAATTAATTCTCCTTTTGTGTTCCACAGGAAATGATTATTCATAGTTTTGAGTGACGTCACACTCGTATATGAACGCCCACCTGGAGGCCAAAACAAGGCTTTCCTCCATTGCCCGCCAGTCATCTTTACCAGGTTTGTCCTAAGTACTAATATAGTAAGATTAAAAGATCAAATCCATATACAGCTTATTAATGATGCATACTACGTACACATGCAAGCACCTGAACCCAGAATATAAACGCAACGCACAGTGTCTCATTACCCGTTTTTCCATAGAAAACCATTATAAAGAAAACGCTTCACCAATTAGTGCATTGCATTCATATTCTGTGCTCATCTGTATCTAGTATGCATCATCAGTAAGCTGTTTACTCAGTTTGATCTTTTAATATCAGTGTTTTAGTACATTTTAAGGGAGGTTCTGTATGATCACAAGTGCCCAAAACTTGCATTTTGTTCACATATTTAGTTTTTCTTCTTTTTGAGGTGCACTAAATAGTCGTGGCTTGAAACCAATGGAAAATTGACAGGCCTGTTTTGGTTCAGTTCTACAGGCGTCTCCACGCCAATCACATGACTGAAAACTTTGAATGCGTCTTTGTGGCATCATGAGGGTGAGTAAAGAATGACAGAATGTCCATTTTTGGGTGAACCGTCGCTTCAAAGGGATAGTTATCCCATGATTTGCTCACCCTCAAGCCATCCTAGGTGTATATGATATCCTTCTTTCAGATGAATACAATTGGAGTTATATTAAAAATATCCTGGCTCTTCTGAGCTTTATAATGGGAGTAAATGGTAAATGAGATTTTGAAGCCCAAAAAAGCACATCCAACCATCATAAAAGTAATCCATACGGCTCCAGTGGGTTAATAAAGGCCTTCTGAATTGAAGAAAAATATCCATATTTATAACTTTATAAACTATAATCACTGGCATCTAGTAACGGCCGTACCCAAGTCTAGTTCCGGCGGAAGACTGACCTCTGACCCGACGCATGTCGTATTGATGAACATGGAAGGGTAGGGGATAGAGCAAAACAAAACACCGGTCATAAATGATAAGTCTAAAATTAGATTTTTTTTTGTTGAGCAAAATGTGGGAGGAGCTTGAGTTTGTTGCCTGAAGAGTCCACTCTCACCTGAGCTTACTCCTACATCCTACATCATGCATCAGGTCAGAGGTCACTCTTCCGCCCGGAACTAGACTCGCATCTGGCCCGTTACCGGAAGCCAGTGATTGGAGTTTATAAAGTTGTAAATATGGATTTTTTTTATTTATTTTTTTACACAAACACATCGCTTCGCTTCAGAAGGCCTTTATTAACCCACTGGAGCCATATGAATTACTTTTATGATGGAGGGATGCACTTTTTTGGGCTTCAAAATCTAAAGTACCATTCACTGCCATTATAAAGCTTGGAAGATCCAAAATATTTTTTAATATAACTCTGTGTTCGGCTAAAAGAAGAACGTCATATACACCTAGGAAGGCTTGAAGGTCAATAAATCATGGGATCATAAAAATATTTAGGTGAACTATCCCTTTAAATTCTGCTCTGAATCTGCAATTAAAAACACATATTGTTCATTATCAGCATCTATTAAGGTCATGAATAATCCAACCCAACAGTTTCAATGCTGTGCTTATCGTCTGTCTGTGCTGAAATGCGTTTCAAGTGTCCCATCGTAAGGCCTCCAGTGGACGCGCGTGTCCTCAGACAGTGGTAACTCTCATCACCACTTCTCTAGGTTTGGTGGTGTTCGTGCTGATGTGACTCGGCGGGCTCCGTGGCTCGTGTGGCCGGAGATGGCTCAATAAATACAGAAGGTTATACGGACAGTGTTGGTCAGGCAAAGCCGGCCCGTCAGTGCCTGTGTGGTCCTGCGTGGCTGCTGTGGTGTTTGTCGTGCCGTCGGCCACGTCGAGTGCTGGCGTTCCAGCAGCAGCCATGAGTGAAGACGGTGACGGAGAGACATCCACTCTCACCGGCTCCCTCTGGTGGAGCAGCGAACGCGTCAGTTCCTCGCTTTTCTTCAGCTCCTCGCTGTCTCTCTTTTTGTCGTAATTTAAAACTTTCCACTGCTGATTGACGGCCTGCCAGCGATGGAATATGCGGAAGACGGACGGGCCCTCGTGGACGATTAGAGCTGTGGAGAGATTGGTTCGGGTTATGTTTCTGCAATGATTCATGACTGAACAACAAAGTTTAAAGGGGTGGTTGCTTCACTTTTTAAACTTTTGTTAGTGTGTAATGTTGCTGTTTGAGCATAAACAACATCTGCAAAGTTACGATGCTCAAAGTTCAAAGCAAGGGGAGACTTTTAAGGACTACAACAAACAGCTGGTGGGTTAGTGACATCACTAACCCTTAAATTTACATAAACCCCGCCCCCAGGAACACACAACAAAGGGGGTGAAATTATCATGACAGAATATGCTAATCAATGACTTGATAGTTAACTCCACATCACATCATAAATTCATCAACTATCCCTTCAGAAACGTCCTGTCTCATTCTACATGTTGTCACTTCTTGAGTCTCTCCATCATTGTCCGACTCCGGTTTGATCATAAAAGGCTGAACAGTTTCATTGCGTGTCTGCGTGAGGTAATCAGAGGTGCTAACATGAGCTTTTGAAGCTCCGCCCCATGAGCAGCAGCTCATTTGCATTTAAAGAGACACAAAAAAACGGCACGTTTTTGCTCACCTTCAAAAAGTGACAATTTTAACATGCTATAAAAAATTATCTGTGGCGTATTTTGAGCTAAAACTTCACTCATGTTCTCATCAGAGTCTTATTTTACATCTTGTTAAAAGCACCCCTTTAAAAGGTCACATCATTGAGATAAAGAAAATGGTAACACTTTACAATAAGGTCTCATTTGTTTACATTATTTAATGCATTAACTAACATGAACTAATATATATAATGATAAATATATTCTTACAGCATTTATTCACCTTTGTAAATGTTAGTTATTCAAAATGTGCATGTTAGTTCATTGTGCATTAACCAACTCCAGGGTAAGGCTAGATGCACTTCCTCCTTAAAAACACATTTAAATAGAATGTCATGAAGTAATTTCAAGTTATGTGTTGTCAAGTCTCACATTGCTAGACCTTCAGACTGACGGCAGAAGGTCTGGACCATAGACTGTAAAAAAATATGGATGTAGTGTCCGTGACAGCACCCATAGGTTTCCGAAGAGCAGTTTTGAAGCCTAAAACCCGGCCGTTGCCATCTTGGCTGCGCGTCACTCCCGGATAACTGACGATGGGCAAAGAGGCGGGACGTGGATGGAGCTGAGGTGCCTGGTTGCTGAAACCACGCCCACCTAGCTTGACCATAGTGGCAATCCACCTGTCACTCAAGTAGCCACGCCCTTAATTATGCAGAACTTTAAGGCTTAATATAATTTAAAACGGATGAAAAAATTCACCCCCCTCACAGTAATCATGAAGGGCAAAATTAGCCGTATAGACCAAAACCACAATTTGTCCCAGGCTGTGAACATGTTTTATTCTGCTGTAAAGTTGGGCATTTTAACATGGAGCTCAATGAGATTCTGCTCCCTTCTGGAGCCTGTCCCTAGTGGCCAGTCAATGAATTGCAGTTAAAATCACTTCAAGACTTTGCATTGGCTTCAAGAGAAACTGGGGGTGGTTGCCACTTGGTCTGGTCTCCATCGCATTTCATTGGCTAAGGACCGCCCAGAGGCCACCTGACTGACATGTAAAGCAACCAATCACAGTTCGTTTTGGTCTGCGTCATGTTTGTGGGCATGAAATGTAATGTCGATGTTCCTAGAACAACCAGACCGCTTGAAAATCCAGCGTTTAGTTTATCCGGATAAGCGCGGTAAACACAACGGTGTTCTTTTTCCATGAGGGGTTTGGATTCATGGCATCTTTGTTTCCAGACGGACCATTAAAAAACATGACACACACGTCCCTTGAAAATCCTGTAGAATTCAACCAATCAGATTATGACTTTGAAAATCCTGAAGTGTCTCCAGTTAGCGTCCGTGTGCGTGATAAATTATTTGTCAACTGGCTAATAGTGCCCTATTTAAGGGTATGGGGGCGATTTCGAACACAGTTTTGCCAATATGATATTATTATGGAGAAGTCTGATCCTAGACCAGCAGTTATAGGCAGTTCTTCCCTCTAAAAGCAGTCAGAAGAAGCAGCAGCAGGCAGTGGTAAATTGAGTGAGAAAAAAAAATTTAAAAAAATACTTGAATAACAATATGAGTTTGAGTTAAAGATGACTACATTTGTATTTCTAAGTGAACTTTTGCTTCAAATCCCATATTCTGCTTTAATGACTGAGGGTGAATGGGACACAAACAAAGACAAACTGAATCATTCATCAGTTGATTTCTTTAGCTTTTTTACTTCTCTTTCTGTTTACGCTCCTATGTGACCGTATGCATTTAGTATTCTATCAAATCTGTGGGATGTGGATTCGCTGCACTCACTGGGACTGAGACTCAGGTCAGTCAAACATTGAAATGGAAGCAGTTAATATTGTATACAGCCATGATGTGATATTTAAATGTTGCTACATGTGGGTTTTTCCTTTAGATTTGAACCCCGCTGCATTGGATTCATGGTCACTGGTGTATTGTGAGGCACAGAAGATGAAATGAGGTGTGTTTGGTTCATCACAGACCCAGTATAATCAAGGTTTTTCTGCTTTCAAACACACATACTGATTAATTTAAAGAGCTTGTATTAAAATTCTCCTTCATCTTTTCATATAAATATATTCATTGTACTAAGAAAACTTTAAGGATGAAAAAAACATTCCTTCCCAGTAAAAAAATACATGACTCATAAATACATATCATAAACCAAACTAAGATGACCCTAACTTGACCTTTGACCCCAAGCAGAACCGTACGTACCGATACAGACGACGTCCATGAAGCCGTACATCCCGTAGCAGATCTGAAAGAGCAGGTCTTGCCGTTGCCATTTGGCTGAAGGGCTGAGAGATGACCACACCAGCCACGAGATGCTGGCGATGAGGAAGAGCGAACCCAAGATCGCCGCCGCTATCTGGACCTTCTCTATGACGGTGAGGGAAATCGCTTGCCACTTCATTAACAGACAAAGACAGAGAGAGCAGGGTGTTTCAGTACTACTGTATCATTTAGGATTGAGAGTCAAGATCCAGTTCTTATTCAGAACTAAATGATTCAAACATTCTCCGATTCGCAAACAAATGATTCCAATGAACTGATTAATTCTTAAAGACTCAAGAATTAGCCTCACGTTACTTTTAGTTAGGTTTGAACTGGTTTAATGACTCAGAATGATTATTGATTTACTAAACCAATTGATGATGCATAGTTACAGACACTCATTTAGAGTTTTATTCACTCAATACAAAAGCTGTCACTGGGGTGGTACCTTTTTAAAAGGTATACTTTTGTACCTAAAGGGTGCTATTCAGTACCTTAAAGGTGAATATTATTACCTAAAGTGTTCATATTAGTACCTTAAAGGTACATATTAATAGCTTGCGTTCTGCAAGTGAACAGCGCCTTGTGGCGCCATCCCAAAGAGGCATGAAATCCCTCTCAAGGACCTTTTCCTGGACCGTTCCCACCTGGTGGAATGACCTGCCTGTCTCAATTCGAGCAGCCGAGTCGGTAGCCATTTTCAAAAAATATCTTAAGACGCATCTTTTCCAGCAGCACCTGCCCAATAAAGACTAGCACTTATCACTCTATTCGTTTTCTGTTTGTCTGTTTAATAAAAAGAATTTAAAAAATGGTTCTGTGCTAGATTAACTGAGACTTATTGCATATTGTTGCTTCTATTACTCTCATCTGTAAGTCGCTTTGAACAAAAGTGTCTGCTAAATGACTAAATGTAAATGTATTACCTAAAGTGTACATATTAATAACTTAAAGGTACATATTAATACCTAAAGTGTACATATTAGTACCTAACAGGAATAAAAGTGTACCTTTTGAAAAGGTACCGCCCCAGTGACAGCTTTTGTACCTTTTTTTCTGAGAGTGTTGTTGTTAATAAATGCACTTTAGTTAAAAAACCAAACTTTAGTACAACCAAGTGCAGTATTGTTTTAGTTTTATTTAATATTATGTTTAGTGTAGTACTGTTTAAATGTTTGGGGGTTTTATTTATTTATGTATGTATTTATTTCAGCAAGGACACATGCAATTGATCAAAAGTGACAGCAAATACATTTTTAATGTAACAAAAATGTTCTATAGCAGATAAATGCTTTTGAAGTTTCTATTCATCAAAGAATCCTGAAACATGAAGCAGCACAATAGAATGATTTCTGAAGGATCATGTGACACTGAAGACTGGAGTAATGATGATAAATTCAGCTTTGATCACAGGAATACATTACACTTGACTATATATTCACATAGAGAACAGCTATTATAAATTGCAAAAACATTTCACAATTTTTACAGTATTTTTGATCAAATAAATGAAGCCTTGGTGAGCAGAAGAGACTTCTTACAAAAAACGACCCCAAACTTTTGAACATTATTGGAGGGGTACCTTCCTCAAAAGTAAAAGAATTATTAATATCCCTATCCCTAATTAAATGTAAACATTCAGTGTCTTGTTGTGGTTTTGTGGAGTGTTGTACCTGCAGCGGGTTCTTGGTGCTGATGGCGATCACCTCATACTTGTAGTAACAGAGTTCACAGGTCCATGAGCCTCTTTCACTGATCCACTTGATGAGACACGGCTGATGAGTGCTGCGAACGGACCCGCTACAGCGACACGGGCTCAGCAACTCGCCCTGACACACACACACACACACACACACACACACATACATGAGCTGTGAGACACGAGACTCTCAGTAAACATGCCATTACCTGAACATCCAGAGGAGAGAATGAAGGAATATTAACCCTGTAAAGCCTGACATCCTCATACTCGAGGATGAAAAACACCTCAATTTTATTCATGCAATTTGGTGCAAATACTTGTCTACATGGCCAAAAAGTGAGATGAAATTCTGATTGAAATGTAAATCAATGAGATCTTTATAACATTATTGTGACTACTTGCATAAAATGCAAATATCAGCTGTCACTCTATATGTCCAGTAACATGATATTTAAATGCTTAGTTTTATGATCAAAGAAGTAGAAGAAGAAGATCTTTTGCTCTTTGCCGGTGTTGTAAAATAATTTAAGGATACACGGAGGACTTACCAACACGATCATCATTTCTGAGAGGAATAGTAAAGGTGAACGCATATACGAACAAGTTCTCCGTTTAGGATTAGAACGAATTCAACCCAAGCGCTCTTTGGTGACGTGGATGATTACGTTACTGTTGATCATGCACTCTAAAAAATGATTTTATGATGCTGTTCACTTTATTTTTTTCTGGTTGCTTCATGTTATATTGACTTAAAACCGTTACTCTTTGACATAACTTGATGTTTTTATTTTGAAATAACATGCTTCAATCAAGTAACCCAATCAAACAGGACTCACTTCCCATCATGCTTTGCAAAGGGTCTGAATTCGGATAATAAATGTTTAAATAAAGTGTCATTTTATGCATTTTTTAACAAGATGAGAAAACTGAGAGATTTTTTTAATATTCTGTTATGTTTGCATTTAAAAGTTTGTGTTATGTTAGAGTTTTTGGAGGTTACCCTTGTGGTGAAGTGTAGAGCATGTGCTTAAGGGTGAGGACCTGCTAATAACTATTAAAGTTGTTTTAATAATAAAAAACAACTACTTTGGGCATGCCATGGATGTAACAAAACCATCTTCTGGCTAGCCAATAAGATTTTGTTAAAGGTTTTCGTGTTAGAAACCTTTGTAAATTTGTAATCAAACTGGATTACTTGTTTTGTTTTTTGTTTGATATTCATTTTAGAGTAATTGAACTTAATAGTTTAGGACTGAATGGCATTGGATGGCACTGAAATGGCATTGAATTAACCTTATGTAAAAAAAGCATAAGTTTACTGAAATAAACAATGTTAATTAAATTCAACAAAGCCCAGTTACGTGGAACCTGTTTACTTAAAAAATGTAAGTAAATCCAATGTATCTTCTTTTTGAGTGTGTGTCCATCATCGTATAAAGCCCGCCCTGACAATTTGATTGGTCCGAATAGCTCTGGTTTGAGCATAGTTGCGCCACAACGGATCAAGTCCAGACCATAACCTGTAAAACAAAAAAAATGGACGTAGTGTCCGGGATGGCACCCATAGCATTCTGAAGAGCAGTTCTGAAGCATAAAGTAGGGTCGAGTTGGCAGTGCGTCATCGTGCGTCACTCCCTGGATAACAGAAAATGGGCAAAGAGGTGGGATGTGGGCGGAGCTGAAGTGACGTGATGACTAACAGACAGCGGATAAATGGCTATCCACCTGTCACTCAAAGTGGCCACGCCCTTAATTATGCAGAACTTTAAGACTTTATATAATGTAAACGGATGAGTTATAAAAAAATGTACTCCCTCACAGTTATCATGAAGGGCAAAATTAGCCATATAGACCAAAACCACAGTTTGTCCCTGTTTTATTCTGCTGTAAAGTTGGGCATTTTAACATGGAGCTCAATGAGATTCTGCTCCCTTCTGGAGCCTGTCTCTAGCGGCCAGTCAATGAAGTGCAGTTTAAGTCACTTCCATATTGACCTCAAGCGAAACAGGGGAGGTTGCCGATTGTTCCAGACCGAACTTCCCGACCTCATATGTTGTGGGCGGGGCTAAGTTTGGCTGGCATCCAGGCTAGTGTGAACCACGAGCTGAAGATGAACTTTACAATTATACTAAAAGGCCTTTTACTTGCTAAAAACTATGAACCATCAGTCAGACGACAGAATGCATGTAGTAGATTGTGTGCGTCTGGTTTTTCAGTAAAGTTCTGATCATTTGGAGGCCTTAGAAATTCACACATCAAATACAATACAGTGGGTTTTATAGGGTTAATTGTGGTGTTTGCTATAAACATGTTTTTAAAAAGTCTTTTACACACCCAGCTCTTTTTATCATCCATTTATTTTTCACAGTTTTATCTTGTTTTTTTAGAAACCTGCATTTGACAATTCAGGCATAATGAAAAATGAAGAGAAGTGTGAATTGACAATTTCAGAACAAATATTTTATCTTCCTCATGGACACTGCATGAATTTTAAATGTGAAAAAGAGAACTAACGCATTCATTCAGAGTGACTTTAACTGCACTAGACATGGTGTTTCCTGGATCATCAGAAGCTCTGTGAATCACAGTGAACTAATGAACAGTTTGACTGTGCTGTTCATGCTGTGTTTGGATATTTAAAGGAATAGTGCACTAAAATACAAATGTTAGGCAGAGTTTTACTCTCTGGACTGTGATTTGTTTACAAAGCTCTCAACAAACGCATCTTTTCTCCTGTGCTTTTAATCTTTTGTAACTTTTATGTAGGCCTATTTCTCACTCTTACTTTCCTTCTCTCTCTTTGTGTACAGCACTTTGGCCAACCAAGGTTGATTTTAAATGTGCTTTGCAGAACACATACAACCACACTGATTTATTTCGCCTGCATTTTAACCTCACATCTTAAATATTCTTTACAAACAAACTAAACTCTCCTTTTGTGTTCTGCAGAAGATAGAAAGTCACGCCGGTTTGGAACGACATGAGGGTGAGTAAATGATGACAGAAATTTCATTTTTTCGGGTGAATTACAATACCGTTCAAAAGTCTGGGGTCAGTAATAGTTTTTTTTTTTATTAACTCTTTCCCCGCCAAGCCAAGTGTTTTCACTGTTATACGGTGGGGGGCGCTATTACACATCTACTAAAAGAGTACATCTCCTGATCAAAACACAGGTGAAGAAGCAGAAACCAACGATAAAAACATTGCTTATGCACGTTGTAGCATGATTTTCTCAGCTTTTTATTCAAAATGTTGCTTTTTTATGAAACTTAATTCAAGTGTTAAAGGTGTGAATTTTAGCAGCATCTAGTGGTGAAGTTGTGAATTGCATCCCCCTCCCTTTCGAAGCACATAGAGAAGCTGTGGTGGTCGACACACGACAAAGATGTCATCATCTGAGACAGCAGGGAGTGACTAGCGCTCTGTAGAGAAGTTTGTTCGTTTAGGGCTACCGTGGAAACATGATGACGCAAAATGGCGACTTCATGGTAAGGGGATCCGTGGTGTATGTAGATAAAAACGGCGCATTCTAAGGTAATAAAAACATAACGGCTCATTATGTAAGGTCCTTTTACACCACTGGAAACACAGTTATGTATATTATGTTGCATTTCTGTCAATAGATCCTCATAAATACTACACACTGCACCTTTAATACAAAAAGAATGCATGAAGCTAGAATAAAATGTTTTTTTGTTGTTGTTTAAAAGACGAGGCTCTGTTCTTACATATTACTAGGATATAGGCTGTTTATTAGTACTTTATAAAGCTCATATTAATGCATATTCTACATCCCTTAATCCTACCCAATACCTAAACTAAACTACCTTACTAACAATTAATAAGATGTAAATTATGAGTTTATTGAGGCAAATGGCATAGTTAATAGTGAATATGTTACTGAACATCATGTGATCATGTGACACTGAAGACTGGAGTAATGATGATAAATTCAGCTTTGATCACAGGAATAAATTATATTTTATAATATATTCACATAGAAAACAGTGATTTGAAATTGTAATAATATTTCACTATTCCTACTGTATTTTTGATCAAATAAATGAGGAGCAGAAGAGATTTCTTTCAAAAACAGTAACCCCAAATCTTTGTCTGTCTTTTACGTGGCTGTGTACGGATGCAGATTGAGAAGAATAGCAGGCTTTGTGACGTTGAAATGTGTTGCTTAAAAACAAACCTATAATGCAAGTATCCAGAAGTTAGTTTAGTTATAACTACTCAATTTCATAATTGAGTGACTCTTTGTTATGACACCTACAATATGAAAGGAAGGACTATAAAGAAAAGGGCTGTGTCCCAAAATATGCCTGTGTAGGCAGCATCTTTTGGCATGCAAAGTCTGTTCCAAAGGAGAATATCACATTATGGGATTAGCTTCACAAAGAATCCAAAAAGTTGGAGAAACTTTGAAGAATATTATAGTATAGTATTTTAAATATACTTAAATCATTCATTACCATAGTCTATTTTACCCAATGTGTACACTCACCTAAAGGATTATTAGGAGCACCATACTAATACTGTGTTTGACCCCCTTTCGCCTTCAGAACTGCCTTAATTCTACGTGGCATTGATTCAACAAGGTGCTGAAAGCATTCTTTAGAAATGTTGGACCATATTGATAGGATAGCATCTTGCAGTTGATGGAGATTTGTGGGATGCACATCCAGGGCACGAAGCTCCCGTTCCACCATATCCATGGACGTGGTCAGAAACAATGCTCAGGTAGGCCGTGGCATTTAAACGATGCACAATTGGCACTAAGGGGCCTAAAGTGTGCCAAGAAAACATCCCCCACACCATTACACCACCACCACCAGCCTGCACAGTGGTAACAAGGCATGATGGATCCATGTTCTCATTCTGTTTACGCCAAATTCTGACTCTACCATCTGAATGTCTCAACAGAAATCGGGACTCATCAGACCAGGCAGCATTTTTCCAGTCTTCAACTGTTCAATTTTGGTGAGCTTATGCAAATTGTAGCCTCTTTTTCCTATTTGTAGTGGAGATGAGTGGTACCCGGTGGGGTCTTCTGCTGTTGTAGCCCATCCGCCTCAAGGTTGTGTGTGTTGTGGCTTCACAAATGCTTTGCTGCATACCTCGGTTGTAACGAGTGGTTATTTCAGTCAAAGTTGCTCTTCTATCAGCTTGAATCAGTCGGCCCATTCTCCTCTGACCTCTAGCATCAACAAGGCATTTTCGCCCACAGGACTGCCGCATACTGGATGCTTTTCCCTTTTCACACCATTCTTTGTAAACCCTAGAAATGGTTGTGTGTGAAAATCCCAGTAACTGAGCAGATTGTGAAATACTCAGACCGGCCCGTCTGGCACCAACAACCATGCCACGCTCAAAATTGCTTAAATCACCTTTCTTTCCCATTCTGACATTCAGTTTGGAGTTCAGGAGATTGTCTTGACCAGGACCACACCCCTAAATGCATTGAAGCAACTGCCATGTGATTGGTTGATTAGATAATTGCATTAATGAGAAATTGAACAGGTGTTCCTAATAATCCTTTAGGTGAGTGTATGTGTGCTGTTTATATTTATGCTTGTTAGAGTATTGTGGCATTAGTTTAGCAACATACACTGAAAGAAATGGATGTGCTTTGAAACGATTGCTAGTAAATTTCACAAAGAAACAGCAACATTGAATTAAACAGAGACACATTAGACTGAGATAGCATTTTCTTGTATAATGTACTCCAATAATCTTCGTTTTATTTACAACTTTGCAGTGTTCTCCCTGTAATCCAATGTAGACTGGTTTTATCTGTTTTTTCTCAGTAGGCAGCTCACTATGTTTTGTGTCCGAGTTATGTGTGTCGTATTCTGCTCCACTGCATGTACAGACTAGCGTGAAACGAACGCGGATGGATGTAGACGTCCTGACTGTCGTGTCTGTGAAGCGTAACTGAGGAGCAGACACAGGAACAGGTGTGGCGCAGTGTGAGCGCTCACCTTCGAGGAAACACACGAGCACTAACGCTAGCGTCACGCTGAGAGACATCGACTCTCGCACAAACAACGTGCCCTCTCGTTTCTCTCTGCAGAAGATGAGTGTATAAACAGAGCTCCAGTTAAATGTCTCA
>CM031951.1:3194473-3281973 GCA_018749465.1 Paracanthobrama guichenoti | reverse complement strand
AACAAAATATATGCCAGGAAAGGGGCTGCCTTTGACTCTTAATGATGCACGAATGTACCGCACAACAAAAGACGGCACATCAGCGCAGCCTTAAGCCGTTCTGAAATAGCAATTTCCATCATTGGCTCGCTGGAGGGACGTTGAGTGTTTGGGTCTCCATTCAGTGTGATGTGAATGTAATGTGGCAGAGAAGTGGAGTGTAGACCTGTGTTATTGTGAATGCAGAAAGCCATGTCTCCACAGGATTACTGCATGCTCAAGAATGCGTCCTTATCCGGTGTGGACATAAAGGCATCTGTGCTGGGCATTTGTCTTTATGCTGCTTCTGAAGCTGTTTATTTCATGAATTATAAATGACGTAAACATCATTCCACTCCTTGTATTTTCATTTTAGTGGCTTCATGCAAGAAATAAAACAATAAATCTTCCACTGAGGTAAAAGTGCAGAAGGTAGCATACCTTCAGTAGCACTTTACTTTCCATTAGTTAACATGAGTTAATGCATGCACTCTAATGGGTTGAGCCTTTTGGGTAATTTTTTTGATGTTATTTTTGGAGTGTTTGGGTAGTTTTTGTGTTACCCAGATCCTGGGTCAGACGTAACGACCCGGTGTTTGGGTAGTTTTTGTGTTACCCAGATCCTGGGTCAGACGTAACGACCCGGTGTTTGGGTAGTTTTTGTGTTACCCAGATCCTGGGTCAGACATAACGACCCGGTGTTTGGGTAGTTTTTGTGTTACCCAGATCCTGGGTCAGACGTAACGACCCGGTGTTTGGGTAGTTTTTGTGTTACCCAGATCCTGGGTCAGACGTAACGACCCGGTGTTTGGGTAGTTTTGTGTTACCCAGATCCTGGGTCAGGCGTAACGACCGGTGTTTGGGTAGTTTTTGTGTTACCCAGATCCTGGGTCAGGCGTAACGACCGGTGTTTGGGTAGTTTTGTGTTACCCAGATCCTGGGTCAGCGTAACGACGTGACCGGTGTTTGGGTAGTTTTGTGTTACCCAGATCCTGGGTCAGACGAACGACCGGTGTTTGGGTAGTTTTTGTGTTACCCAGATCCTGGGTCAGACGTAACGACCCGGTGTTTGGGTAGTTTTTGTGTTACCCTGATCCCGGGTCAGACATAACGACCCGGTGTTTGGGTAGTTTTGTGTTACCCAGATCCTGGGTCAGACGTAACGACCGGTGTTTGGGTAGTTTTGTGTTACCCAGATCCTGGGTCAGACGTAACGACCGGTGTTTGGGTAGTTTTTGTGTTACCCAGATCCTGGGTCAGGCGTAACGACCGGTGTTTGGGTAGTTTTGTGTTACCCAGATCCTGGGTCAGACATAACGACCGGTGTTTTTGTGTTACCCAGATCCTGGGTCAGACGTAACGACCGGTGTTTGGGTAGTTTTTGTGTACCCAGATCCTGGGTCAGGCGTAACCCAGTGTTTGGGTCCTGATCCTGGGTCAGACGTAACGACCCGGTGTTTGGGTAACTGACCGGTGTTTGGGTGTTTTTTTGTGTTACCCAGATCCTGGGTCAGGCGTAACGACCGGTGTTTGGGTAGTTTTGTGTTACCCTGATCCCCAGATCGACTGGTGTTTGGGTAGTTTTTGTGTTACCCAGATCCTGGGTCAGATCTAACGACCCGGTGTTTGGGTAGTTTTTGTGTTACCCAGATCCTGGGTCACGTAAGACCCGGTGTTTGGGGTCATCCCTGGGTCAGACATAACGACCCGGTGTTTGGGTAGTTTTTGTGTTACCCAGATCCTGGGTCAGACGTAACGACCCGGTGTTTGGGTAGTTTTTGTGTTACCCAGATCCTGGGTCACGTAACGATCCGGTGTTTGGGTAGTTTTTGTGTTACCCAGATCCTGGGTCAGACATTTGGGTAGGTGTTTGGGTAGTTTTTGTGTTATACAGATCCTGGGTCAGACGTAACGACCCAGCGTTTGCGTAGTTTTTGTGTTACACAGATCCTGGGGCACACATAACAACCCAGCATTTGGGTAGCTTTTGTGTTACCCTGATCCTGGGTCACAAGTAACAACCCAGTGTTTGGGTAGTAAATTTTTGTGTGTATTTGTGGTTAAAGTACAACAAAAGTCCTAGGGTCTTGGACAACTCCAAGGAACACTCAATTTAATTTTTTTTAAAGGGGTCCTATAATGCCCCTTTTTATAAGATCTCTAATGTCCCCAGAGTGTGTATGTGAAGATTTAGCTCAAAATACCCCATAGATAATTTTATAGCATGTTAAAATTGTCACTTTTTAAGGGTGAGCAACAACATGCCACTTTTGCGTATCCCCCTTTAAATGCAAATGAGCTTCTGCTCCCCGCCCCCTTTCAAGAAGAGGGCGGAGCTTCAAGAGCTTGTGTTAGCAGCTCAGATTACCTCACGCAGACACGCACTGAACATATCAGAAACTGTTCAGCCTTTTATGTTCAAACCGGAGTCGGACAATGATGGAGAGACTCAAGAAGAAGAGACAACATGTAGAATGAGACAGGACGATTCTGAATGGCTAGTTGATGATTTGATGAGTTAACTATCTTCAAGTCATTGATTAGCATATTCTGTCATGATAATCTATAAACCGCTGATGTGGGAACTGTTGTAAGATGAGCCAGACAATATCTGCTGATGAAGAGAGGACAGGTATAGTTAGTTTAGTTTAACTCTTTCCCTTTTTTCTTTTTTCACTGTTAGACGCTAGGGGGCGCTATTACGCATCTCCTGAATGAGTACAGAATCTCCGGATCAAAACACACGTGAGGAAGATGCAGTAAAACAAGCGATCGTATGTAAGCAGATGCATATGTAAAATAACGTGATCATCAACATTAAACTTCATATAAATCAAAACTGTCAAATGTTACTGAATGAAATGTGGACCCAGGACGAGCTACAGGACTGTGAAGCATTAGGGGTGTTGATGGACTCGATCTACTCCATCTGTGATTGATCATCGCTCTGAATCTGATCTGGATGTAGTCTTTCACAAAAACGTGATTTTCTCAATTTTTTGTTCAAAATGTTGCTTTTTTTTTATGAAACTGTTGATAAAAAAGGAATGCATTTTTTTGCTTTTCAGGTTTTTTTTGTTTAAAAGAAGAGGGTCAGCTCTTTCTTTTGATATATTGCATGCTCAGATATTCATAAAACAAAATATTCTATGGGCTATTAAATCTTTGTGAAAATGGTCAAAAACCCTGGCGGTGGCTGGCAACTTTATTTTTAAAACGTTGGCGGGGAAAGAGTTAATTACGGTTATAACTTATGTTGTCATCTTGCTTTTATGACACGCTATTGCATTTGTGTTCGTACGGTACTGCAATAAATGTGAAAGATGGATGACAGCTTGAGCGACTCCCAAATGCTCGACTACAACAACTCTTCCTTTTCTCAACATGGCCTTTGTTGTGTGTTCCCGGGGGCGGGGTTTATGTAAATTTTAGGGTTAGTGATGTCATGTGTTGTAGTCCCTACCAGCCGTTTGTTGTAGTCCTTAAAAAGTGATTTCTGTAAAAGAAAATATGAGTGTTGTAACTTTGCAGATTTTTATGCTCAAACAGCGACATTACACACTCACTAAAGTTAAAAAAGTGAAATAATCAACCTACCCTTTAAAATTGAGCTTCGGGTCAAAATGACCTGAGGGAAGGATGAGTTATGTTTGATTATATTCATATAAAGGGTGAAAATGTCAGTTTTCCTAGGCTGGACATCACTTTTGGACACTTGTCCCATAACCCTTTTGTGTTGAAGCAGAAACACTCCTGCATGTTTTCTGCCTCTCAAACACAGAAAACTCTTCCAGGGCTTCCTCATAAATCTCCCCGTCTGCTAAAACACTAGTACAAATGTTGAAGTCGAGGCTCTGAGAGTGTTGAGTGTGTGTGAGCGCACGTACTGTAATACTACAGGGATCTCCACGGCAGATTGAGTCTGTGACCGTACGTCTCTCTCTTCTGAATCTACAGAGCCGGGGTGAAAACAGCAGAGAAGCTCCGCTGCTTAGTGAACATAGCCGATGAAAGAAATCTTCTGGGTTCAGTACAAGTTACAAGTAGAGCCAGTGTTCCTGAGGGGTTTATAAAAGCAGAAATGTGAAGCTTGTATTTTTGTTAAAGCACTTGCATTAATTATTCAGTAAAAACTATTCATTTTGACATATCAAGTGTATGCATTGTTCTTTTTGAAGTGGGGCTACTTTTCTTTTAAGGTTACTGTTACGTTACCTACGTAGTTGCGCACTTCTGAGGGCTCATGCACTGGCCAAGAAACTGCCATTTAGATGCATGTGAAACGGATTGTTCTCTGCAGGTATTAGAGACCTTATTGTTTTGCTACACTGAAGAAAAAAAACTGCATGCATTTTGCGAAAGAACATTGTTCTGTTTGTGCTTCAGCTCTGCGTGACTGTGTGGATGAATATGATCCTTCACAATAGATAATGCTTTACAGTGAACTGTGTTAGAGAGGTATATAATTCATTTGTTTAATAAAATGCCTTCCTCACATGTTGAGTAATTAAATAATCTCCGAAAAGCCAAGCTAATGTTGATTCTTGTTTTATTACGAGCTCCGTCTCGTTCTCTTTTTGCAGACTCTCCTCTGTTCGGCATTTGTTTAAATGGGTGATTCTCCGGAGGTTGGAGATTTAGCGGCTCCATGTCAACATTTCTCACTCATTGCTCAACTAACCTCTGCCACTCTCACACCAGACACGTGTCAACGCAGCTGGAGCAACTTTACGCATGGGTGAGTTACGTATGTCCCATAAAAACCATGGTTGTGTCCAAAATCGCCCCCATACCCTTAAAGGCACAATATGTAATTTTTCGCCACTAGAAGTCGCTTATTCAAAACAAAGGTGTAGTTTGATCATATTCATGGATGAGCTGATGTATTAAAGATGTATTAGCGTTACTGTAGTATGAAGCAGGGTAGGAGCGGTGAGGCTGCTGGAGCGATTGCTAATGAGAGACGAACGCCACACACGACTCGAGAGCTTTTATTCTGCCGCAGACGAGCGCTTCCGCTTCTTCCGCTCATGTGTGCGTGGGGTAACAGCGCTGGTTATCATATCACACACATTTGAGTGTGTTAAAGTGATGTTATAATGCTACTCTGTGTGTTCGCTCGGTGCTATTATGAGACACTTGTTCACACTGCAGTGAGCTAGATCATATTAGGCATGGTAAAACGTCACTCGCGGTAAATCAAGAGATTTAAACAATGAGACTGACTGTGTTGAGCTGGAGAACAATGATTCGTTTCTGTCCATGAATGATCCAAACAGTTGCTCACTTCTCTAATAAAACACATCATACGTCTTTGGCGTTTCCATGGCTTCTACAAAATAATCAGAAATTGAGGGTAACGCCGGTAGATGTCATTGATAGGCGACGCACGGTCCGTGTCCTGGTAAACAATTGCTTATTTCTCTGGATTTAAACATTGTTGGAAATGTTAGTAATGTAAGTACACAAGTCAGCAAATATACACTCACCTAAAGGATTATTAGGAACACCTGTTCAATTTCTCATGAATACAATTATCTAATCAACCAATCACATGGCAGTTGCTTCAATGCATTTAGGGGTGTGGTCCTGGTCAAGACAATCTCCTGAACTCCAAACTGAATGTCAGAATGGGAAAGAAAGGTGATTTAAGCAATTTTGAGCGTGGCATGGTTGTTGGTGCCAGATGGGCCGGTCTGAGTATTTCACAATCTGCTCAGTTACTGGGATTTTCATGCACAACCATTTCTAGGGTTTACAAAGAATGGTGTGAAAAGGGAAAAACATCCAGTATGCGGCAGTCCTGTGGGCGAAAATGCCTTGTTGATGCTAGAGGTCAGAGGAGAATGGGCCGACTGATTCAAGCTGATAGAAGAGCAACTTTGACTGAAATAACCCCTTGTTACAACCGAGGTATGCAGCAAAGCTTTCGTGAAGCCACAACACGCACAACCTTGAGGCGGATGGGCTACAACAGCAGAAGACCCCACCGAGTACCACTCATCTCCACTACAAATAGGAAAAAGAGGCTACAATTTGCACAAGCTCACCAAAATTGGACAGTTGAAGACTGGAAAAATGTTGCCTGGTCTGATGAGTCTCGATTTCTGTTGAGACATTCAGATGGTAGAGTCAGAATTTGGCGTAAACAGAATGAGAACATGGATCCATCATGCCTTGTTACCACTGTGCAGGCTGGTGGTGGTGGTGTAATGGTGTGGGGGATGTTTTTTTGGCACACTTTAGGCCCCTTAGTGCCAATTGGGCATCGTTTAAATGCCACGGCCTACCTGAGCATTGTTTCTGACCATGTCCATCCCTTTATGACCACCATGTACCCATTCTCTGATGGCTACTTCCAGCAGGATAATGCACCATGTCACAAAGCTCGAATCATTTCAAATTGGTTTCTTGAACATGACAATGAGTTCACTGTACTAAAATGGCCCCCACAGTCACCAGATCTCAACCCAATAGAGCATCTTTGGGATGTGGTGGAACGGGAGCTTCGTGCCCTGGATGTGCATCCCACAAATCTCCATCAACTGCAAGATGCTATCCTATCAATATGGGCCAACATTTCTAAAGAATGCTTTCAGCACCTTGTTGAATCAATGCCACGTAGAATTAAGGCAGTTCTGAAGGCGAAAGGGGTCAAAGACAATATTAGTATGGTGCTCCTAATAATCCTTTAGGTGAGTGTATAACGTTGTAGTGGTGTCCGAAACCGTAGTGGACATTATCAAGTGCACTCATTCAATCCCACTATGCACTGCAATAACGAGGGTACAATTTATGTACACTCAATAATGCACACGCTGGTCCAATGTGGCTACAGCGTATTATCATACAGGTATAAATGCCTTTTTAATTGATTATTAAATTGATTATATATTAGTGGACTAATGTAGGGAATAATGATTGAGGGTATGGGGGAGATTTCGAATACAATACAAGCCTGCTTTTAACTCAACTTTTAGACATAGGCCCTGTCCCAAATGGCACACTTCATATGCACTTTCGGGCTTGTGAGCTTGCAATGGCTGCTGTGTGCGCATGTCCATTAAGTCAATGAGATCGTAAGGTGTCCCATTTGTTATTTTAGGTCTCAGAAGGGTCCTCGCGTGCACCCCCTTTGCGGTCGATATGCGCCCTTGACTTTTACCGAGCCCACACTGAAGCAAGCTCCACCTCAGACGACTTCCCCACAGTCAAAGCGGCTTTATGTCACGAAAGTGCAGACTAGAAAGACAGGGAGTGTTAAGGGTGCCATTTGGGACAGGGCCATACACTCACAACCTTCCCAAAGCCCTTCCTCTCAGGGTAAATCCTCGCCACCATTTTGAAGTGTGTTCAACTTTGTCAAGTGGGCGAGGGAAGTTTATTTGGACAGACCTTTGACCCCTCGATTTTGGCAGAGAGAACAAGTCTACTCAATATCTACACTTCAGGCAGATCCATAGACCACTGCAACACGATTGTGATGCGCTTAATTTACCCCCAGCCCTGTCTAGTGTATGATATTGGATTTATTTTGACATTTAACAGCATAATACTTGGCAACGTAACCCACAAGTTACATACTCTTTAGTGTCTTGTTTGGGGCATAAGAAAGATGTTTTCATCAAATCCTTTTATCATTTATCATAGCCTGGTCCGTCTTGAGTATGGTGGTCACATGATTTGTTTCAAGTTTTCTGTGATCAATTAGTCAGCCTGACCTAAACCCAACAAGGGCGCCATTGGTGCAGGACGTTCAGATTTTGTGATAAATAAATGTATATTAATCTACACATGTAGTTTTACATGTGAATATTAACATTTTTTTACTCAAAATACATAGATTGAGAAGGGTAAGGGTCTTCCCTAAGGGCCCCGGTCCAGGAACGAGATTTCTACTCACACCCGCAACCGACCCCTCATGCGTCATCCCAGATTTCGCAATAATGCAATGACCAGTACAGGGAGCCCAGTTTACCTGGAAACACCATTCATTGTCAATACTGTGGATGATCCTGTTTTATACCCTAAACAGGCAAAGTGTACTGGGAGTTACAACTCATAAAATCAAAACTACATCAAATATTTAAAAAATTCCTTTGGATATGTTTTACTTAAGTCCAGATGAAATAATAAGTGACATGAAATCATTTTCCAGTCGTGCCTGTTTAAGGGCAATGTTTAACTTTTTGAGCAATGTTGTCATCAACATGCAACCAGGTGAGACACAGGACCCACGACCGATCTAAAGTATCCAGTACTTGTTGTCCATTCTCAGTGGGAAATCGCTCGGCAAAATTGCCTGACAACATTGCTCAAAAATGTTGCCCCGTGCATCATCAACTTTATAGTTTACTGTACTGTATCATTTTTCCAACAGCCCAAGCATAGATACAGGCCTATAGAATGGTGCATAGAACAAATTCATAAGGAAAAAAACTGTAAAGAATAAATCCGCTCCATTGCGGATTCCGGTGATCAAGGGCTTCGAGCGTTTCATTCAAATGCAATTCAAGGGTTCCACCAGTAGTGGGTGCTCGTGCAATGCAAGCAATGATTAACGTTTAACGTGGCTTAATGTACTAAGACAGTGTTATTAACAAACCAAACTCCGTTAACACCATACTGATAAAGCATACTATGTACACAAAACCAGATGAGCCCAGAATATGAACGTGTAGCCCCTCCTGTTCGAAAAGCCCCGCTCCAAGCGGGACTCGAACCTGGGTCCGCCGGGATGAGAGTCGGATGCTCTAACAATGAGGCTAAAAACTGCAACCTCTAGCATCTCTTGAGATCAGAGGAGTGAGGTTTACTCGTACAGCAACTACTAGCTGGCGCAACGCGTTTAGTTACCCGTTACTCACATAGAAAACGCTTAACATGGCTTAGGTTTTGCGTTTTAGAATGTCCCGGAAATGGGAAGGGCATAACATTTTTTGACTAAAACATAGTTAAAATATAAACACTTATAACAGACTTACCATAGTGAATCAGGGTAAAACAGGATGCTGTATTGACTCATTATTTACATTTTGTTAATGTTTGAACAAAAAAACCTGCATAGTGTATCTTTAACATTATCTAACGATAAGCACTACATTTGTTACAGTATTTATTATTTTTTGCTAATGTTAGTTAGAAAAATACAACTGTTCATTGTCGGTTCGTGTTAGCTCAAGAAATTAACATTAACTATGATTACCGTATATACCTGAATATAAGACTAGGTTTGTGTCCTAAAAATAGGCTGAAAAATGGGGGGTCGTCTTATATTCACGATATAGACAAAATCACGGGGGGTTAGGGAGAAAGCAGGGGGAAACAGTCAAGGGCGCCAACACGATAGGCTATGTAATTAGTGACAGTGTTATGGATTAAATAAACAGTAAAGTGTGCCATGGAGAAGTCAAGAGATCATTTTGAGAAGAGAGCTTCAAAAGTTGGTCAAATAAACCAACACGTCCGAAACAGTTATGACACCAACTTTAAACTTATGGTCGTGAATGAGGCAGAATCATCTAATAATTGCAAAGCTGCCAAAAAATTTGGAGTCACAGAATGCAATGAGCACCTTTTTCCCCCAAAAATAAGTCTGGAAAATGGGGGTCGTCTTATATTCAGGGTCGTCTTATATTCGGGTATATACGGTAATTAATGCTTTAGAAGTATGTTTTCATTGTTAAATAATGTTAACAAATGTAACCTTATTGTAAAATAACACATTGAATTAAAGTATGTTTGAAAAGTGTCATTGTTACACACGTTACATGTACTTACTATAGTAATAACTATAAATTAAGCATAATTACATGCAACTAAACCAAATCCTAACCCTATAGTAAGTATGTGTAGTTACCTAATATTACTCAATACTTAAATGTATAATTACAGTGCAACTCTAATAATATTTGTTTACTCTAATAAACGTTGATCTTTGACAGTCATTTGGCTTTGACAGTCATGACATTGATTGAGGTTTGAGGTAAAAAAAAAAATGCATACAGACAAGGTCACTAATCCCTAATGTGAACACTTACGGTATGATTTCTATTGCAAATGCTTTCGAGACGAACTTGCACTGAACCCAGCTCTTCAGATGCTTTTCAGATCTAGTCCAGATGCATTTGTGAAGATAAAGATGTCTGGATAATGCAATGTGACACGAACAATCATTACATTTTGAAACAATACACCAGTCAAAGCCGTCTGAAGGATGCAACAGCACATTAGCGAGCGCTAATTACGCGATTACTCAGTGTTACGCATTCAAACAGTCTTTTCAAAGCATCTGTCAGCAGCCTAATGAACTCCAGCGCTGAATCAGCAGAAAAACAGACATGAAGCATGTCATGTCAGAGCATGATAAAAGACAGAAAATCAAAGCGCTGCCCTTCATCCAGACATGTCTTTCCATCATGCAGTATCTGTAAGACATCAGTTCTGCTTCATCTCCACACACAAAAAGCACAAGAGTGACGATCTGATCACTGGAACCATCGTCTGAGATCATTCCCTCGGGATGAGCCTGCGCTCTCATTTACAGCAAAGCTTCTCAAAGACATCCTGCCGCTCGCTTTGGGGCTACAATCTGAGAGTTGCATGAGCACAATGGGTTTGTTTAGATCTGAATTCAGATTGTGTCGTTATGGAGCGTTTAATAAAAACACTGAGCGCCTCGGAGGAACTTCCGCTGATTCATAAACGCCGTGAACAGATGCTGCTCCCTTTATGATGCGAGCCTAAAACTACTGCACATCTCCACCGTTACTGTCCATACGATTCATTTAACACACACTGACCTTTTGTGACACAATGCCTCTGTAGTG
The DNA here is from genome assembly GCA_018749465.1 of Paracanthobrama guichenoti. Lineage (NCBI taxonomy): Eukaryota > Metazoa > Chordata > Actinopteri > Cypriniformes > Gobionidae > Paracanthobrama > Paracanthobrama guichenoti. The sequence continues at coordinate 3,271,126 of CM031951.1, read as the reverse complement.
GGGCATGTTGTCACAGTGGAAAGCCTATTCAAATGTAGATTTTCAGAAAACATAAAAGGTGCACACAAAATATCAAATCATTGTTTTGGTCAACAGATATGACCAGATATGAAACTAATGAATTGAATTAAATTACTGATGATTTATGAAATTAAGCCTTTATGTATAATGCATTATATAGGTATTCATAATGCCCATTATAATGCATTGTCTTTTCATAAATAATTGTAACCAACATGCATTATAATAATATTATGCATAATAATAAATGCAATATAATATTTGCTGAAATTGGTTGTTTATCCTGTGTTTTAATGCATTATACTTTCTAAAGGTGTAACAATGTATAGATATGTACAAACCCGATTCCAAAAAAGTTGGGACACTGTACAAATTGTGAATAAAAAAGGAATGCAATAATTTACAAATCTCATAAACTTATATTTTATTCACAATAGAATATAGATAACATATCAAATATTGGCTCATTTTGGATTCCAAAAAAGTTGGGACAGGGAGCAATAAGAGGCCGGAAAAGTTAAATGTACATATAAGGAACAGCTGGAGGACCAATCTGCAACTTATTAGGTCAATTGGCAACATGATTGGGTATAAAAAGAGCCTCTCAGAGTGGCAGTGTCTCTCAGAAGTCAAGATGGGCAGAGGATCACCAATTCCCCCAATGCTGCGGCCAAACATACTGGAGCAATATCAGAAAGGAGTTTCTCAGAGAAAAACTGCAAAGAGTTTGAAGTTCTCATCATCTACAGTGCATAATATCATCCAAAGATTCAGAGAATCTGGAACAATCTCTGTGCGTAAGGGTCAAGGCCGGAAAACCATACTGGATGCCCGTGATCTCCGGCCCTTAGACGGCACTGCATCACATACAGGAATGCTACTGTAATGGAAATCACAACATGGGCTCAGGAATACTTCCAGAAAACATTGTCGTGAACACAATCCACCGTGCCATTCGCCGCTGCCGGCTAAAACTCTATAGGTCAAAAAAGAAGCCATATCTAAACATGATCCAGAAGCGCAGGCGTTTTCTCTGGGCCAAGGCTCATTTAAAATGGACTGTGGCAAAGTGGAAAACTGTTCTGTGGTCAGACCAATCAACATTTGAAGTTCTTTTTGGAAAACTGGGACGCCATGTCATCCGGACTAAAGAGGACAAGGACAACCCAAGTTGTTGTCAGCGCTCAGTTCAGAAGCCTGCATCTCTGATGGGATGGGGTTGCATGAGTGCGTGTGGCATGGGCAGCTTACACATCTGGAAAGGCACCATCAATGCTGAAAGGGATATCCAAGTTCTAGAACAACATGTGCTCCCATCCAGACGTCGTCTCTTTCAGGGAAGACCTTGCATTTTCCAACATGACAATGCCAGACCACACACTGCATCAATCACAACATCATGGCTGCGTAGAAGAAGGATCCGGGGACTGAAATGGCCAGCCTGCAGTCCAGATCTTTCACCCATAGAAAACATTTGAGCATCATAAAGAGGAAGATGCCACAAAGAAGACCTAAGACAGTTGAGCAACTAGAAGCCTGTATTAGACAAGAATGGGACAACATTCCTATTCCTAAACTTGAGCAGCTTGTCTCCTCAGTCCCCAGACGTTTGCAGACTGTTAGAAAAAGAAGAGGGGATGCCACACAGTGGGAAACATGGCCTTGTCCCAACTTTTTTGAGATGTGTTGATGCCATGAAATTTAAAATCAACTTATTTTCCCTTAAAATGATACATTTTCTCAGTTTAAACATTTGATACGTCATCTATGTTGTATTCTGAATAAAATATTGAAATTTGAAACTTCCACATCAATTCATTCTGTTTTTATTCACAATTTGTACAGTGTCCCAACTTTTGTGGAATCAGGATTGTATTATAATGTATATTATAATGGTTAAAACATTTTCATGAGATCATATAATGCATTACAAAACACTTTTATAATGCATTATAGGTTTTATAATGTCCATTATAATGCATTACTCTATACCTTTTCATGAATAATTGTAGCCAAAGTTACATGCATTATAATATGCATTATAATAAATGCATTATAATATTCCTTGTTACATCTTAAATTGGTTTTTTGTCCTTTAATGCATTGTACTTTCTAAATGTGTAACAATTAATATTATAATGTATTGTTACAATTATTCATGAGATCATATGCATTACAAAATGCTTTTATGATGCATTATATAGTATATAAAGTCATTTAAATCTTCTGTATTATAGTCATGTGACAGCTAGCCCCGGTGTCCTCTATAACTAGTGTTTTAAGTGTTTTTGCTCCTCTCAGGAGGAGAGTAATGGATCCGTCTCTGCTGACTCGGCTCTGGTTTCCTTCTTTCAGCACAGGTGATGCTCATCTCAGGTAACACGGCAGTTACTTTAACACGCCTCACTCCTCCGGTTTTTCATTTACTCTGACTTGGCACGAGCTTAAATGTATCAGTGAAACAAGTGTGAAATGAATGTCGTGCTGTTGTAAATTCTGGTGAATCACCTTCCCTTTGGGTGAAGACGGTGCAGAGGTTTTTGAAGTGGAGACAATTTGCATATCATCATGAATAATTCATGAGGCCTGCTCTGAGCTACAGTTTTCCCACTAAAACAAGAAGCATTAAGAAAAGTAAATACTCCTCTGGCGACTGCAGGGCCCTGACATTACAATCATGAGGTTAATTCAAACACGGCTGCCTGGAAATATCAGCGGTAATGGAAATTAATAAAACATTAAAAAGTCATGGACAGTCTGTGAATAAGAATTTTTGTAGTTATGCTCAGCTATGTCAGCTAGAAATGCAATATGTCCATGACATTTTACTAATTTCTATGACTTGCCCAGTGGTAACGGATAAGAATTTATGTGAAAATAAAAATAATTAAAATCATTGAGGAATCAAGTATGAGAATCCTGTTTTGGCCAACTGAGGCTATCCTGATCTTTAATGTTTTGAATCTTGCTCTGATAAATTTTAAATATGTTTTTCATATTACTAAATAATAATATGTGTCTTTTAATGAGCTGTCAAATACCTAAAGTGCATCGTAAAACCTGAGAAGTTTCATCTGAAGTCCTGTCTGCACATCTGTGCATTGTTCTTGGGGGAGTGGCCATTGGCGCTTCCTCATGAATATTTAATTAGGTATGCCCATGGGAGTGTATATGGACTTTAAATAGTTGATATCGATTTTGTGTGTGTGTTTACAGATCTGTTTTGAACTACAGTAGATTGTTTTTCCAATCGTGAGCTGACCGCTGTTCACATGCATATAGCTTTAATACACGTGCCTAAAAAACATGCATCTTGAGACAAAACAAACTCTGACATATTTTAAGATATTTTAGTGCAAGTTGCTTTCAGCTCAAGCATGCATTTTAGTCTGGGACTTTAGACTTTTCTTTTACAACATTCGCATGAGGTTTGACTGTAATTTAAGCCGTAGAGCCTCTTCAGATTATATTATCCACACACTTCATTTCCCCCAAAAATGCAAACGTGCTTTATATATACATGCATTATACTAATATTATGCATTATATTAACCTGTATTGTAATATTTGTAGATTCCTTGTTACATTGGTTGTTTGTCGTGTTTTAATGCATTATACTTTCTAAAGGTATAGCAATGAACAGATAAGAATTATAATGCATTATAGCTGTGGTTACAGTTATTCATGAGATCATACAATGCATTACAAAACACTTTCATAATGCATTATATAGGCATTCATAATATCCATTATAATGCATGATATCTTTTCATAAATAGTTTGCAACCAAAGTTGCATGCATTATAATAGTCCTTAGTATAGTCCTTAATAGTGTTACCCTTATATATCTAGTAGTGAAATGAACATACTTGGATGGATAGTTGTTCACTTTGCTCAATGCAATACGCTGATATTGATAAATCAGTGCAGCCACATAAAGCTCAAACTTTTCAGTATGGTTAAATGACTCAGCTCAATCCTCATTTATCATGCATATATTTGGTTGTACCTGTTCCGGCCCTTGGAAGCATATCCTGCACACCGGGGTTCCTTCTGCATAGCTGATGAAGGAGAATCGGTCGTCCCTCCGGTCCTTGGGGAACTCCTCCGCCGCGGCGCCCGTCCACCCGGACCCGTCCGCGGCTGCCTCCGGCCCGCCAGCGTCCTCTGTGGACGGGGTACTCCAGTCCCGGAGCCGGTGGGCTCGTAAGGTATTGTTGTTCTCTGAGGCATACGGGCTGACTCTGGCCGTTTGTCCGCTCATGGGGCTTGTGTGATCCTGTGGCCCGAGCAGAAACACCTTGAGGTCACTGAAGAGAACGCAACAGCGGCTCTTCAGCATGCCGTGACCGCGCAGCATCCAAGAACGGGAGAATCCAGACCAACTATTGCAGGTTCCCTTCGAGTTCAGACTGCGAGGAGTGAATATAAGCCATGGTATTCCACAAAACACACTAAAATTTAAAGCTTAGTGCCTTACATTCGCAAACTGTCCATTGCACTTTTTAAAATTGCATGCAAATGAGAAGTTATAAAGTGTTAATTAAGTGCATCCATCAGTCACTGATCTATATTTCGTCATGCATTGGGTAAAAAATAACCGAAAGGCAGTAAACAGGTGTCAGAAGCCATATGATCGATTTATTCTATTGGCTTTGTGATCGGTATTTCCTCCAGCAAAGTAAAATATCTTCATGCCACACGTGTTAAAGCAGGTCTGGATCACACGTGTAACTCAGCCGTCGTCTCGAGCTCATGCCATCATTCAGTCCATCAGGGATGTGTAATCCGCGAGCTGTCCTCCTCCGCTCGGTGTCGGCGTGGCTGATGCTGCGGTTTCAGCACTGTGATTCCCGGGACAGCTCCCGAGCACACGTCACGCGCGCGGATGAAGCGGGAGGAGGGAGAGGGACATGATGATGATGAAGTTGCCCATCATTTTATTTTTTTAACTCTGTAACCTGAATTATTTCGACAAGATGCCAGGAAAATGAACATGATAGAAATAAAGGTGGTAAAGTTATAGTCGACTTGATGTTAATTTTAATTTGGACTTTTTAATATTATCAAACAGTTTTGTGTGGATGGTTCAGACTGAGTGAGAGGAAAAAACAAATACCGCAAAACATCACAGAATTCATCAAATCTATTGCTGAAATGTCCGTTTGTTTGTGAAACATTTTTTTTATGGATGTTGTATGTTACCTTTTCTGTTTCATGAATCATATTGTCATTCATTCATCCATCCATCCATCCATCTAACTGTCCATCCATCCGATGGACAGTTAGATGGATGGATGGACAGTTAGTTGGATGGATGGATGGATAAATGGACAGTTAGATAGATGGATGGATGGATGGACAGTTAGATGGATGGATGGACAGTTAGTTAGATGGATGGATGGATAAATGGACAGTTAGATAGATGGATGGATGGATGGACAGTTAGATGGATGGATGGACAGTTAGTTAGATGGATGGATGGATAAATGGACAGTTAGATAGATGGATGGACAGTTAGATGGATGGATAAATGGACAGTTAGATAGATGGATGGATGGATGGATGGACAGTTAGATGGATGGATAAATGGACAGTTAGCTGATGGATGGATGGACAGTTAGATAGATGGATGGATAAATGGACAGTTAGATGGATGGATGGATGGATGGATGGATGGATGGATGGATGGATGGATGGATGGATAAATGGACAGTTAGATGGATGGATGGATGGATGGATGGATGGACAGTTAGTTAGATGGATGGATGGATAAATGGACAGTTAGATGGATGGATGGATGGATGGATGGACAGTTGGATGGATGGAAGGACGGATAGATGGACAGATGGATTTATGGATGGATGGATGGATGGATAAATAAATGGACAGTTGGATGGATGGATTTATGGATGGATGGAAGGACAGATGGATTTATGGATGGATGGATGGATGGATGGATAGATGGATGATGTACAGATGGCTGGACAGTTGGATGGATGGATGGATGGAAGGATGGATGACAGATGGATTTATGGATGGATGGACAGTTAGATGGATGGATGGATAAATGGACAGTTAGATGGATGGATGGATGGACAGTTGGATTTATGGATGGATGGATAGATGGATGATGTACAGATGGCTGGACAGTTGGATGGATGGATGGAAGGATGGATGACAGATGGATTTATGGATGGATGGACAGTTAGTTAGATGGATGGATGGATAAATGGACAGTTAGATGGATGGATGGATGGATTGACAGTTAGATGGATGGATGGATAAATGGACAGTTGGATGGATGGATGGATGGATGGACAGTTAGATGGATGGATGGATAAATGGACAGTTAGATGGATGATGGATGGATGGACAGTTGGATGGATGGAAGGACGGATGGACAGATGGATTTATGGATGGATGGATGGATAGATGGATGATGTACAGATGGCTGGACAGTTGGATGGATGGATGGAAGGATGGATGACAGATGGATTTATGGATGGATGGACAGTTAGATGGATGGATGGATGGATGGATGGATGGATTTATGGATGGACAGTTAGATGGATGGATGGATGGATAAATGGACAGTTAGATGGATGGAAGGACGGATGGATAGATGGATTTATGGATGGACGGTTAGATGGATGGATGGATAAATGGACAGTTGGATGGATGATGGATGGATGGATGGATGGATGGATGGATGGATGGATGGATGGATGGAATGACAGATGGATTTATGGATGGATGGATGGAAGGATGGATGGACAGATGGATTTATGGATGGATGGATGGATGGATGGATGGACAGTTGGATGGATGGAAGGACAGATGGATTTATGGATGGATGGATGGATGGAAGGACGGATGGACAGATGGATTTATGGATGGATGGATGGACAGTTGGATGGATGGAAGGACAGATGGATTTATGGATGGATGGAAGGACGGATGGACAGATGGATTTATGGATGGATGGATGGATGGACAGTTGGATGGATGGAAGGACAGATGGATTTATGGATGGATGGATGGATGGATGGATGGACAGTTGGATGGATGGAAGGACAGATGGATTTATGGATGGATGGAAGGACGGATGGACAGATGGATTTATGGATGGATGGATGGATGGATGGATAGATGGATGATGTACAGATGGCTGGACAGTTGGATGGGTGGAAGGATGGAAGGACGGATGACAGATGGATTTATGGATGGATGGAAGGACGGACGGATGGACAGATGGATTTATGGATAGATGGATGGACAGTTAGATGGATGCAGTTTGACTTTAATGTAGGTCTACTTATGTTTAAACAAATATTCACTTTTTTCACAAAAAAACCATACTCTTAAAAAAATACTATTGTCTTTAAAAAAAACATAAAAATAAAACCTTAAAAAATACTCCTAGCTTTAAAAAAAATCAAAATCAAAAAATAAATAAAAAATAAAACCTTACATGGGACACTTTGTTGTTTGGGACACTTTCCCCCGGTCATTTCAATGGCAAAAACTGTATTACCCTAAAGGATATTAATGTAGTCTGTGTGACAACTAGCCCTGGACTCCAGTATAACTTATGCTATACAATTTAATGAACATGTTAACATGCAGCGGGAAGCAAAAGAGCTTAATTTCGCTTCTTTTTCATTGTAAAGCACATTTACCAAGAATGTTATTATAACCACATTAAAATAAGCATGTTAACCCTTAGCCCCGCCCATCTGGCACATCTGGCCTCCCAATTGGACAGCGCTTGCGTCCATTACAGTGCGACCAGCAGCAGCGCTGACGTTACGTGACGTCCTTCCGTCATATCCTCTTCACCGCGTCGTTTGAAGTAGATGGTAAAGTTTATCTCTAAAACTAATAAAAATTAACATAATGTTCACGCGTTTATATTTAGATTACTCAAACAATTAAACATTATATGACTCGTGTTTGAAACTTGATTTGACAGTGTTCAACACTTTATGGTCTGAACTTTGACAGCATTTAGAAGCGACCGAAGGGCTCAGGATATAATGTAAACAAGATCGCCAGCAGACTGAGAAGATTTCAGCTGGGAATATCTCTTCAAATATGATATATGTATATATGTGAACGTTTACAATACGACATGTATGAGTTTAGCTAGTGTACGTTTTAGGAAGAGACTCGTAATAAGCCTGTAAGGCTCAGTTGTAATGATGTCTCTGAGTCTGACTCCAGAACAGCAGCGGAGGATAGAAGAGAACAGACAGCGCGCACTGGCCAGGAGAGCCGAGAGACAGGCTCAACTGACCCCTGGATCTGCCCAAAACAAGCACACACAGCCCCTCTCTGCAGAGCCAGGTGCCACAGGAGGCCCAGCAAAGAACAGCCAGCAGTTTGCATCTGATCGGGCACATCCAGGGGCACCTGCTCATGCTGCACGACAGGTGGGAACACATCTCTGAACTCAGAAACGACTCTGATATAGTTCATTTTTATACTTAAGTGTCAGATAATCAATGTGCAGAGCTGATGGCAATTATTAGTCACCCGAAAATACACATATTGTCATTATTTACTCACACAGAAGAAAATATTTTGAAGATTGTTCAAAAACATTCTTTTTGACTGAACACAGTCCCCCATATCCCCCTGAGATGAGAGATTTATGTATTTTATGTCTGGAAAAAAGCCTCAGATGACACAAATATATTACGTCATTTTACATTTACATTTTACATTTTACGTCATCTGAGGCTTTTTTGGCCAGAGGCTAGAGACTACAGCCAGTAGTAGGAGCTAGTTCCGCATGTTTTCAACCCGCCCATAGGGGTGGGATCTCACTCACAGAATGTATGACACAGACGGCCACACGGACATTCATAACGGAGCTGTGCGGAGCAAAGTGAGTGTTCTCAATGAATTACTATGGAAGTTAAGCTTCCATGGGCATGAACTGAAAACGCGCCAGACTGGACACGCACTGTGCGGCCGTGAATGAATGACTGAGGCCGTGAATGAATGAATGGCTGAGGCCGTGAATGAATGAATGACTGAGGCTGTGAATGAATGAATGACTGAGGCCGTGAATGAATGAATGACTGAGGCCGTGAATGAATGAATGACTGAGGCCGTGAATGAATGAATGACTGAGGCCGTGAATGAATGAATGACTGAGGCCGTGAATGAATGAATGACTGAGGCCGTGAATGAATGACAGAGACCGTGAATGAATGAATGACTGAGGCCGTGAATGAATGACAGAGACCGTGAATGAATGAATGACTGAGGCCGTGAATGAATGAATGACTGAGGCCGTGAATGAATGAATGACTGAGGCCGTGAATGAATGAATGACTGAGGCCGTGAATGAATGAATGACTGAGGCCGTGAATGAATGAATGACTGAGGCCGTGAATGAATGAATGACTGAGGCCGTGAATGAATGAATGACTGAGGCCGTGAATGAATGAATGACTGAGGCCGTGAATGAATGAATGAATGAGGCCGTGAATGAATGGCCGAGGCCGTGAATGAACGAACGGCCGAGGCCGTGAATGAATGACTGAGGCAGTGAATGAATGAATGACTGAGGCCGTGAATGAATGAATGACTGAGGCCGTGAATGAATGAATGACTGAGGCCGTGAATGAATGAATGACTGAGGCCGTGAATGAATGAATGACTGAGGCCGTGAATGAATGAATGACTGAGGCCGTGAATGAATGAATGAATGAGGCCGTGAATGAATGGCCGAGGCCGTGAATGAACGAACGGCCGAGGCCGTGAATGAATGACTGAGGCAGTGAATGAATGGCCGAGGCCGTGAATGAACGAACGGCCGAGGCCGTGAATGAACGAACGGCCGAGGCCGTGAATGAACGAACGGCCGAGGCCGTGAATGAACGAACGGCCGAGGCCGTGAATGAACGAACGGCCGAGGCCGTGAATGAACGAACGGCCGAGGCCGTGAATGAACGAACGGCCGAGGCCGTGAATGAACGAACGGCCGAGGCCGTGAATGAACGAACGGCCGAGGCCGTGAATGAACGAACGTGAATGAACGGACGTGAATGAACGGACGTGAATGAACGGACGTGAATGAACGGACGTGAATGTTTAAAATTAGCGCCAGTTCAAGGGGCGGGTTGCTTGAATTGTGGGCTCATGAAAACACAACAACAAATCGGTACAATGACAAACTCACTTAAATAGGCGCATTTCGCTTTGAAACCAAATCTTCCGCGATCATCTGGTCTGTCAGCCGTGACTGAATGACAGAGGCCGTGAATGAATGACTGTGCGGCTGTGAATGAATGACCGAGGCCTTGAATGAATGACCGAGGCCGTGAAGATTCAAGATTCAAGAGTTTTATTTGTCACATACACAGTTATATACAGAATATACAACCGGCAGTGAAATGTAAACAGGTCCGCTCCATGGACAGTGCAAATTCACAGTTAAAAACACAAGGAAGAAATTATAATAGAAATAGGATATAAAAAAAGTACTATCTATATATATATATATATGTCTATATCTGTAGAATTATAAATAATCAAGTCAAGAGAAAAAAAGGTAACAAATAAGGATAAAGTGGAATAAAATAATTGAAGTAGACTTTGCAGTGAGTAAACTGTAGACTTATAAATATGTGGTTAACAAATGTATAAAGAGTATAATGTGCAAACAGGTTTATAACAGGTTGTTACACAGTAACAACGAGAACAGAAAGTGCAGTGCAATGTCAGTGTATCGATGTTTATCCTGAAGTGAAGTCACGTGATGTTAAGTGACTGAGTTCAGGAGTCTGATGGCCTGGGGGAAGAAGCTCCTCCTGAGTCTCTCAGTTTTGGCCATCAGGCTTCGGAAGCGCTTACCAGATGGTAGCAGCGTGAAATGAGGGTTTGCAGGGTGATTAGAGTCCTTGATGATCTTGGTAGCTCTATCTTTGCAGCGTTTGGTGTAGACGTCCTGCAGAGACGGGAGAGCTGACCCTGAGATACGCTCGGATAAGCGCACTACTCTTTGCAGGGCTTTGCGGTCATGACTGGTGCTGTTCCCATACCACGCTGTGATGCACTGAGTTATGCACTGAACGAATGACCGAGGCCGTGAATGAATGACCGAGGCCGTGAATGAATGACTGTGCGGCCGTGAATGAATGGCCGAGGCCGTGAATGAATGACTGTGCGGCGTGAATGAATGACTGTGCGGCTGTGAATGAATGACTGAGGCCGTGGATGAATGACTGAGGCCGTGGATGAATGACTGAGGCCGTGGATGAATGACTGAGGCCGTGGATGAATGACTGAGGCCGTGGATGAATGACTGAGGCCGTGGATGAATGACTGAGGCCGTGAATGAATGAATGACAGAGACTGTGAATGAATGATTGAGGCCGTGAATGAATGACTGAGGCCGTGAATGAATGAATGACTGAGGCCGTGAATGAATGATTGAGGCCGTGAATGAATGACTGAGGCCGTGAATGAATGAATGACAGAGCCCGTGAATGAATGATTGAGGCCGTGAATGAATGACTGTGAGGCCGTGAATGAATGAATGACAGAGACTGTGAATGAATGATTGAGGCCGTGAATGAATGACTGAGGCCGTGAATGAATGAATGACTGAGGCCGTGAATGAATGAATGACTGAGGCCGTGAATGAATGAATGACAGAGCCCGTGAATGAATGATTGAGGCCGTGAATGAATGACTGTGAGGCCGTGAATGAATGAATGACAGAGACTGTGAATGAATGATTGAGGCCGTGAATGAATGACTGAGGCCGTGAATGAATGAATGACTGAGGCCGTGAATGAATGAATGACAGAGCCCGTGAATGAATGATTGAGGCCGTGAATGAATGACTGAGGCCGTGAATGAATGAATGACTGAGGCCGTGAATGAATGAATGACAGAGCCCGTGAATGAATGATTGAGGCCGTGAATGAATGACTGTGAGGCCGTGAATGAATGACTGTGAGCCCGTGAATGAATGATTGAGGCCGTGAATGAATGACTGTGAGGCCGTGAATGAATGATTGAGGCCGTGAATGAATGACTGAGACTGTGAATGAATGCCGGTCGGCCATGCTTATTTTAGTTTGTTTAAAATTAGCGCCAGTTCAGGGGGCGGGTTGCTTGAATTGTGGGCTCATGAAAACACAACAACAAATCGGTACAATGACAAACTCACTTAAATAGGCGCATTTCGCTTTGAAACCAAATCTTCCGCGATTATCTGGTCTGTCAGCTCCTCAGTCTCTGATGAATATAATCTGACTCCTGCTGCGTTTGTGCTGCCACACTCACTCGGCTTGTGCTGTATTAAGCAGACACATTCAGTTTTTAATTGTAGTGTCTGTTCTCTAACTGAACTAAATGATTTTCAGAATCAGAATCAGAAAGAGCTTTATTGCCAAGTGTGCTTGCACACACAAGGAATTTGTCTTGGTGCTGAAGCTTCCAGTGCACATATACAATACAACACAACATGAACACAAATATACAAATATGAAAAATAGTACAAAATAAAATAAAGGTGTATATATATAGAGTATATATATATATATATATATATATATATATATATATATATATATATATATATATATATATATATATATATATATATATATATATATATAAATATAAATAAATAAATAAATAAATAAATAAATAAATAAATAAATAAATAAATAAAGGTATTCAACTGTTCAAGAGGTAAATGGCCTGTGGGAAGAAACTGTTCTTGTGCCTAGATGTTCTAGTGGCCAGTGATTGGAGTCGCCGTCCTGACGGTAACAGTTCAAACAGGAAGTGTCCAGGGTGAGCGGAGTCTGTGATGATTTTACCTGCCCTCTTCCTCACTCTGGAAGAGTACAGGTCCTGGAGGGTTGGCAGGGGGGCACCAATAATCCTCTCTGCAGTCCGGATTGTACGATGTAGTCTCCTGATGTCAGATTTGGTAGCTGAAACAAACCAGACAGTGATGGATGTGCACAAAACAGACTCAATGACAGCCGAGTAGAACTGGATCAGCAGCTCCTGTGGGAGGTTGAACTTCCTCAGCTGACGAAGGAAGTACAGTCTCTGCTGGGCCTTTTTTACAATGGAGTCAATGTGATTGTCCCACTTCAGGTCCTGAGAGATGGTGGTGCCCAGGAACCTGAATGACTCCACTGCTGCCACTGTGCTGTTCATGATGGTGAGTGGGAGCAGAGTCCACTATCATCTCCACCGTTTTGAGCGTGTTGAGCTCAAGGTTGTTATAACTGCACCAGACAGCCAGCCGTTCAACCTCCAGTCTGTAAGCAGACTCATCACCGTTTTGGATGAGGCCGATGATGGTGGTGTCGTCTGCAAATTTCAGGAGCTTCACAGAAGGGTCTTTAGAAGTGCAGTCATTGGTGTACAGGGAGAAGAGCAGTGGGGAGAGAACACACCCCTGGGGGGCGCCAGTGCTGGTAGTGAGAGTAGTGAGAGTCTTGGATGTGAGTTTCCCCAGTCTCACTCGCTGCTGCCGGTCTGTCAGGAAGCTGGTGATCCACTGACAGATTGAGGATGGCATGGAGAGCTGGGTCAGTTTAGCTGTGAGAAGATCAGGCATGATGGTATTGAAGGCCGAACTGAAGTCCACAAATAAGATCCTTGCATAAGTCCCAGGTCTGTCGAGATGTTGCAGGATATAATGCAGTCCCATGTTGACTGCATCATCCACAGACCTGTTTGCTCTGTAGGCAAATTGAAGAGGATCCAGCAAGGGTCCAGTGATGTCCTTCAGGTGGGCCAGAACCAGTCTTTCAAATGACTTCATGACCACAGATGTGAGAGCGACAGGTCTGTAGTCATTAAGTCCAGTGATTTGGGGTTTTTTTGGGGACAGGAATGATGGTGGAGCGTTTGAAGCAACGGGAACTTCACACTGCTCCAATGATCTATTGAAGATCTGCGTGAAGACTGGGGCCAGTTGGTCAGCGCAGGCTTTCAAACAAGCAGATGAGATGCCGTCTGGGCCTGAAGCTTTCCTTATCTTCTGTCTTTTGAAGATTTTGGTTACCTGCTCCACACAGACCTTAAGCTCAGGTTGGATGGCGGGGAGGAGAGAGGGGGTGCAGGAGGTGTTGGGGGCGTGTGAAGTGCAGATCAGAGCGGGTGTGAGATTGGGTTTCTCAAACCTGCAGTAAAATGCATTCAGCTCATCAGCCAGATGTTGATTCTCAGCAGGTCGGGGGGATGGTGGCTTGTAATTGGTGATATTCTTCAGGCCTGACCAGACAGCAGCAGGGTTGTTAGAAGAAAACTGGTTTCTCAGCTTTTCAGAGTAGCTTCTTTTAGCAGCTCTGATCTCCTTTGTCAGTCTGTTCCTGGCCTGGTTATACAAGACCCTATCCCCACTTCTGTAAGCATCCTCTTTGGCATGACGAAGCTGTTTGAGTTTCCCAGTAAACCATGGTTTATCATTAGTGAATGATAAGAATGTCTTGGTAGGAATGCATGTATTCTCACAGAAACTGATGTATGATGTTACAGTATCTGTGAGCTCATCCAGATCAGTGGTAGCAGCTTCAAAGACATTCCAATCAGTGCAATCGAAGCAGGCTTGTAGGTCCCGCTCTGCTTCATTAGTCCATCTTTTTACAGTCTTTATTACAGGTTTAGCTGATTTCAGTTTCTGCCTGTAGGACGGTATAAGATGAACCACACAGTGATCAGAAAGCCCCAAAGCTGCCCGTGGGACGGAGTGATATGCGTTCTTTATTGTGGTGTAACAGTGGTCAAGAATATTACTGTCTCTGGTGGGACATGTAATGTGCTGTCTGTATTTTGGCAGTTCACGGGAGAGATTTGCTTTGTTAAAATCCCCAAGAATGATTAAAAGAGAGTCTGGATACTTTTGTTCAGTCTCAGCTATTTGTTCAGCCAGCTGTTGCACTGCCGCGCTGACACACGCGTCTGGAGGAATGTAAACATTCATGAGAATAAACGAGGAAAACTCCCGCGGTGAATAGAAAGGTTTACAGTTTATGAAGTGGGCCTCTAGGTTAGGAGAGCACATCTTCTTCAGCGTTGTTACATCTGAACACCAACTTTCGTTGATGTAGAAACACAAACCTCCACCTCTCGGTTTCCCGGTTAGTTCCGTGATGCGATCTGCTCGGAACAGCTGGAAGCCCGGCAGATGTAGTGCGTTGTCCGGTATGGCTTCACTCAGCCAGGTTTCAGTGAAGCACAGTGCAGCAGAGTTGGAAAAATCCTTGTTAATCCGGGTGAGGAGAAGCAGTTCGTCCGTTTTATTAGGAAGAGAGCGGAGATTAGCAAGATGAATACTGGGAAGAGGAGTGCGGAGGTAATATAGTAATTTTATTACTATAAATCAAAACGACAGTGGGGACGGTGCCGCGGTGGGCAAGAGATGTAACCGGTAGGCGTGGCTTGGGAGTGGCCTCATAGGGCAGCGAAGCAAGTGCATTCTGGGAGTTGTTGTTTTTCATCCATATGAGCCAAAAATAAATTTTCTGGCTTTTCTCAGTCTAGAAGGAACCAACTTCTAAAATAATTTCACATTTCTACTACATAAATTACCTAATTTAAATAAACCTTCATCTTTCCAGCGCTGAAGTACCCCTTTAACAAAAATTTTTGTGTGGTATTAAATTTGGTATTACATTGGGATGGAAATGAATAGGCTTGGACCTGGTGTTGGTAACCCAATGCACAGGACAACGGTGACATCAGAATAAAAATATTCATGATTCTGAAGCTGAAAATACAGATCTTCCTTTAGACGAGTATGCTTGCACTCGGTCACTGACTAGATATGTTTAAAATAATGTAGTCCACTTTTTACTGGTAACAAAAGACATTCGGCATTATCATGACCCACAAATATTCCCCCAGTGCATTATTATACATTATATTCAACATTATATATAGTAGTTTAATGTAGCACTGACACTAAAACTCTGAAAATGTAAACTTTAATTTTTTCCTCACATAGTAATTGTAATTTTTCACTATTCATGATACATATTGTTAGGCCTGTCACGATAACTACTTTTTGTTTCGCGATATGTCCCAGAAATAATTGCGACAAATGATATTATTGTCATTTTAAGGCTATTTTATGCCACTGAATATATATAATCCTAATATAACAGCATAATAATGCAAGTAGACCTACACACTTTCAAATGACAACCTTTTAATTCTTTAGATCATGGAAGTTAAGGGTAAAAAATATATCATCATAAATAAAAAATAAAAAATGGAATAAATAGTAAATAAACATTTTCCCTTGTGAAGCGGCTTTAACACTCGTCATTCTGCGTTGACATTTACACTCACCTAAAGGATTATTAGGAACACCTGTTCAATTTCTCATTAATGCAATTATCTAATCAACCAATCACATGGCAGTTGCTTCAATGCATTTAGGGGTGTGGTCCTGGTCAAGACAATCTCCTGAACTCCAAACTGAATGTCAGAATGGGAAAGAAAGGTGATTTAAGCAATTTTGAGCGTGGCATGGTTGTTGGTGCCAGACGGGCCGGTCTGAGTATTTCACAATCTGCTCAGTTACTGGGATTTTCACGCACAACCATTTCTAGGGTTTACAAAGAATGGTGTGAAAAGGGAAAAACATCCAGTATGCGGCAGTCCTGTGGGCGAAAATGCCTTGTTGATGCTACCAGATAGAAAAGTGTGAAAAATACTATATTACATTATTAACCGTATAATATATACATGATACATGAAATTCCAAGGCCTCTAAATTATCGACATAATTTGGCCATAAAGTTTATATTAAAAACATATTACCATATATATATATATATATATATACACAGTACTGGTCAAAAGTTTGGAAACATTAAGGTCTTTTTCTTTCTTTTTTTTTACTTGCCCCAAACTTTTGAATGGCAGTGTATCATGATTTCCAAAAAAATTTAATTAATTCAGCTAAAATGTTTTCAACATTTATAATAAGAAATGATCTTAGAATGATTAGAAGGATCATGTGACACTGAAAACTGGAGTAATGACGCTGAAAATTCAGCTTTGATCACAGGAATAAATTATATTTTAAAATATTCAACAGAAACCAGTTAATTTAAATTGTAATAATATTTCACAATATTACTGTATATGTGTGTGTGTGTATACATGTATTTTTTTGGGTGGTGTGTCTTATGTTTGTGCTCATTTTTGCAGACTCAGCCCTTAGATGCTAAAAGTCCCTGTACAAAGACAGCACCTCCAACTTCCAACACCGCTTCTTCAACTTGTAGCTTTTACGGACAGGCGGGAAAACCGGCCACAGGGGAAAAGCGACCATCTAAACTCCCTGAAGCAGGAGGAAATATCCCTGCAAAGAAGCCGGCGGTGTCCGTAAAAGGGAGATGCGTGTCGCACACAGAAAATCGCTTCCGAGTGGAGGTCGGCTACCATGCAGACCTCATCACCGTATTCAAAAGCATTCCCTCCAAGAACTACGGTGAGTACAGGCGACGTGTCTGCCGGCACTTACAGAGAGTTTGAAGCATGCATATGTATGCTAATTAATCTTAAAGTTTAAATGGTTAATGTCCTATAATATTTATGCATTTGTCATTTCTCTGATGTCACAGATCCTGCTACAAAAATGTGGAACTTCAGCCTTGAGGACTACCAGATGCTGAGTACGTCTTTGTGAGCGTTACTTGGCATATTTGAGTACATCTATTATCTGTTAAAATCCATCTATTTCGTTTGTGTTTCAGTGGAGCAGGCAGCGAGTTTCCCCTCCGTCTCTCTCAAACCTCTAGCTGGGATGGAAGGGCTGAATATTTCAGCATCCACCAGTCGCCCCAAAGATGCAGCAGCCCTGGCAGCTCTGATGCGGCTCTGTCAGGGTTGGCAGAAACCAGGTGCCACGATAAAGGGGAAGTGCATTTTAGTGTCTCGCTCTCGGCTGGAAGTCGATATTGGATACCAGGCCGATGTTATTGGAATCTTCAAGCAAATGCCATCCAAATGCTACGGTGAGTGTAATAAATGTATTGCCAAAAAAGTAAGAAGTCACTTTCCATGAATAGGGTAGGTAACCAAGCAAAATTAGATTTTAATTTTCATCAAATGGTCAGTGGAAGTTTAACTGACAAAGTCAAGCAAAAAAAAAAATCCTGTTAATTTTATAGGGTTTGCAATCTTATGAGGCATCATATCTTCATCATCATTCCCATAATTTAGGCATGCAATTAAGGTCACAGATTTAGCCTAAATTAAGATGCCACTCAGTAGAGACTAGATCATTTTTAATCAGTTTTTGTAATCATTTAGTTATTGACAAACTTATATTTCCCATAAATTAAAAAACCTCAAAATTATAATTCCCATAAATGTTTGTTTGGTTATCAGAGGTCGGCACTACTACACTACTTCTGAATCCGAAATCGCCCCATATACCCTCAAATAGGGAACTATTTGAAGGGACAGCCATTTGTAGTGGTGTCCGGAACCAAAGTGAATGTTATCGAGTGCACTCATTCAATCCCACTTTGCACCGCAATAACAAGTGTACAGCTGATGTACAAACCGGATTCCAAAAAGTTGGGACACTGTACAAATTGTGAATAAAAAAGGAATGAAATAATTTACAAATCTCATAAACATATATTTTAGATAACATATCAAATGTTGAAAGTGAGACATTTTGAAATGTCATGCCAAATATTGGCTCATTTTGGATTTCATGAGAGCTACACATTCCAAAAAAGTTGGGATCGGGAGCAATAAGAGGCCGGAAAAGTTAAATGTGCATATAAGGAACAGCTGGAGGACCAATCTGCAACTTATTAGGTCAATTGGCAACATGATTGGGTATAAAAAGAGCCTCTCAGAGTGGCAGTGTCTCTCAGAAGTCAAGATGGGCAGAGGATCACCAATTCCCCCAATGCTGCGGCCAAACATACTGGAGCAATATCAGAAAGGAGTTTCTCAGAGAAAAACTGCAAAGAGTTTGAAGTTCTCATCATCTACAGTGCATAATATCATCCAAAGATTCAGAGAATCTGGAACAATCTCTGTGCGTAAGGGTCAAGGCCGGAAAACCATACTGGATGCCCGTGATCTCCGGCCCTTAGACGGCACTGCATCACATACAGGAATGCTACTGTAATGGAAATCACAACATGGGCTCAGGAATACTTCCAGAAAACATTGTTATGAACACAATCCACCGTACCATTCGCCGCTGCCGGCTAAAACTCTATAGGTCAAAAAAGAAGCCATATCTAGAAAAACTAGAAAATGGAATGAGATGATTTGCTTCTCTTCCTGCCATGCTGTAGAATGATTCCAAATGATGTCACTTCCTGGGTGACACAATATTAACGCATAATAAAAGAAAATTTGGTCGACAAACTAAATATTATATTTCTTGGTAATTAAAATGTTAATTAAAATATATTTTTAAATAAATCAATGTATTTATTTATATTAATTTTTTTTATTTTTTACACTCCAAAAAAAAAACCCCATAGGATTTGTGCCTCTACCACTGGTACTGTTCGGGTGTCATGTTTTTATTTAAATTAAATAATTTTATTTAATATTTCGATTTTATGGGATTTACGGGATTTTATGGTACTAAATAATATTTGTGCAATAGATATAATCCATTAATTTGCTTTTTGAGCATGGACCTGAAAATGAAATTTCCAACATAAATCTTGAATGCTTTGGACTGAAGTTTCTTTTCAAAGACGACAATTGGCAGATTAGATGTTTATAAAAAAGCAATACAATTTTACATTTATTGTTATGAAAAATGCACACAAAAATACCATTTTCAATTTTTATATGACATATATATTTTCTATAACATCTTCAAAACTGTAAGAAAATCAAAGCCATAAATCTAAACAAGTTGTGTTCCACATTTGAGGTAGATATCTCAAAATATGTAGCCTGGTCCTACCAGACTCTCGTACATTTCATTTGTACAGAGAGTCTGGCCACTCTCCATTGACAAGCGTTAACTTGCTTGAAGGCGGGTACTCTGTTGAAGTTTAAAACTATTGGATCTGCCCAGAGCCTCTCTGGATCTGCCGTAACCAATCGCTAACGTTTGGTCGTGATGTATGTCATCTCAAACTAGCACACGACATCAATGTCATCGTTGTCAGCCACTCCCTCTGTTCGCTGATTGGACCGGTTAAATTTGACCGGAGAAAACCAGAGAATATACCGCGATCCCAGACGGAGTACTGAAGGAAAATGAAAATTAAGCGGAACTACGTAGGAGGGCGGAGCCAGGCTACAAAAAAATTAGCTTTCAGTCAGATTTTGTTTGTGCGCAGTACCAAACGCCTCCACTAGATGAAATTAATCTCCCATTCATTTCCAATGCGCTCATTTTTGACTGTAAACAATACAAGTGTGACTATTTTTTCAGGACGATTTAACCTATTCGAATCATGTCCATGCTTTTTTTTTGGTGTTCACACAGCAAGTGCCAAAACCTTTACCAAGTTTCGTATCATTTACGATGAAGTTCAGTCCATTTTTTTGCTCAAGTGTGTGGAACGTTCCAGAAGGCTTTGTATCATGTACACATATTTATTCTTTGTTTGGGTATTATTAGACATGAAGACCAGGAAGTGGACTTTCCTTCTGGAGGACTACGGGAAGCTCAGTGAGTCGTTTTAAATTTTGTTAATTTAAATTAATTCTTTGTTCATGCAATTAACATCAAGCATGCCAAACATGTGCAAGGCACGCACATCTGGATTTGTGCCAAATGAGAGAGGGACATGAGCTCAAGTTTATTTGTATCGCCACACTTGACACTAGTTTCAGTTTTGTATGTTGTTTTATACTTATATTTTTCATTCCTGTTCCGATTTGTGAAGTGAGGGGAACTAAAATACATATTTATAGTGTTTATGTTTATAAATGTTTAATTTTATTTGCTGGTATTCTGCAATTTTGACCCAGTGTAAGTTATTTCCCAGAAAATAAAGTGCATGTACAGTAGTTGATCGTGATGTCTCGTCTCTAGTGGTGGATCTGAACGAGCTGCCTGCGGTGGAGACTGAGCCTTTACCTCACGCTGTGCTCCAGTCCTTCTGCTCTCAGTTTGAGAAGAGCGAGTCCAGAGCTCCAGTCCCTCCTGAGGCCGATCTCTCACACGTAGATCCACAGCTCACACGCAGCCTCATGCCCTTCCAGAGAGACGGAGTCAAGTAGGTTTCCATTACCAGACATTGTTTGGTTAGATATAAAGTTATTTGGTGCATTTTCTGTAGCTCAAACAGAAGAGCATTCTACTCGGTCATAGGTTTGATTCCCAGGGAATGCATGAACTGACATAAATGTAATGAAATGCAAGACTGTCAAATGCATGAATGTAATGTAATGTTTGCTAATGTCTCAGTTTTGCAGTGTCCAGAGAGGGCCGTTTGCTTCTGGCTGATGACATGGGCCTGGGGAAGACGGTCCAGGCCATCTGCATCGCTGCCTACTACAGGAGTGAGTGGCCTCTGCTGGTGGTCGCTCCGTCCTCAGTACGCTTCACATGGGCTGAGGTACACACACACACTTCCTTTTAGAGGGATGTTTTTTGAGGATGCATGTCACAACTATACTACCGTTTTTACTACCAAAAATACAGTAAAAAGAGTAATATTGTGAAATATTATTTCCCACTTTCTGGAAAGTTCTGAAATTTGGCACACAGGTAGAGGACAGTCTGAACTGTCACCATAGCAAATTTGGAGTCTCTAAGTCAATCCCTCTAGCGCCACCACCTGTCCAAATTTGCACTCACGCTTATGCCAATAACTGTTGAAACGTATGGGCTAGAAACAAAATCACGATTCCTATGGCGTCATTGAAATTCATCCGATTTTTACGAAAATTCGACCAGATCATCTTCAGACCATGGCGACAAAAGTTATGGAGTTGTTTCGTCAAACCGTTCTCAAATAACGCATGAACCTATAGACGAAGGGCCTGTGAAAATGAACGCGAGGCTATATTTCTGCAACGTTTTAGCGTATTCTGACCAAACTTGGTGTGTGCTATGACAACCATGACCTGAGGCGACTTGCACAGTTTGGGCACAGCGCCACCTAGTGGTCCGGAGATACAACAAAAAAGCCTATTTTTGCTTATAACTTCTGAACACTCTTTAGATTTGGTACAGCATCCCGGGTCACATGATGCTATATTTTACGAACGCATTGGTGTATTGTTACGAAACTCGCCATGCCCTGACAGTACTCAAAAAGTTTTGGGGCAGCTCCACCTTGTGGTCAAAAGTTATAATGAGATTTCAAAAAAGGCTAATAACTTTCGAATAAATTACTCTATTGTAATGAAACTTTGGTCCTTGGGTCATACCGAGAACATGGATACCAATTTTGACAAAGTCAGCGGAAATTCCTGTCCGCCATTTTGTTTTTCTTTAAAAACCTACTTTTTCCAACTTCTCCTAGACCAGTGGTTCTCAAAGTGTGGGGCGCGCCACCTAAGAGGGGCATCATAGGTACTGCAGGTGGGGCACGGGACATTAAAAAAACCCACAACAACTGCCAAGTTAACTGACGTCGCGTGGAATATGGATCGGTTTATAAAAGGCAAGAGAAAAGCAGTAGATGAGGTCTCACAGACATCCCAGGCAGGTTCTGGTCATTCAAAAGCTAAATGCAGAAAATATGATGAGGCATATCTTGCTCTTGGCTTCACGGTTAATGTGGTTGGCGAGGAGGAGAGGCCCATGTATGTCCTATGTCTTATGCTACGTTCACACCGAACCCGTATAGAGCGGCAAATTGGCGTCTATCGTGTCTAGTTGGACGCTTGAACATTTTGAATCCACTCGCGCGTCCACAGCATGACCAAAAATAGTTTGAGAAGCACTGTCCTAGACCATTTGTTCAATTTTCACCAAAATGTAATCGTATCATCATCAGACTGTGCCGAAAAAGTTATGGATTTCGTGTTGATAAGACTGTTTTTGTATACCACATTAGCAAAGTTTAGGCATGATGCCAAAGCGACTCTAAGGCTGTATCTCTGCAAAGCTTTGGGATTAATTGGATATTAACACCAAACTTTGCATGAGTCATTGTCACTCCCCCTCTTGACCCCAACATATCAATTTAGTCACAGCGCCACCTATTGGTTGAAAGTGATAAACCATTAAATCAAATTACTAGTGACTGCCATTTTGCCTTTGATGAATAGAAAGTTTAAAAGAACAGCTTTTGATCTAAATAGATGGGTCGATTCATGGGTTTCAAGCATTGGCGATTGCTTTAAGATGACACAGGAGCACAGCTAAAATGTCACATTTACCTAAGCACTAATAATCTTAAATAATACACTTCTTGCATTTCAGTATTTTAGAGAATAAAATATATCACTCCCATGCTGCTTGTTTAATAAGTATTAGGTCTTTATTTTTAAAAAGTAGTGGTAGTTTATGAGGCGTTTTTTGTCAACATTGCAGACACCAAAATATATATAAAAAAAGTTCTGTACACATTTTGCTATTGATAATAAATGGCATCTGTGTTTCTACACTCTTGAAAAGCACCAGCTGTCAGGTCTTTTTTTTTTTACAAGCGGATGCCTGATGTGAAATCTGATTTATTAATTCATATTTTCCGTCGCTGCACCCTTGAGAAAGGACAAATCCTCGTCTTCCCCAGCAGGGACTTGTGATAGGATATTTTGCAGTCTGAAGGGAAATGGTGAAGATTTTGCAGTGTTTCTTTGTAAGCTTTAGTCACACGAATCAACCTTCCTCAAAATAGCTGAAACAGCAGAAAAAGTCACTCAAAAGTCGACACTGTGATTTCTCACCCTTGTCCCTCAGGCTTTCCGCCGATGGCTGCCTTCCGTGAAAGCCGACAGCATTAACGTGGTGGTTACAGGCAGAGACAGCCTGCGCTCCGGTCTCATCAACATCATCAGCTACGACCTGCTCAACAAGATGGACAAACAGCAGCCGTCCAGCCCGTTCAGTGTCATCATTATGGTGAGAGCTGATTCGCTTTGATGTGTAAACATGTTTTCTAATCACTCTCATATACTGACTGCGTTAGTTAGTTAGTTAGTTAGTTAGTTAGATAAGAACTTTAGTTTGTGCATGTGTGACATGCAATCTCAGATGTATTATTAACAAAACTATCATAGCAACCCGATTTTCTTCACTTCATTTGTAAATGCCCAAAGAAATAGTTTTTGATAATTTTTGAATACTCACTGCATAATTATCGAATAAAATATTTACTGATAGTTGTGCTTCTACTGTCTATGACTTTAGTTACATAATCATGAAATTCAGTAATTTTTGCGCCACAATAATCAGAAAAATGTCCTGATGTTTGTTCATCTGTTTATCTGTTTGTTTACAGCAGCGTTCAAAAGGGTCAGTAAGATTTTATTTATTTATTTTTTACAGAAATGAATACTTTTATTCAGCCATGATGCATTAATTAATCAAAAGTGACACTAAATATAGACACTAAATATATTTAGAACGTTTAAATAAATAAAACATAAATGAATGCGAAAGCAAATAAATGCTGTTGTTTTGAAACTGAAAATAAAATGTATGACGCAGCAACAGTTTTTAACATGATTATAATAATAAAAAATGTTTCTTGAGGTGCAAATCATCATATGATAGTTTTGTTAAACTTTCCTGTAGCTCAAACAGTAAGAGCGTGGCGCTAGCAACACCAAGGTCATGGGTTCGATTCCCAGGGAAAGCAAGAACTGACAAAATGTAAAAATGTGTACCTTGAATGCAATGTAAGTCGCTTTGGATAAAAGCATCTGCCAAATGCGTAAATGTAAATATTGTTGTGATTAGTGAAGGATCATGTGACACTGAAGACTGGAGTAATGATGATAAATTCAGCTTTGATCACTGGAATACATTACACTTTACTATACATTCATGCAGAAAATGGTTATTTTAAATTCTAATAATATTTCACAGTATTTCTGGAGCCCTGCACATTAACGAATTAACAAATCTTCCCACGACTCCCTAAGATGTCGGCACATTTTACCAATTAATTCCCTCGTTTTAAGTCAAGTCACCTTTATTTATATAGCGCTTCTTACAATGCCGCTTGTTTCAAAGCAGCTTCACATTGTTAACAGGAAAATAATGCAACAGAATTTGATTCGGCTGTACAGCCGCTCTGGTGAAACGGTGATGTTATCCAGCTAATTTCAAGTATCATATAGTGTCAATGCGGGCAGATCGGGAATATAGTTGACAATTTTGTCTCCCCACTAAGTAAATCATGTGCACAATATAATAATTTGTAACGAATTAGTAAATCGTTGCCACGATATATTTGTATTTTTGATCAAGAAGGTTTTTGTGAGCTTTGTGAGCAGAAGTTTAAAAAAATTGTATTCTTTCTAGTAGCATTCACTCAGCATCCCAGAATCCCTGTATCCTTGAAATATCAAGACTTTTAAAAGCTGCCTGAGCTCTTCCGAGGTGGATCCAGTAGCAGGATGTGATCTGAATTCTTCCCATTTTCTGTTTGTTTCTTTGTTTTTGTATAGGATGAGTCTCACTTCCTGAAGAACATGAAAACTGCTCGCTGTCGGGCGGCTCTTCCTCTGTTGAAGGTTTGCTGCTTCAGGCTTATTTTAGGCATCACTGGTGAACTTTAAAACGCTGCGGTTTGGTTGATCCTGCCCTGTGCTATTAAAGTTTTAAGTCTGTCTAGAGTTCACAGGCATTGGCTGTGTCTCAAAACCAAATGTGCTGCATACCTAGCCGAAATGTTGCCCAGAAAGCCATAAAAGCCTTAAGACAAGAAATTAAGGCAGCCATAAATATTAGTATGTTAATTTTACTTTTGTCTGTAATATACAATTATATCTAGTTATTTTACAGTACAATAGAGGTGGTTCAGGTTTTCCTTCTTTTTGTTCTTATCTGATCACATACCATACCACATATTACTTTTCACAAAGTTACTGATATGTTTTAAATGAGAGGACTAGATTTGACCTGTACGTATTGAAAGATTTCAAATGACGTCATTAGCTTGTTCTTGTTGTCTCTGATGCTGCTAATGAAACATCTATGTGATGCTAATGGAACAGGCCGCTAAGAGAGTGATCCTCCTGTCGGGAACGCCTGCCATGTCCAGACCGGCTGAGCTCTACACTCAGATCCTGGCCGTGAGGCCTTCCCTGTTTCCACGCTTCCATGACTTTGGCACACGTTACTGTGATGCAAAACAGGTGCGTCCATCTTTGTGTTCTTTTAGAGCTTCATGGTTCATACCTAGAAGTACAGTGTAGGGCTGCATGATTCATTGAAATAAAACTGAAATGGTGATATGGCTCATCAAATCACAAAGGCTGCAATTTAGGTAAATCGTTAGTGAAGCACGGCTCTGTGTACTTACACGCGAGCAGCTCATTATCCGCCGGTGTGTGAGGTTTCAAATGCTGCTCCACACAAACTGAGTTTGAGTCGCTAAACCATCTTCCCATGCTTTTAATGAGAAGCGCTTAAAGGGATAGTTCACCCAAAAAATTAAAATGATCCCATGATTTACTCCCCCCTCAAGTCATCCTAGGTGTATATGACTTTCTTCTTTCAGACGAACACAATTGGAGTTATATTAAAAAAGTCCTGGCTCTTCCAAGAATTATAATGGAAGGTTCATTTTTGAAGTCCATGAAAGTGCATCTATCCATCATATAACTGCTCCACACGGCTCCGGGGGGTTAATAAAGGCCTTTTGAAACAAAGTGGCACGTTTGTGGACTTTTTTAATATAACTCCAATTGTGTTCGTCTGAAAGAAGAAAGTCATACACTAGGATGACTTGAGGGGGAGTAAATCATAGGCTAATTTTCATTTTTGGGTGAACTATCCCTTTAACAAAAGAGAAGCTTTAAAGGCTCCCTGCAGTTTTAGGTCAAAATAAAAGATCAGTGATTTAAAGTCTGCATTAAAACAGAAGTCACAATCTTTTTTTAATCCCTATTATGATGTATATCCGAGTGAAACGGAACAAAGAAAAAATGTAGGGTGGGATTTTGTCTGTCAGGTATTCATTGGATTGTTGTTGTTGTTTTCAATTGCTTAGATTTTGTTTTAAATATAATGATGTCCACAGATGAATCATTTGTAAGAAATACTGCAATATTCTATTAAATATGGTCAAGAGATTTTTTAACTAAACAAGATGGAGGAGTATGAAATGGATGAACCTGTGGTAGTTTCAGTCATTGGCAAAAGGAAAAGTCGTCAACCTCAAAATTCTGTCATAATGACAGGATTTCACGGGTAGCATGTAAACACAACAGTGTTTTGTGTGCTGCTGTAACTCTTGACATAAACTGACATAACCTAGAACCGTTCTCTTCCACCCACAACAAAGTGAAACAAGATGGACTTAGAGATAGTATACATGGACTATCAAATTTGTTAAAGGGTTAGTTCACCCAAAAATAAGAAATTCTGGCATCATACTCACACTCATGTCTCACACTCAATGCTCAATCTTTTAAGATTGAACATTGGTCTGGGGAGTTTGCTCTGTATTTTCTACTGCACAAGAGGCGTGATCAACGGGCATAGTTCAAATTACTCTGTACGCTATTGGATAGTCCTTCAACCAATCAGACCACAGGAGGCGTGATCAACGGGCATAATTCAAATGACTCTGTACGCTATTGGATAGTCCTTCAACCAATCAGACCACAAGAGGCGTGATCAACGGGCATAGTTCAAATGACTCTGTACGCTATTGGATAGTCCTTCAACCAATCAGACCACAAGAGGCGTGATCAACGGGCATAATTCAAATGACTCTGTACGCTATTGGATAGTCCTTCAACCAATCAGACCACAAGAGGCGTGATCAACGGGCATAGTTCAAATGACTGTACGCAATTGGATAGTCCTTCAGCCAATCAGACCATAAGAGGCGTGGTCAACGGGCATAGTTCAAATTACTCTCAGACCACAAGAGGCGTGATCAATCGGCATAATTCAAATGGGCATAATTCAAAATGATACGCTATTGGATAGTGCATAATTCAAATGACTCTGTACGCTATTGGATAGTCCTTCAACCAATCAGACCACAAGAGGCGTGATCATGACGGCATAGTTCAAATGACTAGTTCAAATTACGCTATTGGATAGTCCTTCAACCAATCAGACCACAAGAGGCGTGATCAACGGGCATAATTCAAATGACAGACCACTGATCACGGGCATAATTCAAATGACTCTGTACGCTATTGGATAGTCCTTCAACCAATCAGACCACAAGAGGCGTGATCAACGGGCATAGTTCAAATGACTGTACGCAATTGGATAGTCCTTCAACCAATCAGACCACAAGAGGCGTGATCAACGGGCATAGTTCAAATGACTGTACGCTATTGGATAGTCCTTCAACCAATCAGACCACAAGAGGCGTGATCAACGGGCATAGTTCAAATGACTGTACGCTATTGGATAGTCCTTCAACCAATCAGACCACAAGATGCATGATCAACAGGCATCGATCCATCCTTCTCTATCCATCATGTGTTAAACCCACCAATAGCACACCAGGTGGATAAGCCAATCTGTGATTGGTTCCAGCAAAAGTGTGACAGAAGCAGGATAAATTAATGTACAGGTTTCCAGCTTGAGCTGCAGGGCGAAATGAAATCGCTGGCAGATCAGGCTGGGTTTACCCAGTCTAGTTATTTTTGTTTGTTTTTGTGCACAAAGTATTCTCGTCGCTTCATAACATTAAGGGTGAACCACTGGAGTCACATAGACTATTTTACCTTTCTGGGCCTTGAAAGTGTTAATTACGTTGCTGTCTATGGAGGGGTCAGCTCTCGGATTTCATCAAAAATATCTTCATTTGTGTTCCGAAGATGAACGAAGGTCTTGCGGGTTTGAAATGAAATGAGGGTGAGGAATTAATGACAGGATTTTCATCTTTGGGTGTACTAACCCTTTAAATGCCAATGAATTGACCAAAAAGTGAAATTTTTGAAAATAAGGCATTTCAATAACTGACAATAAAATTTTCACTGCCACTGAAAGTACTGAACCTAAACATATGATAAAAATGCTAATTTAAAAGAAGAAAATGTCAGACTGACTTAAGAGGTTTTTGCATCTGAATCCGGCCTACAAACAAGCACAGTAAACCTTGAATTCACAGTTTTTATCTGAAAAAAATTGCAATTTGATTGAAAAAAATGCCATATTGAACACGGATGAAACCGAGGCTGTGAAGGATAGTCAACTGGCTCTTTACAATGGCATGCATTGTATAAAGGTCCTCGATCACGTAATGTTCACAACTCGCTTTCAAAACTGTGTTGTCTACTGAACTGTCTACTGAAAGTTCTCGGAAAAGACATTTCGTCAGCTGAGCAATCATTATGTTGTTCAATCCATTAAATGCGCTGTAACTCTACTCTATCCCTCCCTCATTTTCATTCCTGTCATAACTCAAATATGCCCTGGTTAAGTCCTATTGGGAAAAAGCAATCAGAAGTGTGAAAACTGTCTCTGACTGCAGCTCCAGTGGGGTTGGGATTACTCCGGCTCGTCTCATCTGAGCGAACTGAAGCTGCTACTGGAGGAGTCTCTAATGCTCAGACGGCTCAAATCAGAGGTGCTCTCGCAGCTTCCTGCCAAACAGCGTAAGGTGGTCACTGTGACGACAGACGGCATCAACTCACGCACCAAAGCTGCCCTCAACGCCGCTGCCAAACAGCTCGCCAAAGGATGCCACAACGTGAGCGCAAACTACAATAAATCTGTGGAAAAAGTCATATTTCAACATTCTATCATTTATTAAATTCTTCTTTTGTGTTCCACAGAAAATAGCATATGAGTAGGCAGTGCATGAATAGTGACTGGATTTGTTACTGTACCAGACTCTGATGATCTTTTCTGTGTTCATGTGCAGAAGTCCCAAGAAAAGGACGCTCTCCTGGTTTTCTTCAACCACACAGCAGAGGCCAAGATCAGAGCCATCATGTACGTTTGACTATTATGAGCTCACAGCTGAGTTCAGCTTCATACAGGTCCTTCAAAATGTTGACGTCTAAAGAAACATGCATTATTATTACAAACCCGATTCCAAAAAAAGTTGGGACACTGTACAAATTGTGAATAAAAACAGAATGCAATGATGTGGAAGTTTCAAATTTCAATATTTTATTCAGAATACAACATAGATGACATAGCAAATGTTTAAACTGAGAAAATGTATAATTTTAAGGGAAAAATAAGTTGATTTTAAATTTCATGGCATCAACACATCTCAAAAAAGTTGGGACAAGGCCATGTTTCCCACTGTGTGGCATCCCCTCTTCTTTTTCTAACAGTCTGCAAACGTCTGGGGACTGAGGAGACAAGCTGCTCAAGTTTAGGAATAGGAATGTTATCCCATTCTTGTCTAATACAGGCTTCTAGTTGCTCAACTGTCTTAGGTCTTCTTTGTGGCATCTTCCTCTTTATGATGCTCAAATGTTTTCTATGGGTGAAAGATCTGGACTGCAGGCTGGCCATTTCAGTCCCCGGATCCTTCTTCTACGCAGCCATGATGTTGTAATTGATGCAGTATGTGGTCTGGCATTGTCATGTTGGAAAATGCAAGGTCTTCCCTGAAAGAGACGACGTCTGGATGGGAGCATATGTTGTTATAGAACTTGGATATCCCTTTCAGCATTGATGGAGCCTTTCCAGATGTGTAAGCTGCCCATGCCACACGCACTCATGAACCCCATCCCATCAGAGATGCAGGCTTCTGAACTGAGCGCTGACAACAACTTGGGTTGTCCTTGTCCTCTTTAGTCCGGATGACATGGCGTCCCAGTTTTCCAAAAAGAACTTCAAATGTTGATTGGTCTGACCACAGAACAGTTTTCCACTTTGCCACAGTCCATTTTAAATGAGCCTTGGCCCAGAGAAAACGCCTGCGCTTCTGGATCATGTTTAGATATGGCTTCTGTTTTGACCTATAGAGTTTTAGCCGGCAGCGGCGAATGGCACGGTGGATTGTGTTCACCGACAATGTTTTCTGGAAGTATTCCTGAGCCCATGTTGTGATTCCCATTACAGTAGCATTCCTGTATGTGATGCAGTGCCGTCTAAGGGCCGGAGATCACGGGCATCCAGTATGGTTTTCCGGCCTTGACCCTTACGCACAGAGATTGTTCCAGATTCTCTGAATCTTTGGATGATATTATGCACTGTAGATGATGATAACTTCAAACTCTTTGCAGTTTTTCTCTGAGAAACTCCTTTCTGATATTGCTCCAGTATGTTTGGCCGCAGCATTGGGGGAATTGGTGATCCTCTGCCCATCTTGACTTCTGAGAGACACTGCCACTCTGAGAGGCTCTTTTTATACCCAATCATGTTGCCAATTGACCTAATAAGTTGCAGATTGGTCCTCCAGCTGTTCCTTATATGCACATTTAACTTTTCCGGCCTCTTATTGCTCCCTGTCCCAACTTTTTTGGAATGTGTAGCTCTCATGAAATCCAAAATGAGCCAATATTTGGCATGACATTTCAGAATGTCTCACTTTCAACATTTGATACGTTATCTATATTCTATTGTGCATAAAATTATAAGTTTATAAAATTTGTAAATTATTGCGTTCATTTTTTATTCACAATTTGTACAGTGTCCCAACTTTTTTGGAATCGGGTTTGTGTTAAAAGATTAATGCACATTCTAATAGTTAGATGCATAAAATGAAGCCATTGTAAAATACACATTCTCTATTAATGCAAGGGGTGGTTGATCAGCTTTTTTCAAAGGCTTGATAGTGTGTATGGGGTGCAGTCTAACATGTGTTCATGCTTCATTTAAAAAAAAAAAAAAATTCACATAATTTAGCTTTATTCTACACCCTTCTCGTAAAAACGGTCTGTTGAGTTCTCTATGAAGCCCCTGCCTCAGAAATACGCAATGGGCTCAGATTGGTTAGCTGGTTAAAGTAAACTGTGACACATTATACCCAAACATTCTTCATACAGTGACTACCAGTAAAATTGATTAAAAAAAAATGGGACCAAAATGATTCAGACACTTTGACCTGAGCATGTTTTAAGTGTTTTTTCTTGAATTGGTAATGCGACCTTTGACACCACAGACTGAACAACATGAAGCTTTGCTTGGTCAATGGTTGAGCTAAATTGGTATTATCTAATTGTGTAGTTAAATGTAACAGCCGATAGGTTGATTTGCAATCCCTTACATCCCTTTCTATCAAAGTTATCTGACATTATCAAGATGAGTTCTTGTCATATTTTATATCTTCTAAACTATTGCAAATAAACTGTGATAATGTGAGAAAATGTTGACGGTGTCTGAATACATTTTGGTTTGACTGTGTATGCATATAATATATCAAAGATACTAAAATAACAGTGGTTTAATCCATTCCCCAGGGAATACATCTCAGACACACTGGAGTGCGGACGAGAGAAGTTTCTGGTGTTTGCTCATCACAAGCTGGTGCTGGATAGTATAACCAAAGATCTCGGTGAGAAGGTCTGTCCAAATAAATTTTTTTCCTCCCCAAAAATAACAAATTCTTCCTTATACATTCGCCATCAGCTGACAGCAGCCCCAGTTGGAACCTGCAGACTTGTTAGAATGAATTAAAATTTGGTAAAATGTGATTTTAATGGAGCTGACAGTATAAGACTGAAATAAGAGCTGCACGGTACATCATGGCCCTATCACTTATTGCCAATATTATTTTTTTAATCTGTTGGTCTATATTGGATATTGATCATCCAGTGATGAATGTTTAACCTTGAACTTTCATTTGACATTTCATAACACTTCTGTCATAACTTAATAAACTCTCTGAGCTGTGTTTTCTAACTGTAGTCAGCTGTTCATAATATTAAGGACAATTTAACCAGTTCTGTTAAATTTAAAACTGTGGCTTCAGGCCTGGAAAATTCCTGCATAGAGAATTCGTTTTTCTGTAGCAGGAATAGTTCTCCATCCGTCATGCTGTACATTACTGGTATGATGCATACAGTATCTGCATATCTGAAGGATTGACATCATGTGACACTGAAGACTGGAGAATTCAGCTTTGATCACTGGAATAAATTACAGTTTAACATATATTCACATAGAAAACGGCTGTTTTAAATTATAATAATATTTCAGTTTTTACTACATTTTTGATCACATAAATGCAGCCTTGGTGAGCATAAGAGACTCAAAAACATGACAAAAATTATAATTATGCCAAACTTTTGGCCAGTAGTGTATGTATGTGATACCTTAATTTATAGCGTGTCATTTTACTCTAGTGGGTTTTAGTTTTGTTTATTATATTTATCAGTTATCAGCCATAATGTGAAAATAATTAGCAGATTATTGGTATCGACCAGAATTTCTATCCCTAACCAAAGTAGTTAATAACCCATCTTAGTTTGTGTATTCAGGTGCTGTCTAAGGCCCTGTTTACTCGTGGTATTATGTTTTAGTCGATCGGATCACAAGTGGACAGCGCTAAAAACGGGTGTAAACGGGCAAAAAAGCATTTTGAGCTCATCCACTTTTGACCACTTCCAGAGGTAGATGAAAACACATTCGACCGGATTGCTTTCGTAGTGTAGACGCTCGTGGTCAAATGTGTTCGAAAAGCCTCTAAAAGACCGGCTACTCTCCGCCTACTGACCTAATGCACAATTATGGGAAGAACGCTAGCCAGACAGGATTTACACTGTATGCTGGAGACCCAAGTTTGGTTTGAAGATGAAAAACATACCCAGCACAATGTTCTCTCTCCATTCCTGATTTATAACACACACTCACAGCGTTCGGCTGGTCTTGCGGCTGTCAGAGCAGAAACTAAAGCTGCTGATCTCTGTGTTTTTCCATCGTCTCCGGGTGTGTTCATTTGTAAATTGCTTGGGCTTATTTCATTAGATTGAAAGATCTGAAAAAGCCCATACATTTACCCGCCCATAGACCCTCCCCTCGAAGAAATCAGGACAGAAGTGGTTCAAAGTGGAGAAAAGAGACGCCAGGTGTAAACGGGAAGGTGTCTCCCTCGTCCACTTGTAATCCGATCGACCAAAACGCATCTTAATACCAGGTGTCATCCTGGTCTCTGTGTAATAGTTGAGTTGGATAGTACTGTGTTGACATTGTTGTTTTTGTGTGCAGGGAATCAGTTACATTCGAATAGACGGATCGACACCGTCAGCGGAGCGACAGCAGCTGTGTGACAGATTCCAGTCCTCACAGAAGAGCTGCGTGGCTGTTCTGTCCATCACGGCCGCTAACATGGGACTCACGCTGCACTCGGCCGACCTCGTGGTCTTCGCTGAGCTCTTCTGGAACCCTGGAGTGAGACTCAAACACATTTACAGGGTTCCCACACTCTTAAAACTGTGGCTTCAGGCCCGTAACAGTCGTGTGGAGATCTAAAATAATTTCCAGCCAATTGCTGTTTGTGAATGCAATTTGGAAAAATGATTATTCAGTAACTACAACATCAAGTCATGGAGATTAATTGGCCATGAGGTGTGGGAGCCCTGAATTTAGCTGATATACAAGACCTTTGACTCAAGCTTAAATGTTAGACTTTATCTGTCTTTTTGTAGTTTATTTAGTTAGTTTTTAGATTAATTTTGGTTTTAATGTACTTGCTATTATTATTTTGATTTGATAATCTTTTGGTAACACTTTAGTTTAGGGTCCGATTCTCACTATTAACTAGTTGCTTATTAGAATGCATATTACTAGGATATCAGCTGTTTATTAGTACTTATAAAGCATATATTAATGCATGATCATATTCTACATCCCTTAATCCTACCCAATACTTAAACTAAACTACCGTGATTATTAACTATAATCAGTTATTAGGAGTTTATTGAGACAAAAGTCATAGTTAATAGTGATAATTGGACTCTAATCTAAAGTGTGGCCATATTTTTATATCAAGAATTTAGTTGTTAGGATATAATATATGGAAGTAAAATAATGCCAAATGTTTTTTAAACAAAACAGATTGTTGAATTGCACTACTTGGAAAAAATATGCATTGCATTAACCATGCTTGCATTTTAATGCATTGTATTTTTAGGGGTTGCATTTTTATGGGCTGAAATTCAACATGGTTGTATATTTAAGAAAAATACAATGCATTAAAATGGTTATTTTGCATGGTTATTGCAATGCATATTTTTTCAAGTAGCGCAATTCAACAATGTTTGTTAAAACATTTGGCATTATTTTACTTCCATAATAATAACCCTGATTCTCGGGTGACGCAGCTCTTTTTGATCTGACTTCCTGTCGCATAATCTCTACCTGTAGAAACGGCTAGACTGCCCGTCTTAGATAAAAGGCTTGTCTCGAGTTGAAAAGCATTTTCCATGATTCAGCAGAGTAATTTAGTCATGCTCTCATCTGGGTTCAGAAAGCCAGCTGAAAGGAAAAATGACTTGGTAAATGTAATTGATATTGAGAGCGCTGCCAGAACACTTGTGACACGCGTGTGCTTCATTCAGGTCCTGATTCAAGCAGAGGACCGGGTACACAGGATCGGACAGACCAGTAATGTGGACATTCATTACCTGGTTGCTAAAGGCACTGCGGACGATTACCTTTGGTGAGGGCAATCTGCAGATCCTTCATTCCTGTTTCCCCCTGCAGTCACAAAAAAACCTGCAAATAACAGGACATTTAATAAAAGAAATTCTTCAGAACTGGAACAGTTGGTGGGAGAGAATGATTTAATTATTGGTTTTGTTGGTTTCGATGCAGGTAATTGTGATTTTATATACATATATACACACACACACACACACACACTACTTTGCAAAAGTTTTAGGCAGGTGTGAAAAAATGCTGTAAAGTAAGAATGCGTTCAAAAATAGACACGTTAATAGTTTATATTTATCAATTAACAAAATGCAAAGTGAGTGAACAGAAGAAAAATCTACATCAAATCAGTATTTGGTGTGGCCACCCTTTGCCTTCAAAACAGCATCAATTCTTCTAGGCACACAGTTTTTGAAGGAACTCGGCAGGTTGGGCCAAACATCTTGGAGAACTAACCACAGTTCCTCTGGATTTAGGCAGCCTCAGTTGCTTCTCTCTCTTCATGTAATCCCAGACAGACACGATGATGTTGAGATCAATCACTTCCAGGACTCCTTGTTCTTCTTTACGCTGAAGGTAATTCTTAACGACTTTCGCTGTATGCTTGGGGTCGTTGTCATGCTGCAGAATAAATCTGGGGCCAATCAGATGCCTCCCTGATGGTATTGCATGATGGATAAGTATCTGCCTGTACTTCTCAGCATTGAGGAGACCATTCATTCTGACCAAATCCCCAAACAGCCCCAAACCTGCAAGGAACCTCCACCATGATTCACTGTTGCCTGCAGACACTCATCCGTGTAACGCTCTCCAGCCCTTCGGCGAACAAACTGCCTTCTGCTGCAGCCAAACATTTTGACTCATCAGTCCAGAGCACTTGCTGCCATTTTTCTGCACCCCAGTTCCTGTGTTTTCGTGCATAGTTGAGTCGCTTGGCCTTGTTTCCACGTCGGAGATATGTTTTTTTGGTCGCATGAAGGCCACTTCTGACCAGACTTCTCCGGACAGTAGATGGGTGTACCAGGGTCCCAGTGTTTTCTGCCAATTCTGAGCTGATTGCACTGCTGGACATCTTCCGATTGTGAAGGTGAAGTGAGCATGATGTGTCTTTCATCTGCTGCACTAAGTTTCCTTGGCCGACCACTGCGTCTACGGTCCCCAACGTTGGCCGTTTCTTTGTGCTTCTTCAAAAGAGTTTGGACAGCACATCTGGAAACCCCTGTCTGCCTTGAAATTTCTGCCTGGGAGAGACCTTGCTGATGCAGTATACCTTGTGTCTTGCTGTGCTCAGTCTTGCCATGGTGTATGACTTTGGACAGTAAACTGTCTTCAGCAACCTCACCTTGTTAGCTGAGTCTGGCTGTTCCTCACCCAGTTTTATTCCTCCTACCTACAGCTGTTTCTGTTTCAGTTAATAATTGTGTTTCAACCTACATATTGAATTGATGATCATTAGCACCTGTCTGGTATAATTGTTTAATCATACACCTGACTATATGCCTACAAAATCCCTGACTGTGTGCGAGTGCAGGAAGGTTACATTTGCAACATTGCAAAGCACCAACGGGAAAAGTGTCTGTAGCAGCATACTGAATTAATACATGCATATAGTAAATGAATACAGACTTCAGCATATTCTGAATCACTAATACAGCTGCTCTTATACACAGATAAATAATAGAATCTTATGACTTAACTAAATCCTGAGCACAGACACTTTTTTTCCCCCCTTCTGTATACCACAATCAAAAACAGCTTTTATGAAATGAACATCTGCATACGGACGCAAATCCATAACCATCAAATTTGCGATGTAACGTGTAATATGGGGTTCTCATGTCTGTCGTGCTTCGAAAATATTTTAGTTTAGTTTGACACAGCTTGCATATAGTGTGGCTCTTGTGCAGGTCATTTCCCCCTATGATGGTGCTTCCATACGCTAGCTTTTTTTCTCGCTCGGCCATCACGCGTCGCTGTCATGAGCACGCCACAGACGGTCCGGGCGCTGCACTTCCCGCGCTTCAGAGTTGCGCCTTTTGCGCTCCGTCAACATTACGTTATCAACATTTCGAAAATCAAGTTTTTGACATTTGTGAATCGATTCAGAATCGTCCGCATCGCGATGCATCTAAGAATCAAATTTTTCCCCACCCCTATTAATGACAGACATCATTAGTGCTGAACATCATTAGTGCTGCTGTGACTTTTGTCATGTTTCATTGCACTATTAGCACAAATAAAACAATCGATTCCAAATACAACTATGCAATATGCTTATAACAAATTTTGAATAAAGTGTGATGTCAATTTTCCTAGGCTGTACATCACTTTTACCCACTACTGTACATATCATGCTGTAACTGGCCACCTTTTCATTATTTATTTACCATTTTAAATCACACTTTGTGTGTAGTTAATAGTTTAAAATCATTTTAGGAACATAGTTACACATATACATTTTAAATATGTCATACTTTTTCTTCAAAAATTCATTTTTAGTTTGTTTTTTTCTGGTGTGTAACGTCCCGGATGTGATTGGCCTCATCATTGCTGTTTGCTTGTGTTCCTCAGGCCCATGATACAGGACAAAATGAATGTTTTGGAGCAGGTCGGCTTGTCTGAATCCAACATTTCAGAGAGCGCAGAATCTGCCAGCTTCCACAGCAAGGTTAGGATCCAAACTCAGCATCTGACCATCAATAAAAACAATGCAGATTTCCATTGCACCATGTTTATTTAGAATAGATTTCGATTTTAGAATAATCAAAGTATCAACGTTTGTAAATATTTACATAAATATTGAATAGATATTATTATTATTATTGCAAAATAGTTACTGTGAATCGCAATAATTATTAAACATGTCTGGAGAAATGTGTTTTCTGTTTGTCAGGACCCTCAGCAGCTGACCATCACTGAGATGTTTCAGAGGTCCTTTGATGAGGAGGAGATGCTTGCTTTAGTCGATCAAGATCAGTAAGAAGGCAAATTATTGCATATAATTACACAAAATATTTGGGTTGGTTGAAAGCCAATCATCGGGCTTGTTTTTGTCAAGTGTGACAAAATTAAATAAAGCCTAAAAGTTGTCAGTTTGAACCAGAACAGATCAGCCTTGCACCAAGTATTTAAACAGACAAGAGCATTTATTCACAAGAGGATGTAAATCATTTATAAGAGACGTATGACTGAAGATGAAACCACAAATCCCTGGCTGTGTGTTGAGCTGCTACACATCCACATGCCTTCAGGCCCAAACTGGTGGAGAACAAAAGAAAACCAGATCATATCATGTCTTACAAACAGGGTTATTATTGTTAACAAAATCCTGACTTCATTATGACTTCATACAGGTGCATACTCGGAAAAAATACTTTCCGAAACTTGTGAGAAACCTGAAGGAGTATTTTTGGCACGGAAATTCACTCTTTAACAGTGTGAATAACTCAGAATGCATGAAATCGCATTAGACCCCCCCCCCTTTAAGTTGAAGTGTTAAAATAATAACAAAGTATAAAAATAAAAATAGACATTTTTTTAAAAAGACAAAATTGAACTAAAATTAAAGTGAAAACAGAAACTATTAAAATAGTCTAATTCAAAATTACAAAACTATAATAGGGTAACTGATAAAAATAACATTGCTTGCATACTTTTAATGAATCTCACATTTGTTTGCGAATCAGTTTAATTGTAGAAACACTGGTTCTCATGAATGTTCTTGATGTAAAGTTAGTCACCTGACCTCATCTTTACCTCTCCTCTTTTTTGACAGATGATTGTGCAGATTTCAAGCATTTGTCGGATCCCCTGAAATACAGACGACAAGCTTTTCATCACATTTACATAACAAGTAAAAGAGGAAATAAAGTTTATTTGTAATTCCAGTATTAAGTTCCTGACTTTGTGTGTTTGAGTTCACCTGTCATGTTTGTCTAACAGATCACTGATTCTTGAGACATGGGACAAAACCGACTACAGAAATAAATAAATAAATAAAAGTTCATGCATCAAGGAATTATTTCTGATTTATGTGTCCTTTACACTTGGGTGCAACAACCTGCTTCCATTTTTTTTTTTTTTTTTTTTTTTTTGGTTTTTCCTTGCTGTTTTATCAACAACACCAGATAAAATGAAGAAAATCTGAGCAAGTTGACAATATTTTAAACCCATAAACTAAATGATGACCCTGTAAATGAGCATGATATCTGACAGTGCTGACAATTAATGCCAAAGGGGAAATGTTGAGGTTTGTCTCATGTCTGAAGAATCCGTGTATAAACTTGTTCTTGTACATCACTAGTCACTCAAACACACCTGTGTCCTGCTGGCTGGAGGCGGGCGTCTCATCGGATGACGCTGCATGACTCTCTGTCGTCTCAGGCTTGATTTCTTCAGCACCTTCTGCATGTGGAGATGAAGGGTAATCTTGACGTTTGTGTTTACACAGGGTTTCTGCAGGCCTTAAAGTCTTAATTTGACCTTCCACAATTGAAAGGCTTAAAAATGTCTAAAATTGGATCAGAAAGTTTTAAATTCAATATCATGGCATTAAATTAGGGCCCCAGGATGCATAAAAAACCGTGGTCGGAATTGCAGAATCCATTCATAAAAATGGAATTTACTGTATAATGCAGAATGTCACGGAATTTGTCAAATTTTGGATGAATAAATCAAAAGTAGGTCAGTACACTTAAAGGGACAGTTCACCCAAAATTAAAATTCTGTCAAGAGATTCAAGAGTTTTATTTGTCACATACACAGTTATATACAGAATATACAACCGGCAGTGAAATGTAAACAGGTCCGCTCCATGGACAGTGCAAATTCACAGTTAAAAACACAAGGAAGAAATTATAATAGAAATAGGATATAAAAAAGTACTATATATATATATATATATATATATATATATATATGTCTATATCTGTAGAATTATAAATAATCAAGTCAAGAGAAAAAAAGGTAACAAATAAGGATAAAGTGGAATAAAATAATTGAAGTAGACTTTGCAGTGAGTAAACTGTAGACTTATAAATATGTGGTTAACAAATGTATAAAGAGTATAATGTGCAAACAGGTTTATAACAGGTTGTTACACAGTAACAACGAGAACAGAAAGTGCAGTGCAATGTCAGTGTATCGATGTTTATCCTGACGTGAAGTCACGTGATGTTAAGTGACTGTGTTCAGGAGTCTGATGGCCTGGGGGAAGAAGCTCCTCCTGAGTCTCTCAGTTTTGGCCATCAGGCTTCGGAAGCGCTTACCAGATGGCAGCAGCGTGAAATGAGGGTTTGCTGGGTGATTAGAGTCCTTGATGATTTTGGTAGCTCTACCTTTGCAGCGTTTGGTGTAGACGTCCTGCAGAGACGGGAGAGCTGACCCTGAGATACGCTCGGATAAGCGCACTACTCTTTGCAGGGCTTTGCGGTCATGACTGGTGCTGTTCCCATACCACGCTGTGATGCACTGAGTTAAAACACTTTCTATCGCCCTAAATAGAAAGTTTTCAGGATAGCTGGTGAAACCCTGAATTTCCTCAGCTGGCGCAGGTGGTACAGTCTTTGCCTGGCTTTTTCACCTGTGTCTGAATGTGAGCAGTCCAGGTCAGGTCCTCGGAGATGTTTACTCCCAGGTACTTGAAGCTGCTCACTCTCTCTACTGGTGACCCGCTGATCATGAGGGGGAGTATGTCCGTTGCTGTCTCTTCCTGAAGTCCACAATCATTTCTTTGGTCTTGCCAACATTCAGAGAGAGACAGTTGTCCTGGCACCATGATGTTAGATGCTCCACCTCGTCCAAGTATGCCGCCTCGTTGTTGTTGGAAATGAGGCCCAGGACAACAGTATCATCAGCAAATTTGATGATAGAGGTGGAGCTGTGTGTGGACAAACAGTCATGCGTGTAGAGAGAGTAGAGCAGGGGGCTCAGGACACAGCCCTGTGGAGCTCCCACACTCAGGGTGATGGAGGTGGAGGTGGACTGGCCTATTCTCACCACCTGAGGCCTGCCAGTGAGGAAGTCCTCAATCCAGTGGCAGAGAGAAGGATTCAGGCCGAGATCCAGGAGTTTGGAGGTTAGCTTGGTGGGAACTATGGTGTTAAAGGCTGAGCTATAGTCAATAAATAGCAGCCTTACGTAGTTCCCACTTTTGCTGTCGATGTGAGTGAAGGAGGAGTGGAGGACATGAGAGATGGCATCTTCGTCATTTACTCACCCTAATGTCGTTCCAAACCTGCAAAACTTTCGTTCATCATATAAAGTGATCGAGTCTCTTCAGAAAATTTGGAATAAACCGCTTGATACGTATGGATTCGTTTTACAATCTCTTTATGAACTTTATGAAGCGTCAAAGTGGAAGTTGCGTAGACTGTCAATGGAGAGACCGAAATCTTTCTGATTTCATTAAAAATATAATTTAAGTTCCGAAAGATGAACGAAAGTCAGTAAAATTTTATTTAACCATTAAAGCAGAGTCCAGAAAATTATTTATAAAACTGATTTCATAGGGCTCTACGTTTAATTGCGAAATTTAAATGGCATGCACTACAAAAAAATTATAGCCTAGAAATCTAGACGCACCCTAGCGGCAGCAAATCTAATTTGCAGTCAGGGTCGTCTAGCAGCTCTCCGTTGGCTTGCGAGCATGAAAAACCAAACTCT
This sequence comes from Paracanthobrama guichenoti, assembly GCA_018749465.1. Classification (NCBI taxonomy): domain Eukaryota; kingdom Metazoa; phylum Chordata; class Actinopteri; order Cypriniformes; family Gobionidae; genus Paracanthobrama; species Paracanthobrama guichenoti. The sequence continues at coordinate 3,228,783 of CM031951.1, read as the reverse complement.
GGTCAGGCCAATCACATCGTGTATAGAGTCGGTGGGCGGGCTTAACGTAATGACGGCAGAGTTGCCGCGGTTCCGCAAAACCACGTGCTACTTGTAAACAAAGAAGCTGGCGAACAGCGGTCTTTCAAATTGGCTTTGGCCGCAACTCTGTAAGACTTGTTGTTAAGCTTTTCTTTGAGAAGAGAACAAAGAACGGCACTGAAGTCATTCTTAAGAAAGGAAGATGTGTTCGGAGTTTTGTTGACCGGATACGGCAAAAGTTGAATCTATCAACTAGCTCCGCTTCACCTTCTTTGTTGCTCTAGTTGGTTGTAGTGCTATCCTATTGCGTGCTGAGGGAATTTGAAAGAGAGGCTTTTATCCCGCCCCTCGGATTAAGCCCTGCCAATGGGGAGTTCCCAGACCCAACATCTTGATGTGGCTTATCAGGCTAAAAAAAATGTTCTTCCTCAGGATTTTTGTTTTCCAGTACAAATTCAAAACATCCTTAAATCAAGACGCATTTACTTGACATCCGAAATTAAGTTGAGTTTATGCTTAAAACAAGAACAAATATCTGTCACTGGCTATGAAAATGACTTGCATTTGAATTAAGTTGATTGTTATGAACACATTGGCAGGTATTTGTTCTTGTTTTAATCATAAAATCACTTTCACAAGATCACAAGGTTTCCCAAATTGTTATATCTCAACTCGTGTGCTTCGACATTTACATTAAGAGAACACTGACGTGTTATGTTCCCTTCAATTTATTCCTTACATTTTCTTTAATTGGTCTTAAAAAGGTCTTAAATTTACCTTCATAAAACCTGCTTACATGTGACACTTCACCTCAAGTTAATGGACTAAAGCAGGGATGTCCAAACTTTTTTGTCAGCCGAACCCCTTTAATATTAGCTTGAAGTAAATCATTTAACGGCACATTTGTATAAACGTATTAAAGTAATGCTTTACTTTCAAACATTCAAACCCTGGAGCTTTTATTTTGGATGAATAAGGCCTTCGCTTCCGCCAAATGTCATTGACTTGCATTTCAAAGTGACCTTACTTCAAATCTAAGCATATGCTATAAATAAATACCAAGCATTATGTTATTCTCCTGACATCTGGGAATAGAACATGAAGGAAATTGTACAGCTCATTCAGTGAAACTGACGGATTATTTGTAGCAAAACCTTATGATTCGAGATGATTTGTTTCAGTCTTTTTGAGTAGAACTTCCCCAAACCCGGACGTGCCTCCCATAATATAAAATGAAGTTGACTCGTTAGGAAAAAGGTGGATAGCCGATAGAACTTTAATCTTTGGGGGGCGTCAGCTCTGTGAGGTCCCGGAGCTCGTGACCAGTGGCGTTCGGACAGCCCAGGGAGTTTGAAGCTCCGAGTCCTCACCCTCTCACTGAGATATAAGCAGCATTTCCAGCAGCAATTGAGCTCTCATGTGTCTCTCTGTGTATAAACTTGTACATCACTAGTCACTCAAACACACCTGTGTCCTGCTGGCTGGAGGCGGGCGTCTCTAGTGCGTCGGTCTCATCGGATGACGCTGCGTGACTCTCTGTCGTCTCAGGCTTGATTTCTTCAGCACCTTCTGCATGTGGAGATGAAGGGTAAACTTGACTTTTGTGTTTACATGTGACTTTTCACCTCAAGTTAATAGACTAAAGCAGGGATTCCCAAACATTTTTGTCAGGCGAACCCCTTAGATATAAAATATTTGCTTGAAGTAAATCATTTAACGGCACATTTGCATGTTCATGGTTTAATGGTCACATGATATGCAAGTAAACAGACAAAATAAAATTATTCACTTTTCAACTACTTGACAAGCATGTTGATGTTTGGAAATCCCTGAACTAAAGGAACAGTTCACCCAAAATCAATCTTCTGTTATTATTTACTCACTTATTAATTCTCTATATGCAATGACAGGTCATAGTGATGGGCAAAGATCTTACATGAGGTTGAGTAAATAATGACAGAGTTTATATTTTTGAACTTGTTTTCTTCAAATATGAACCTGTAGTGCTTGGCTCTCTCTGGTTCCTCGAGTCATCAAACGATGGAGATCTTGAATCTTGTAAATTCTTGAGCTCCGCAAAGCTCTCCTCCGTTTCTGTAGATAGCAGAACATTCATTAAGGTCCCCATGAAATCAAAATGGACATTTCTTATTTAATTTAATGTAATATTGCAGTACTCGTTTTAAATGATATGTCAGTTACTTGCGTGAGGGTGGGGCAACCTGTCACTCACATGAGATCCACCAATAGCAAACCACAACCATCCAATCAATTCCCCACAGGCAAAATCAAGCCCCGCCCTACATTTGTTCTTGTTTGAGAAGCTGTTTTGTGTCGAATTTAAACACTATTCTTAATGAGGTATGTTAGTAGAGTTTTATTTCCAGATTTTTGTTTCTCAGTACAAACTTGTATCTCAACAGATTTTGGTCACCTAACGGAGGAGAAGCAGCGCCGTCGATGATCACGCTCTCGGATCCAATGTCGCCAAAGATGAACTGTATCTTCTGGTGTGCGTGCTCCGTGTTGGAGGATCCGTGGATGGCGTTTTCTAGCATGTTTTTAGCAAAGCGTGCTCTCAGGGAACCTGGGGCCGTTTGTCTCGCCTCGCAGGGGTCCGTTGGGCCCATGGCCGCCCTCCACTCCTCCACCGCATTCTCCTTCGTCAGAACCATCATTGTACATGGGCCGCTATAGAAAAATACCGACACATTTCACATGAACCCTATCTGCTGATCTTAATGAGCTGCATGGACTGTTAACTCACCCACACATGTAATCCACCAGCTGACTGAAGAAGGGTTTGTCCCGGTGTTCTTTATAAAACTCTTCTGCCATCTCTCGGGACAGAACCGTGTCCTTTAGATGGGAAATGCTGAATCCTCTGGACTGAATCTCCTCCAGGATTTCCTCTGATATGAGCAGAAACCGACTAAATCAACAGTGAGTTATGACATTTATCTTCATTTCTCATTATTAATATTCTTACAATTTAATTAGCATTATATTAAGCAGTTTAAACTGTTTTCAACATTGATAATGTTCAAATGAATGTTCAAATCAACATTATTCAAATGAATTTGATACCAGTCTTTCATTTGAAAGCCACGTTTCTAGCATCTGTAAAACTGCATTCTACCATCTTAAAAATATATCTAAATTACGGCACATGCTTTCGATGCAAAATGCTGAACAGTTAATTCATGCGTTCATGAGCTCAAGGCTAGATTACTGTAATGCTTTACTGGGTGGTTGCCCTGCTCGCTTAATAAACAAACTCCAGCTGGTCCAAAACGCAGCAGCTCGAGCTCTTACTAGAACCAGGAAGTATGACCATATTAGCCCGGTTCTGTCAACACTGCACTGGCTCCCTATTAAACATCGTATACATTTTAAAATCTTGCTTATTACTTACAAAGCACTAAATGGTTTAGCTCCCCAACACTTGAGTGAACTCTTAACGCATTATACTCCATCACGTCTATTGCGGTCTCAAAACTCTGGCCAGTTGATAATCAAAATCAACTGCAGGCGGTCGATCCTTTTCCTATTTAGCACCTAAACTCTGGAACAGTCTTCCTAGCATTGTTCAGGAAGCAGACACACTCTGTCAGTTTAAATCTAGACTAAAAACGCATCTCTTTACTATGGCTTACACATAAAACATTATCAATTTCTATTATTCAAATCAGTAAATGATTGTTAGGCTGCATTAACTAGGTCAGCCGGAACCGGGAACACTTCCCATAACACCTGATGTACTCGTTACATCATAAGAAGAATGGCATCTGCGCTAATGTGAGTCTCTCTGTTTATCCCGAGGTTTACTGCAGTCAGCCGGATCCGGGCCGTATCCAGATCAGATGGTAGAGCTGTGCCTGGACATGACCAACACATCCCTGAAGTGTCTGCAGAGAGCGTGTCAAATAAACTCCCCCTGTAAATGCTGCATCGACACGACATCCTCATTAAACCCGTCTCCGGCGTGATGACTCCAATCTTTCGAATAATCTTACGAATATCTATTTACCTGATATGACTTAAGACCTGCAATGTTGCCAGAATTATAATCATACACTGTTTGTTCGTCGGCCAGAGGAGAACTGGCACCCCGACTGAGCCTGGTTTCTCCCAAGGTTTTTTTCTCCATTCTGACCCTGAAGGAGTTTTGGTTCCTTGCCACCGTTGCCTCTGGCTTTTGGCTTGTTCAGTTGGGGACTCCTAAATCTCATCTATATTCCCGATCTGCCCGCATTGACACGATATGATACTTGAAATTAGCTGGATAACATCACCGTTTCACCAGAACGGCTGTACAAATTCTGTTGCATTATTTTCCTGTTAACACTGTGAAGCTGCTTCTGAAACAATTGAGCTTGTAAAAAGCGCTGTATAAATAAAGGTGACTTGATTAATAATCAGAAATGTTTCTATTAGAATGATTTGTGAAGGATCATGTGAAATGAAGTCTGGAGTAAGGATGCTGAAAATTCAGCTTTGATCACAGGAATAAATTAAAATTTTTATATATATATATATATATATTCACATAGAAAACGGCTATTTTAGATTGTAATAATATTTTAAAATATTACTGTTTTTATTGTATTTTTATCAAATAAATTTAGCCTTGGTGAGCAGAAGAGACTTATAACATGAAAATATCTTAACAACCCCAAACTTTTGAATGTAATGTATAGTTTTAGTTTGCACAATATTCCAAAAGTGTCAGCTGTCTTTAACATACACCGATCAGGCATAACATTATGATCACCTTCCTAATGTTATGTTGGTCCCCCTTTTGCTTCCAAAACAGCCCTGACCCGTCGAGGCATGGCCTTCAGGCAGTTTTGGAGACGCTCTGACCCAGTTGTCTAGCCATCACAATTTGGCCCTTGTCAAACTTGCTCAAATCCTGTCCTTTGAGGACAAAATGTTCACTTGCTGCCTAATATATCCCACCCACTAACAGGAGCCGTGAGGAAGAGATCATCAGTGTTATTCACTTCACCTCTCAGTGGTCATAATGTTATGCCTGATATGTGTATCTATAGTGTTTGAAAAGCATTACTGTATTGATATTTGTACATTTTGGTTTGACCAAAAGGTCTGGCCGCAGGTATTACATTTGAACAATTAATTCAGTGCGACTTTATTCAGACTGTTTTGTTGATTATTTCAGTGTTGACTGTTTTTGTAAAAAAAAAAATGTAATTATACTTTTATGTAGCATATTTTAAAATCTCCCCTCGGCATTGATCCAACTTTCAAAATGTAACCTCATCATATTTGCATACAAAACTGTGTCTTTCTGCCTAATCATTTATAGTTGCCTTATTCTGATGCGGTATTTCATTTACACAGAGCCAAAGACTACAACTTAAGCACTATTGTTCTGCCGTCTTGTCAGCGCCGCTGTGATAGAGTTGCATTAAAAGCACAAACTCAGAGCCAATATCCCTCTCGACTCTTTCAGCGGTGATCATAACTACTGCTGAAATGATACCTTTGCGTTCGGTGTGGGGTTTAATGACAGCGAGCGTGTCCTCTGGTGGGAAGAAGAAGCCGATCTCCATCTCCGCCTCCTCTGAGCTGCTGCTGCCGTGCAGCTGGTTAATACTGGAGTTCCCATTACTGAACTGAGCTCGCAAACTAGATCAAAACCACAGAGAGAAACGGTCAGAATCAAGTGCACACCGACCATCAAACCACCAGTGGTTCACTAAAAGGGGCTCAAGAAATTTTTAAATTATAACAGAATATACTTTAAAATAAACTAAAACAGCTTAAACTCCAGATGTAAGCTGGTGTCATTTTTCTTATTTTATTAATTCCCTCAACACCCGTCATTTTTATTTAAGAACCAGGGTTTCAAATGGTGTCGGATTGAGAACGGCTGATATATGATATACAATAACACATTACGTTGAGCAGGAACATTCGGATGAGGGAAACATCCTGAAGAAATGACATTGGTTTACCTGTTAGGTTCTTCACTTTTCGCCTGGATGGGGTCTTTGGGTCCCAGGATGTTCCTCCAGTGTTCCACGGCTCCTTCCTTTACTAGAGCTAACGCTAACACAGGCCCGCTGTGAACCACAGCAGAAGAGAGACTCTCCATCACACCAGGACCACTGTAAGTCTTCTTCTGGCTTATTTACATTATTAGATACTGTATGCAATTAAGCTTAAACTGAAGATATGAAGCATGTTTTTACTGTTCAACTCCTTACTCTTTAGACAACAGTCCCATTAGCATTCAGGATGAATAGTATATACTCCTCAGGACTTTCAGAGAGTGAATTTGCATTTTCAGCACATCTGCCGTTTTTTGTTCACACCAAAGACGATAACTATATTGGCGTCCACACCACTGCAGTAGCTCTGTTTATTATAGTGCACTAGAGTTTTGTTGTCTGCCACTTTAAATGCTCAAGCTCTTTAAAGCAGGATGGATTCTGATTGGCTCTGAAAGTGATGCCAGTGATATTGTTTCTCTGTGCCGTTATCGTTATAGTTGTGTGGTGTGGACTATTGGTGGTGCTATTCTTTTATATTGAGAACGATTTGTAAAACTATATATTATCGTTATCGTCCCTTGTCCTTTAGGCTGAAATGTGAGGTTTATCATTTTAAAATCTGTTTAAATTATAGTCTTTATGGCCATTTTACAGTTTACAGTTGCTTCCTAAACAACATTTTCTGCAGTGATTTCAGGTCCGGAGATCCGGAGTTTGCAGGTACTGTATGATATGTTGTATCTATAATTTATTGTTTTGACATCCAAAAAATGAGAACTGCTCACAAATGACCTAAAAAAACTATAAAACGCAATCTGAAGCTTTTCAAATCCATTTAATTTCCATGTATAATAGAACTTCTGATTCTAAATTCTGATTGGATGAGTCTGTACCACAAAACCAAGGGTCAATTAATTTAATTTCTGAATAAATACGCTTTCAACTGATGAATGGTTTGTTAGGATAGGCAAAATATCTGGCTGAGATACAACTATTTGAAAATCTGGAATCTGGGGGTGCAAAAAGTCTAAATATTGAGAAAATCTCCTTTAAAGTTGTCCTTAGCAACATTTTTGATATATTTACGGTAGGAAATGTACAAAATATCTTCATGGAACATGAATGATTTGTGGCATAAAAGAAAAATAGATAATTTTAACCCATACGATGTATTGTTGGCTATTGCCACAGATATACCCGTGAGACGCATGACACATCACTGTTTTAAGTAATAAACCTCTTGTACTTTTCCACTGATGTGTGAGCGCTCACCTGGTCATGCTCTGGAGCAAACTGGGGAAGTATTCCTGCTCCAGATGAGAGCTGTAGAAGTGTCTGACCTGATCCTCAGACAGCATGACCTCTTTCTGCATGGCCACCGTGAAACCTGCGTCATGAATCCTGCCCAGAATCTCCTCTACAGACACATTTACACACGTTTAATGTTCATTTACTTCCTGATCGTGAGTGCTCTCCAATTTAGACACATCTACTCATTCTTTACTGTTAATAAAATGTGTAAAGCAGTCATAATAAAGCCATCAACAGTGCTGTTATTGTTAACTAAAACTATTAGAAATTAGCACTTTTATAATGGCTGCCATTCACTCCCATTATAAAGCTTGGAAGAGCCAGGACATTTTTTAATATAACTCTGACTGTATTCGTCTGAAAGAAGAAAGTCGTACACACCTAGGATGAGTAAATCATGGGCTAATTTTAATTTTTGGGTGAACTGTCCTTTTTAAAAAAACTTTCCTTGACTTCCGAGGTTTTATGTGAAAGCATGTAGACTGACTTTTATATGGACTCTGAGCGTTATTGCTGGGAAAATCAAAAGGTCATGCAAAAGGGGCTAATTCAAAATCAAGTCTCACATAGTCTGATCTATATAGTCTAGTCGTAAATATACTTTATAATCAAACTATCATAACTGTAATTTCAATGACAGCTGGTGCAAACATATCCACATCTCTACAATCAGATGCTTTCTGAACCGCTGTCGTTTTTGTTGTTTATTTTGTTATTAAGAGAAAAAGAGCGTAGCGCATATTTACATACTCATCTAAACATTGCGTGGGCGGCATTGGGATGTTCGTTAACAGTATACCACTACAAAGGTATCGCCAACTTCTTTTGACTTCTAAGCAAATACTGAAAAATACGTTCGCCATGAGTATATCAGGGCTTTGAATCACGTTCAAAGTTCAGTTGTTGTATGCAGTTCACTTAACGGCCACCGGTGTCGCTAATAACAAATGTTTCTGGATTTTAAATATAGCGCCTTTAAAATATTAATAAATACAGTAATAGTATAATAACACTGAGATGGTATGGGAATGATGTAGTGAGCAAAAAAAATGGCTTTGTGTGAAATTAAGTCAAGTGTCTTTAAGTCAAACTTTTAACTGGCAGTGTATGTTGGTACTTCAGTTTAAAATGCTCAGTGAAGGCAGGAGTATCTGTCTGCGCCCACGGGGCCGCAGTTCTGTGCGTGTGAACGTAATGTTGGCACATGCCTCTGTTTTCCCTGGCAGCGTCTGGGCGGATGAGCGCCAGCGTCCTCTCCACATGCTCCTGTTCCGGCCCGGCCCGCTCCGAGCTCGAGGCCGCCATCGCCATCCTGAAGTTGGGGAAGAAGAAAGCCAGCTCCCTGCTGGCCTGCTCGCTGTCAGTGCTGCCATGCAGGGCGTTCAAAAGGGTCTCGGTACCGTACTGAGCCCGCAAGCTGAAGAACAGACAACGGCCAGAGAGAAGGAGGTGAGCAGGGATGGATAGATGGATGGAGAAACAGAGAAAGAGAAGAGCAGATGGTCTCACTGCTGGTTCTCCGCCAGGGCAGAGGGGGGGAGGCAGAAGTCCACACAGGATGTGTTGTGCTATAACTGTTAGTGCTCAAATCTGTGAGCACAATATGGAACGTCAGCTCAACTCCCTCGTATCACTTTGAAATTATGTTTACTTACCAAATTAAATTATACACACATCAGGGAATCGCTGAGCCTCTATGATAGGCCTACACAGAGAGACCATATCATTTGTAAATCAAATAAAAATATAAAATATATATAAAAAACATATATTAAGGACTTTTTATATATTGCATATATTACATGTATATTAGTGAATATATTACATTTATTCTATAGTTTTATCACAATTAATTGACAATTTCCATCACACACCTGCAGGTATAGACAGGTTTGTAGGAAAGAAGACCAAAAAATCTCAAAAGTCAAAGGAAATCCCGCACACTATCAATACTTGCAAAAAGTATCAAAAATGTATTGGCAACGTTTCGGTCTCATATGCCTGATGAAGGTCATGAGACCGAAACATTGCCTATCAATTTTGATACTTTTGCAAGTATTGATAGTGTCTTGATTTCCTCTGACCTTGAGATGGTTTTATCAAAAAAAAAAATCCTTTATATTAGCATTATGTATGTATTAATATTCTGAATTTTCACTTTTAATAATTTAATGTGCTTTTTTCACTTTATTCATATTTCATTTTATTACTTCAACTTGTTTTATTTCAGTTAGTTGACATTTCTAGTTTTCAAGTTTTGTTACATTTAATATTATCAGTTTTGAATTTATTTCAGTTTTATTTCAATTAATGGCAACCATCTTTAATAGTTTTAGGATCATCTAGATATTTATATTTTTGCATTCTGGCATTATTCTTAATAATTTAATTTCTCACAAACTGTCATAAAAAATATAATTCTCATCATCATAATGAAAACCATCCTGGGTGGACTATTCATTCATTCAGATCCCCCCGCCCTCAATTTACAAACCCGATTCCCAAAAAGTTGGGACACTGTACAAATTGTGAATAAAAAAGGAATGCAATAATTTACGAATCTCATAAACTTATATTTTATTCACAATAGAATATAGATAACATATCAAATATTGAAAGTGAGACATTATGAAATGTCATGCCAAATATTGGCTCATTTTGGATTTCATGAGAGCTACACATTCCAAAAAAGTTGGGACAGGGAGCAATAAGAGGCCGGAAAAGTTAAATGTACATATAAGGAACAGCTGGAGGACCAATCTGCAACTTATTAGGTCAATTGGCAACATGATTGGGTATAAAAAGAGCCTCTCAGAGTGGCAGTGTCTCTCAGAAGTCAAGATGGGCAGAGGATCACCAATTCCCCCAATGCTGCGGCCAAACATACTGGAGCAATATCAGAAAGGAGTTTCTCAGAGAAACACTGCAAAGAGTTTGAAGTTATCATCATCTACAGTGCATAATATCATCCAAAGATTCAGAGAATCTGGAACAATCTCTGCGCGTAAGGGTCAAGGCCGGAAAACCATACTGGATGCCCGTGATCTCCGGCCCTTAGACGGCACTGCATCACATACAGGAATGCTACTGTAATGGGAATCACAACATGGGCTCAGGAATACTTCCAGAAAACATTGTCGTGAACACAATCCACCGTGCCATTCGCCGCTGCCGGCTAAAACTCTACAGGTCAAAAAAGAAGCCATATCTAAACATGATCCAGAAGCGCAGGCGTTTTCTCTGGGCCAAGGCTCATTTAAAATGGACTGTGGCAAAGTGGAAAACTGTTCTGTGGTCAGACCAATCAACATTTGAAGTTCTTTTTGGAAAACTGGGACGCCATGTCATCCGGACTAAAGAGGACAAGGACAACCCAAGTTATAATCAACTTATTTTTCCCTTAAAATGATACATTTTGTCAGTTTAAACGTTTGATATGTCATCTATGTTGTATTCTGAATAAAATATTGAAATTTGAAGCTTCCACATCATTGCATTCTGTTTTTATTCACAATTTGTACAGTGTCCCAACCTTTTTGGAATCGGGTTTGTAAATCAGCATCAGTTAAATTCAGTACCTTGATAAAATTTCAGTTAAAACCCTATTTTTGAATTCGATGTTTCTTTGCATTATCCTAATGAAATCGTCAGAGGGACGGCTTATGTTCATGTGTCAGTCTATATATTTGTCTTCCTGGGAATGAGGTACCTCTCTGGCTGCTGCGTCCTGGCCTCTTCGATATCCGGTGGACCGATGAATTCCTGCCAGGCTGGGATGACGTCCTCACAGCCCTCCATCTTAGAAATGACCAGGACATGCGACGGGCCGCTCGACATAAATTGGATGAGTTCCTGAAAGTAAGGCTGGAAGAACACGCAAGCACACACCCGCTTTACATGACACACTGGACATTCTGCCATTACACACCATCAGCCAAAATATTAAAACTACATGCTATTTTTAGACTTTAACTGATGTCCCTTCATTTACCTCGGCTGCTTTGTGTTTATAGAAGTCTTCAGCTTCTGCTTCACTCAGCGTTCTCTCCTCGTGGGCTAAAACCACAAAACCCGCATCCTGAATCTAGAAACATGCATTCAGAAATACATTTTTAGCTGTTTATCTGTGTAGAAAGGATATAATATCACATCAATAGCCATTTAAAGGGATGAAAATGAAGTCATCATATACTCACCTTGGTGTTGTTGATATGCCGTTCTTTCTTTTATGGACCACAAAAGGAGAAATTTTGCTTGCGCTCGTCCATATGATGCCGGTGAATACCGACCAGTGAGTTTAGTTCGATTGTAATGCATTCATTGAGCATTTAAGCATTACATAACAAACTTGAATACAAAACTGACATTTTGACATCATTTTGTTTTTGACCGTTCAAGCGCAAAAATACATGAAAGAGCTCAAAAACTTTTTTTTTTTTTTTTTTTTTTTTATGTAGTTTTTATAATTTTGTATTTCTGTTTTAGTTAGTATATCAGGTTAAGCTAAAGCTTCAAATAAGCATGTTTATTTATTTTTTCATTTCAGTTACATTTATTTAATTTAAAGTAATGAATATGTTTTAATGGTTTTAGTTAACTATTATAACTCTGATACTTTATTGAATAATATGTCAAATACTGTTCTTAGTCTTTCCTCCTGACTATGAATTAAATGGGAATTAAATGAACCCTCTGGTGCTCTTCGTTTAGGGGTTGCATTGGTTGTCTTCCCGGTCATAAGTGACTTAACAATTTAACTTTCTCAACCCCAACCAATGTAATTTATTTTTCTTCAATACCGGTAATATTTTTTTCTATTTTCTTGTGTATTTTGAGATGATTTGATGGTACTTATTAATATTTATGCAATAATTATGGTCTATTTTTGTTTTTGTTTTTAAACAGTATTTCAGGCTAGAATAGAATCAGAGCCCTCTTTTGGAATTATTTAAGAAATCATACAACCTTGGGTGTAACCACACATATGACACGTTTTTTGGGTTCATTCTGTGATACTTTTGCGTCTTTTTTTTAAAGCTTGATGCTGGTCGCTATTCACCGCTATTATAGACGAGTGTGAGCGGGACATTTTATTTTTATTTCTCCTTTTGTGGTCCATAAAAGAAAGAAGGGCATACAGCATTACAACAACACCAGGGTGAGTAAATTATGACTTACCTTTTAGGATGAACTATACATTTAAAGAAATATAAATATTCTGTTATAATTTTCTCAATCTCATATTGTTAAAAAAACAAAACAAATACAGGTTTGGAACAACATGATGGCCATTAATTAATTGTGGAGCTCTTACCTTCATAATAATCTCATCTGCTTTGCCGTGTGCCACCACATCTGGCTTTATTATTGCCACTGTGTAAGACTTATTAGCAGGAGCTAAAAACACAAAACCAGTGCAGGTAAATTCAGCAAACAGGACAAACTACAATTAAGCACAATGAAGGAAAGATCATTACCAGTCACATCTTCATCATGCGGGTGATCCTCAATGTCATCATTTACCTCTTCTTCAGTTAAACCTTCATCTTTCACCTGGAGTGACACATGAAACCCAAATGGGCATAAAAATGGTTACATTTATTGAAGATGATGCGCTTTTCTGTGCACTTACCATAACAATTCTAGTGTGTATATACACTCACCTAAAGGATTATTAGGAGCACCATACTAATACTGTGTTTGACTCCCTTTCGCCTTCAAAACTGCCTTAATTCTACGTGGCATTGATTCAACAAGGTGCTGAAAGCATTCTTTAGAAATGTTGGCCCATATTGATAGGATAGCATCTTGCAGTTGATGGAGATTTGTGGGATGCACATCCAGGGCACGAAGCTCCCGTTCCACCACATCCCAAAGATGCTCTATTGGGTTGAGATCTGGTGACTGTGGGGGCCATTTTAGTACAGTGAACTCATTGTCATGTTCAAGAAACCAGTTTGAAATGATTCGAGCTTTGTGACATGGTGCATTATCCTGCTGGAAGTAGCCATCAGAGAATGCGTACATGGTGATCATAAAGGGATGGACATGGTCAGAAACAATGCTCAGGTAGGCCGTGGCATTTAAACAATGCCCAATTGGCATTGAGGCCTAAAGAGGCCTAAAGTGTGCCAAGAAAACATCCCCCACACCATTACACCACCACCACCAGCCTGCACAGTGGTAACAAGGCATGATGGATCCATGTTCTCATTCTGTTTACACCAAATTCTGACTCTACCATCTGAATGTCTCAACAGAAATCGAGACTCATCAGACCAGGCAACATTTTTCCAGTCTTCAACTGTCCAATTTTGGTGAGATCGTGCAAATTGTAGCCTCTTTTTCCTATTTGTAGTGGAGATGAGTGGTACCCGGTGGGGTCTTCTGCTGTTGTAGCCCATCCGCCTCAAGGTTGTGCGTGTTGTGGCTTCACAAATGCTTTGCTGCATACCTCGGTTGTAACGAGTGGTTATTTCAGTCAAAGTTGCTCTTCTATCAGCTTGAATCAGTCGGCCCATTCTCCTCTGACCTCTAGCATCAACAAGGCATTTTCTCCCACAGGACTGCCGCATACTGGATGTTTTTCCCTTTTCACACCATTCTTTGTAAACCCTAGAAATGGTTGTGTGCGTGAAAATCCCAGTAACTGAGCAGATTGTGAAATACTCAGACCAGCCCGTCTGGCACCAACAACCATGCCACGCTCAAAATTGCTTCAATCACCTTTCTTTCCCATTCTGACATTCAGTTTGGAGTTCAGGAGATTGTCTTGACCAGGACCACACCCCTAAATGCATTGAAGCATCTGCCATGTGATTGGTTGATTAGATAATTGCATTAATGAGAAATTGAACAGGTGTTCCTAATAATCCTTTAGGTGAGTGTATATTTTTATATTTATTGTTTTTTACTTTAATTAAAATGTTTTTCCTGTAAACCTTATTATATAATATTATTTATTTATTAGTTATTAATAATAAAAGAGTTGGAGAGATTGTGATGCATTGACAATCGAATCATGAGATAAGTGATGTGAAGATTCACAGTTACAAAAGTTTAAGACTGCATTTTTTCCCCATGTAGTCCTGGATTTACTCCAAATGTTACACAATAGCTGAAAGAGATTGAGGTTTTCTATTTATGTTTTATATAGTAATTCATTTATATAGGCCTATTAATGACACATCTACTGATATATACCCCCATTCATTTCAGTGTTTCATGCTTTTTGGAACACGCACATCATAATAAATAGACTTGTTTTACAAAACGAATTTTCCAATAAATGTGTCATATATCACAGAAAATGGGAGAATCTCAGCTTTAATGTGGTATATAGTCAGGATGGTTATGGTTCAGATGTGTTGCAGTTTTAAAAATAAGCTTGTTTTTGAAATTGGAATTTCTCAAAAAAATTATTTTCTGAGACCGAAATCCAGCAAATCTTTTGTCATATTCAGTCAATATTAAAGTTAAAGATGTCAAGGTTATATTTTCACAAAATGTTCTTTACATTATGTAGGATGATTTTATGTAGAAAACAGTGAATCACAAAAAATTCACAGGGTTTTCACAGGCAGGGTCACATATGCATAATAGGAATGCATTATTCAGCAAGCAGTACACTCTGTGATGCATATTACACCTCATACTGGACTACATTTCCATCATTTCATCCCAATTCTTTTTTTCATCCGGATTCAGGCATCATCTGTATCCAGGAATGTAATTCACACAGTAATGACAGCATGTGTGTGTGAAGTAGCTCACCTCACTGCGCTCTGCCCCATGTTCTAGGACGCTCTTCTCTTTGCTCAGCTCTTCCTGTATCATCCTCTGCAGGAGAGGAGCGTTCGGCCCCCGCAGAACTGACACGAGCTGCCCACCCTAAAAACATATTTGAGTGCATCAAATATGTGACATTTAAACCTGTTTTAGGACCATTTTTCGCATTGTATGCATTATTTTCATGACATAATTATTGGCCCAAAAATTAAAACAATTTTGTCATTCATTACTTACCCTCATGTCCCTCCTTTGACAGCTACACTTTGACGCTTCAAAAGAGTTCATAAGAGATCGTAAAACGAATCCATATGAATTGAGCAGTTTAGTCCAAATTTTCTGGAGACATGATCGCTTTATATGATGAACAGATTGAATTTAGGCTTTTATTCACATATAATCATTCATCAACTCCCAGATCAGTTGTGGTTGTGCGCTTGATTTGCGAGAACCAATGAGGTTCATTCTCGTGTTACGCATCACGTTTGAGCTTCAGCGAGAACCAATGAGGTTCATTCTCGTGTTACTCAGCACGTTTGAGCTTCAGCGAGAACCAATGAGGTTCATTCTCGTGTTACGCATCACGTTTGAACTTCAGCGAGAACCAATGAGGTTCATTCTCGTGTTACGCAGCACGTTTGAGCTTCAGCGAGAACCAATGAGGTTCATTCTCGTGTTACGCAGCACGTTTGAGCTTCAGCGAGAACCAATGAGGTTCATTCTCGTGTTACGCTGCACGTTTGAGCTTCAGCGAGAACCAATGAGGTTCATTCTCGTGTTACGCTGCACGTTTGAGCTTCAGCGAGAACCAATGAGGTTCATTCTCGTGTTACGCATCACGTTTGAGCTTCAGCGAGAACCAATGAGGGTCATTCTCGTGTTACGCTGCACGTTTGAGCTTCAGCGAGAACCAATGAGGTTCATTCTCTCACGCTTGTTACGGTTGCGTGTTGAGCTTGAGCTTCAGCGAGAACCAATGAGGTTCATTCTCGTGTTACGCTGCACGTTTGAGCTTCAACGAGAACCAGTGAGGTTCATTCTCGTGTTACGCTGCACGTTTGAGCTTCAGCAGAACCAATGAGGTTCATTCTCGTGTTACGCAGCACGTTTGAGCTTCAGCGAGAACCAATGAGGTTCATTCTCGTGTTACGCTGCACGTTTGAGCTTCAGCGAGAACCAATGAGGTTCATTCTCGTGTTACGCTGCACGTTTGAGCTTCAGCGAGAACCAATGAGGTTCATTCTCGTGTTACGCATCACGTTTGAGCTTCAGCGAGAACCAATGAGGTTCACGTTTGCACGCTTGAGCTTCAGCGAGAACCAATGAGGTTCATTCTCGTGTTACGCTGCACGTTTGAGCTTCAGCGAGAACCAATGAGGTTCATTCTCGTGTTACGCTGCACGTTTGAGCTTCAGCGAGAACCAATGAGGTTCATTCTCGTGTTACGCTGCACGTTTGAGCTTCAGCGAGAACCAATGAGGTTCATTCTGTGTGTTACGCTGCACGTTTGAGCTTCAGCAGAACCAATGAGGTTCATTCTTGTGTTACGCAGCACGTTTGAGCTTCAGCGAGAACCAATGAGGTTCGTTCTTGTGTTACGCTGCACGTTTGAGCTTCAGTTACGTTCATTCTGTTACGCTGCGTTTGAGCTTCAGCGAGAACCAATGAGGTTCATTCTCGTGTTACGCTGCACGCTTGAGCTTCAGCGAGAACCAATGAGGTTCATTCTCGTGTTACGCTGCACGTTTGAGCTTCAGCGAGAACCAATGAGGTTCATTCTCGTGTTACGCTGCACGTTTGAGCTTCAGCGAGAACCAATGAGGTTCATTCTGCGCTTTGAGCTTCAGCGAGAACCAATGAGGTTCACGTTACGCTGCTGCGTTTGAGCTTCAGCGAGAACCAATGAGGTTCATTCTCGTGTTACGCTGCACGTTTGAGCTTCAACGAGAACCAGTGAGGTTCATTCTTGTGTTACGCAGCACGTTTGAGCTTCAGCGAGAACCAATGAGGGTCATTCTCGTGTTACGCTGCACGTTTGAGCTTCAGCAGAACCAATGAGGTTCATTTTCATGTTACGCAGCACGTTTGAGCTTCAGCGAGAACCAATGAGGTTCGTTCTTGTGTTACGCTGCACGTTTGAGCTTCAGCAGAACCAATGAGGTTCATTCTCGTGTTACGCTGCACGTTTGAGCTTCAGCAGAACCATTGAGGTTCATTCTCGTGTTACACAGCGCGTTTGAGCTTCAGCGAGTTCTCTCAAGTCAAGCATGTTCGGCTGAGCTTCTGTTTATGTTCGCTAATCAGTGTTTATATATGAATAAAAGCCTAAATTCAATCTGTTCATGATATAAAGCGATCGAGTCTCTCCAGAAAATTTGGACTAAACTGCTCAAATCATATGGGTTTGTTTTACGATTTCTTTATGAACTTTTTGAAGCGTCAGTGGTAATTGTGTAGCTGTCACTGGAGGGGTCAGAAAGCTCTCAGATTTCATCAAAAATGTCTTCATTTGTGTTCTGAAGATGAATGAAAGTCTTACGAACAGCATGAGGGCGAGTAATTAATGACAGAATTTTCATTTTTGGGTGAACTATACCTTTAAGCACAATTTCCTACAAAATGCTAATTTTTGTTATGCATCTGGATGTTTTGACTCTCATTAGAGTCTCTTTACTGCAACACTGCAGTATTTTTTTATTTATATCAGCATAAATTAAAGACTGCAACTAATACCTCCATGATACTGTACATAAATCCTTTACGGTTTAAGTGATTATATATATATATATATATATATATATATATATATATATATATATATATATATATATATATATATATATATATATAGTTAGTTTTATCACATTACGGTAATGAGATTATGGTATCATTTGCTGAATAAAAAAACGGTCCTAAGCACAGAATCTTATATATATGCACAATTATGTGGTGTTCTTTCGTTCATTTTGGGATGAAACTTCGCTTGCATCTATCGATACATCTATGTAATTATATGGTCATTTTAACTTCATTTTACGAACAGTAAGAATTTGCAAGGACTTGGAAACACAGAGACAGATGTACAGTTTCAGACCCACCGCATAAAACAGAAAGGTGGGCTCACACTTTCCTCTGTACTTCTCCAGAGCTTCAATCCCATCAGCCTCAGCCTGCGGGGACGATAAGACAATGTGACAGAAATGTCGACATTTTAGAATGATTGTTTGTGGGCAATCTAATCTTCAGAGCGGCTTATCTTACCGTGGCAAAATGCAGCAGCTCGTCTCCCAGCTCATTCTTGATCTTTCTAAAAAGACTGACGACGGCGCGGCAGGGTCCGCACCACTGCTGGTACACATCAACCACTGACAGACACACAAAACACCAGATCACAACAACTACTGCAAGACTGAAAACTCAAACACCACTTAAAGATGAAACCCTACAGACAGACAGACCGACTGACAGCAGTGAGACAGAAAACAGTAAAACAGCGGCCCTAAAGTATGTGTGAAGTGAACAGAAGTGTAATGTTCATATTTCTAACCTAACTAACGTTTACGTTTTGTCAAAAGTATTGGTTGTGTGCTTGTGCATCTTTCTTTAAAATAAATTATATAAATGCTTTTGTTTGGTAATTCAGTGATAGTAATATTTTTAAGAGACAGACAGACAGACAGGCAGAGATAGATAGACAGACAGACAGACAGACAGGCAGAGATAGATAGACAGACAGACAGAGGATAGACAGACAGACAGACAGAGATATATAGATAGATAGACAGACAGACAGACAGACAGACAGACAGAGATAGACAGACAGACAGACAGACAGAGATATATAGATAGATAGACAGACAGAGATAGACAGACAGACAGACAGACAGACAGAGATGTATAGATAGATAGACAGACAGGCAGAGATAGATAGATAGATAGATAGATAGATAGATAGACAGACAGACAGACAGACAGACAGACAGACAGACAGACAGAGATATATAGATAGATAGACAGAGACAGAGTTAGGTGGACAGACAGACAGACAGAGATAGATAGATAGATAGATAGATATAGATAGATAGATAGATAGACAGATAGACAGACAGACAGATAGACAGAGATAGATAGACAGACAGAGATAGATGGACAGACAGACAGACAGACAGAGATAGATAGACAGACAGACAGAGATAGACAGACAGAGATAGATGGACAGACAGATAGATAGATAGATAGACAGACAGACAGAGATAGATGGACAGACAGATAGATAGACAGACAGACAGACAGACAGAGATAGATGGATAGATAGATAGATAGATAGACAGACAGACAGACAGACAGACAGAGATAGATGGATAGACGGACAGACAGATAGATAGATAGACGGATGGATGGATAGACAGGCCGAGGATAGATAGACAGACAGACAGACAGAGATAGATGGATAGACAGACAGACAGATAGATAGATAGACGGATGGATGGATAGACAGGCTGAGGATAGATAGATAGACAGAGAGACAGAGGATAGATGGATAGAAAGACAGAAGATAGATAGACAGACAGGACAGAGAGAGAGAGACAGATAGACAGAGGATAGAGAGACAGACAGATAGAGAGAGAGAGAGAGACAGACAGACAGGATAGATAGAGAGACAGAGAGACAGACAGACAGATAGATAGATAGACAGACAGGACAGATAGATAGATAGATAGATAGATAGATAGATAGATAGATAGATAGATAGATAGATAGATAGATAGATAGATAGATAGATAGATAGATAGATAGATAGATAGATAGATAGATAGATAGATAGATAGATAGATAGATAGATAGATAGATAGATAGATAGATAGATAGATAGATAGATAGATAGATAGATAGATAGATATTTCACTCACCTATTAACCCTTTCGTTGCCAGAACTTCACTCCATTGATCGTCATTATTAATGTTTATCTGAATTTAAAAGTTTTCGAGAGTTGTCAGGTATTTTTCAATTGAGACACAAAGTAAATAAACTGGAAAACTAACGTTACAGTCAGTCACACAAACACTTCTCATTTGTTAAAGTTTAAAGCTGATAAAGGTTTCGTACTACAAACCTGTAGACTAATCTCCTTCTTTTTACCAGCCATAGAAATGCCTTTTTAGGGGAAGGGGAATAAACAACTACGCGCTTCTCCAATTATTCAAAGTGATGGTAATGATGCGATCGCTGTTTTTATTTCCAAAAAGTTTTTCAGCGTTGGACAGTATCAGCGCATGCGCAGCACGGACTGTTTGGCGTCCTTGTCGCTCAGCAACCATTTATTACCCGCTCCTCCTGCGTCATCTGCTGGACGGTGTGTGCGTTGCAGGCCAGGGTTTATTTGTTTTTCTCACAGTCAGGCAACACCAGCACGTCTGTGTCACTTACAAAGAAGTACTTCGAATGTTTATGTATTTATATTTATATTAGGCCTATGTGTCCCATGGTACTTCCCAGACCATGCCCAAGCACCAACATGTTAGCGTGGGTCAGAAAACAGAATGAAGTGTTTCTCCAGGGAACAGACTCAATAACAGCAAATGCTGCAGATTCCAGACATATAAACCCCCATGTGTCTTCTGTCATATCCATCATGTTTGCCAGGAAATAGTTCATGGTTAGAAGAATGAAGAAAAAGAGTATTAAGCACAATGTCGGGTCACAATATTTTTAGGTTGACTGCATCGTCACTGTCTTCCAGCTTAAATACTTACATAAATCTTAAATGTATGTCTGAATATTTGAGTCTTTTTGTTTCGGCATCTGGTTCTCTATCTGTGATAGACATTCCTCACCAGTGTTGGGGGTAACACATTACAAGTAACTTTAGTTGTGTAATCAGATTACTTTTTCAAGTAACTAGTAAAGTAACACATTACTTTTAAAATTTACTTTTTCAAAAAAGTAATGCAAGTTACTTTTTCACATTTATGTGACTGACAGCTCTCCTGTCCCCATGCACAATAAAGATTCAGTACTCCTCAAAATGAATAAAATCAGTCAAATGCAAAATCAGAATGCTATGCAAACCTCCAAAAATTAAATGTTAAATAAAACAAATATTTGTATGCGTTTAATCTCACTTTACTGACAAATGTCTTGCTGCTGACCTTTGATAATTCAGTTAAACCATGAGCAAAAATTGCTAGAGTTTGTGTTTTTATTGGTAAAACCTTTTTCTCCTGTATCCTATTCTTCCTTTATCCAGAATGGCAGGACAGCAGAGCTGCTCCCTCTACTGTTCATGTGTGAATTTGCATTTTTACCTCAGCCTGAGGCTTATTATTTCCATTTTGGTATGAAGAGGTCTTTACTTTTGCACTAAAATATATTTTTTTTTGTTATCAGGGATGCAAATGGGTGAGGGGTAAAAAAGGTGAGAACATTGCGTGGATAGAGAAAACATTCAACAAGGTCAGGACACTTTTTTTTTTCCTTTTTATATATTTACTTTTCATGCTCATTTCTAGACACTATTAAGTATCTTTACACTAATTCTAACAGGTAAGAGATGTCTTATAGGGCAAAACAACCCTTTATAAAACCCCCAAAAAAGGATTCAATAGATGTGGGAGCTGAATACATAAAGCCAAAACAAGACGACAACAACCAGATAAAATCATCTTAGCTTCTTTATTAACACTGAAAACTGAAGATCCCACTGGTTACAAATGCATTATTTTGGGATACTTTGTCCACCACTTCTATAAGTTAAACCCTATTTCTTCTGATGTTTAGCCAGCAGAATTTCAAGGGCCCACTTCCTTTGTTTTGCTGCATGCCTCAGCCTTGCTCGTTTTTCTTTGACGCATTTATTTTCATTTTTTTTTTTTTTTTTTTTACCTTGTAATGTCACTCTTCACAAGGATTATTAGGAACACCTGTTCAATTTCTCATTAATGCAATTATCTAATCAACCAATCACATGGCAGTTGCTTCAATGCATTTAGGGGTGTGGTCCTGGTCAAGACAATCTCCTGAACTCCAAACTGAATGTCAGAATGGGAAAGAAAGGTGATTTAAGCAATTTTGAGCGTGGCATGGTTGTTGGTGCCAGACGGGCCGGTCTGAGTATTTCACAATCTGCTCAGTTACTGGGATGTTCACGCACAACCATTTCTAGGGTTTACAAAGAATGGTGTGAAAAGGGAAAAACATCCAGTATGCGGCAGTCCTGTGGGCGAAAATGTCTTGTTGAAGCTAGAGGTCAGAGGAGAATGGGCCGACTGATTCAAGCTGATAGAAGAGCAACTTTGACTGAAATAACCACTCGTTACAACCGAGGTATGCAGCAAAGCATTTGTGAAGCCACAACACACGCAACCTTGAGGCGGATGGGCTACAACAGCAGAAGACCCCACCGAGTACCACTCATCTCCACTACAAATAGGAAAAAGAGGCTACAATTTGCACAAGCTCACCAAAATTGGACAGTTGAAGACTGGAAAAATGTTGCCTGGTCTGATGAGTCTCGATTTCTGTTGAGACATTCAGATGGTAGAGTCAGAATTTGGCGTAAACAGAATGAGAACATGGATCAATCATGCCTTGTTACCACTGTGCAGGCTGGTGGTGGTGGTGTAATGGTGTGGGGGATGTTTTCTTGGCACACTTTAGGCCCCTTAGTGCCAATTGGGCATTGTTTAAATGCCACGGCCTACCTGAGCATTGTTTCTGACCATGTCCATCCCTTTATGACCACCATGTACCCATTCTCTGATGGCTACTTCCAGCAGGATAATGCACCATGTCACAAAGCTCGAATCATTTCAAATTGGTTTCTTGAACATGACAATGAGTTCACTGTACTAAAATGGCCCCCACAGTCACCAGATCTCAACCCAATAGAGCATCTTTGGGATGTGGTGGAACGGGAGCTTTGTGCCCTGGATGTGCATCCCACAAATCTCCATCAACTGCAAGATGCTATCCTATCAATATGGGCCAACATTTCTAAAGAATGCTTTCAGCACCTTGTTGAATCAATGCCACGTAGAATTAAGGCAGTTCTGAAGGCGAAAGGGGGTCAAACACAGTATTAGTATGGTGTTCCTAATAATCCTTTAGGTGAGTGTATTTCCGTTATCACACAATGACTGACATTTTAGTCATTGCATCTGTCTTTCAAAGATGCCAGGTAAAAGGCAACTAAGCATCATCTTCACTCTGAGAGGAAATCCCCCTTAAAAGGCCAGGTTACAGGATGCTGGCCCAGAGAAGGTGGTGAAAAGGGTCGGCCCGTTAGAGGAGGAGATGGTGCAGGTGGAAGAGACTGGTGAGGAGATGGCTAGGGTGTCAGAAGAGACCATCAAAACACTTACAATAAACAACACCAGTCATAATCTCTCTCTCTCACACACACACACATACACACACACAAATGAATAAATGGAAATTTAATAAATACTTTGTATTAGGTTCAATTGTGTTCAGTGATCCTTACCAAACACAACACCCCCATTGTTGTGTTTGGGTGAGGGGTTGGAGATGTCACTCTTGCCTGTCTTCAAAACTTGAGAGCACATAACATGTACAAATCTATTTACAATCACCGTTAAACATTTTCTGTTTGGTTCATCTGCATGAGGATGATACTCATGAACGCATACATTCACAAATGATCGAATATGAATGTAATGCTGATTTTAAAGTGTGTAGAATATAAAGTGTGTATAGAATAAATCATATTTTCATGTTTATCGATTATGATATACCCTGCAGTTGGCAATGATGTGATTAAAAACTGATAATATTGTCTAATATTTTAACTTCAGTACCATGAAAATATGCCATGGTATGATTTGTTGGAGGTTTGATATGTGCCTAATGATGTGGGGAATTTAGAAAATTAATCATATGCAGTTTTTTTGGAAAATTAAGTTAAAATTTAACCCTTGTGCATCAATTTTAAAAATGTAAAAAAACAATCATAATAATTTGAAGCTTTGGAGCACAGGCTTATATTTGGTCTCATTTTAAAGAAGACCCTTGGCCGATTTTTGTTGAAGTAAAATTTTTTTTTTTTTTTAAAGCGAAACAAAAAAGGTATTTTACGGAGCCCTGCACATGTTGTGCAAGAAAAAAAAAGTTAATTGTGCGCACAATCTACTATTTCATTCCCTCAATTTAGTAAACCATCCACACGATTTACTTCTTCATTCCCTCGAATTATAAATCATGCGCGCAATCCATAAATAGAGGGAACGGATGAGTAAATCATGTGACGATTTAGCCTACTATTTTTTCATGTGTGTACTATAGAGATTGTGAACATTATTTTATATAAAATATATATTTAATAAAACATGTTGAACTCAAAAACCAAATCAAAGCCATAACTCTAAACAAGTTTGAAGTTGATATCTCAAAAAATGAGCTTTCAGTCAGATTTTGTTTGGACGCAGTGCCAGATTTTCCCCATTAGATGCCGGCAGAACTCCACTGGCACACAGTGCTTGGATTTGTGATTTGCAGTATAAGCGTTTCACTCTCAAATATTACAAGCACACACACACAATTATTTTTATTACACGTGTACAAACCACACTCTGACATCCATACCAACACACCCACACAGTTATAGTGGCAAAATTTATCCAATTGGCTCTGTAATACAGGGCAGAGCGGGGCACAACCTTTGACTGTCTCAGTTGGGTAAATCCACTCGGGGTTCAGAGTATTTATTTTCCCCCACATTAATTTCACACGTCTAGTACAATTATGTGGTTTTGTTACAGTGTATACTTTTTTCTTGATTTACCCCGAAAGAATGGAAGTTAAATGTGACAACATGCCCCATAGGTGGGGTACACTGTAACACGTGAGGGGCACATTGTAACACGTGAGGGGCACATTATAACACATGAGGGGCACATTATAACACGTGAGGGGCACATTATAACACGTGAGGGGCACATTGTAACACGTGAGGGGCACATTATAACACGTGAGGGGCACATTGTAACACGTGAGGGGCACATTATAACGTGAGGGGCACATTGTAACGTGAGGGGTACATTGTAACATGTGAGGGGCACATTGTAACACGTGAGGGGCACATTGTAACACGTGAGGGCCACATTGTAACACGTGAGGGACACATTATAACACGTGAGGGGCACATTATAACGTGAGGGGCACATTGTAACGTGAGGGGTACATTATAACACGTGAGGGGTACATTGTAACACGTGAGGGGCACATTGTAACACGTGAGGGGCACATTGTAACACGTGAGGGGTACATTGTAACACGTGAGGGGCACATTGTAACGTGAGGGGCACATTGTAACGTGAGGGGCACATTGTAACACGTGAGGGGCACATTATAACGCGAGGTGCACATTGTAACACCTGAGGGGCACATTGTAACACGTGAGGGGCACATTATAACACGTGAGGGGTACATTATAACGTGAGGGGCACATTGTAACACGTGAGGGGCACATTGTAACGTGAGGGGCACATTATAACATGAGGGGTACATTGTAACACGTGAGGGGCACATTGTAACGTGAGGGGTACATTATAACGTGAGGGGCACATTGTAACATGTGAGGGGTACATTATAACATGAGGGGTACATTGTAACACGTGAGGGGCACATTGTAACACGTGAGGGGTACATTATAACGTGAGGGGTACATTGTAACGTGAGGGGCACATTGTAACACGTGAGGGGCACATTGTAACACGTGAGGGGCACATTATAACACGTGAGGGGTACATTGTAACGTGAGGGGTACATTATAACACGTGAGGGGCACATTATAACACGTGAGGGGCACATTATAACATGTGAGGGGTACATTGTAACGTGAGGGGCACATTGTAACGTGAGGGGCACATTATAACACGTGAGGGGCACATTATAACACGTGAGGGGCACATTATAACATGTGAGGGGTACATTATAACGTGAGGGGCACATTGTAACACGTGAGGGGCACATTGTAACATGTGAGGGGTACATTATAACATGAGGGGTACATTGTAACACGTGAGGGGCACATTGTAACGTGAGGGGTACATTATAACGTGAGGGGCACATTGTAACATGTGAGGGGTACATTATAACATGAGGGGTACATTGTAACACGTGAGGGGCACATTGTAACACGTGAGGGGTACATTATAACGTGAGGGTACATTGTAGCGTGAGGGGCACATCGTAACACGTGAGGGGCACATTGTAACACGTGAGGGGCACATTATAACATGTGAGGGGTACATTGTAACGTGAGGGGTACATTATAACACGTGAGGGGCACATTATAACACGTGAGGGGCACATTATAACATGTGAGGGTACATTGTAACGTGAGGGGCACATTGTAACGTGAGGGGCACATTATAACACGTGAGGGGCACATTATAACATGTGAGGGGTACATTATAACACGTGAGGGGCACATTATAACACGTGAGGGGCACATTATAACATGTGAGGGGTACATTGTAACGTGAGGGGTACATTATAACATGTGAGGGGTACATTGTAACATGAGGGGTACATTATCAAATCAAAATCAAATCAAATCACCTTTATTTATATAGCGCTTTTAACAAGTCCAATTGTTTCAAAGCAGCTTCACAGTGTTAACAGGAAAATAATGCAACAGAATTTGTACAGCCGTTCTGGTGAAACGGTGATGTTATCCAGCTAATTTCAAGTATCATATCGTGTCAATGCGGGCCGATCGGTAATATAGATGAGATTTAGGAGTCCCCAACTGAACAAGCCAAAAGCCAGAGGCAACGGTGGCAAGGAACCAAAACTCCTTCAGGGTCAGAATGGAGAAAAAAACCTTGGGAGAAACCAGGCTCAGTCGGGGTGCCAGTTCTCCTCTGGCCGACGGACAAACAGTGTATGATTATGATTCTGGTAACATTGCAGGTCTTAAGTCATATCAGGTAAATAGATATTCGTAAGATTATCTGAAAGATTGGAGTCATCACGCCGGAGACGGGTTTAATGAGGATGTCGTGTCGATGCAGCATTTACGGGGGGAGTTTATTTGACACGCTCTCTGCAGACACTTCAGGGATGTGTTGGTCATGTCCAGGCGCAGGTCCACCATCTGATCTGGATACGGCCTGGATCCGGCTGACTGCAGTAAACCTCGGGATAAACAGAGAGACTAACATTAGCGTAGATGCCATTCTTCTTATGATGTAACGAGTACATCAGGTGTTATGGGAAGTGTTCCCGGTTCCGGCTGACCTAGTTAATGCAGCCTAACAATCATTTACTGATTTGAATGATAGAAATTGATAATGTTTTATGTGTAAGCCATAGTAAAGAGATGCGTTTTTAGTCTAGATTTGAACTGACAGAGTGTGTCTGCTTCCCGAACAATGCTAGGAAGACTGTTCCAGAGTTTAGGCACTAAATAGGAAAAGGATCGACCGCCTGCAGTTGATTTTGATATTCTAGGTATTATCAACTGGCCAGAGTTTTGAGACCGCAATAGACGTGATGGAGTATAATGCGTTAAGAGTTCACTCAAGTACTGGGTAGCTAAACCATTTAGTGCTTTGTAAGTAATAAGCAAGATTTTAAAATGTATACGATGTTTAATAGGGAGCCAGTGCAGTGTTGACAGAACCGGGCTAATATGGTCATACTTCCTGGTTCTAGTAAGAGCTCAAGCTGCTGCGTTTTGGACCAGCTGGAGTTTGTTTATTAAGCGAGCAGGGCAACCACCCAGTAAAGCATTACAGTAATCTAGCCTTGAGGTCATGAACGCATGAATTAACTGTTCAGCATTTTGCATTGAAAGGATGTGCCGTAATTTAGATATATTTTATATATATTTATTATAACATGTGAGGGGTACATTATAATATGTGAGGGGCACTTTATAACACGTGAGGGGCACATTATAACATGTGAGGGGTACATTATAACACGTGAGGGGTACATTATAACACGTGAGGGGCACATTATAACATGTGAGGGGCACATTATAACACGTGAGGGGTACATTATAACACGTGAGGGGCACATTATAACATGTGAGGGGTACATTATAACACGTGAGGGGCACATTATAATATGTGAGGGGTACATTATAACACGTGAGGGGCACATTATAACACGTGAGGGGCACATTATAACACGTGAGGGGCACATTATAACATGTGAGGGGTACATTATAACACGTGAGGGGTACATTATAACATGTGAGGGGCACATTATAACACGTGAGGGGTACATTATAACACGTGAGGGGCACATTATAACATGTGAGGGGCACATTATAACACGTGAGGGGTACATTATAACACGTGAGGGGCACATTATAACATGTGAGGGGCACATTATAACACGTGAGGGGTACATTATAACACGTGAGGGGTACATTATAACATGTGAGGGGCACATTATAACACGTGAGGGGCACATTATAACACGTGAGGGGCACATTATAACATGTGAGGGGTACATTATAACACGTGAGGGGCACATTATAACACGTGAGGTGTACATTATAACACGTGAGAGGCACATTATAACAAATAAAATACAGTTAACTTTTTAAAATAAAATAATAGTGTTTTTTAATAATTAAAAATAAACTCATTTTTGAGTTTGACAACAAACACACCTCAAAATACAGCTGTGCAGCAGAGTTAAAAACATAATAATAATGAATAATTTCTGAACATTGACTGTCATTATTCACCCTTTTTCTCATGGTTTCTCAAAAGAATTCATAAAAGTATAGAATATAATATCAGTTCTAATAGGAGCTCAGTGTGACAACATGCCCCGCCTGCTCCACTGGGATTAACCCCGGCTCGTGTCTTCTGCTGGTAGATCAGCATTAAAGAACATCTCAACTGTTACAGAACACATATAAGATTACTATTATATCAGATTTGTCTTATTTAAATAAACAAAAATACACATCATAAGACCAGTTATTTACTTTTGCAGTGGTTAAATGTTCAGTGATATCTTCCAAAGATTTTTTAATTTTGGCGCAATTTTTTTCTCTAAATAATGTTGATATGGCATCTAGTAAATACACAGTTTCGTCATGCTGGCATGTGTGGAAAGTGTTAAACCATGCGTGTTACAACTAACCCGTGTTAGGCTGTGCCCCGCACTCCCCTAGTATTTGCTTTATAGGACAAACCTGAGTAAATGGCCAACAGAATGAAAGCCTATTAACAAAGACTATCATTTTATAGTTAAATGTTTTATAGTTTGTTTATAGTTAAAAATTGCAGTTTTTCAATGGGGACATTTTTGTCCTTAAGGTCCTGAGTGTAACTTGTATACCTAGTGCAAAATAGATTTATCAGGGCTCGACATTAAGCCTGTTCATGTGCTTGTCCTTCGGAAGTGGACCCACGGTGTGTGTAGATAGAGACAGCTCATTCTAAGGTAATAAAAACATAACGGCTCATTATGTCAGGTCTTTATACACCAGTGTAAACATAGTTATGAATATTATATTGCATTTCTGTCCATAGATCCTCATAAATATTAAACACTACACCTTTAATGCTTCAGCATGCCAAGACATTTTGGACAATTTCATGCAACTTTGTGGGAACAGTTTGGGGACAGCCCCTTCCTGTCCCAACATGACTGTGCACCAGTGCACAAAGCGTCTGTCCATAAAGACATGGATGAGCGAGTTTGGTGTGGAGGAACTTGACTGGCCTGCACAGAGTCCTGACCTCATCCCGATAGAACACCTTTGGGATGAATTAGAGTGGAGACTGCGAGCCAGGCCTTCTCGTCCAACATCAGTGCCTGACCTCACAAATGCGCTTCTAGAAGAATGGTCAAAAATTCCCATAAACACACTGCTCGCTGGGTTAAAACAACCCAATCGCTGGGATAAAACAACCCAATCGCTGGGATAAAACAACCCAATCGCTGGGATAAAACAACCCAATCGCTGGGTTAAAACAACCCATTCGCTGGGATAAAACAACCCAATCGCTGGGTTAAAACAACCCATTCGCTGGGATAAAACAACCCATTTGCTGGGATAAAACAACCCAATCGCTGGGTTAAAACAACCCATTCGCTGGGATAAAACAACCCAATCGCTGGGTTAAAACAACCCAATCGCTGGGTTAAAACAACCCATTTGCTGGGATAAAACAACCCAATCGCTGGGTTAAAACAACCCATTCGCTGGGATAAAACAACCCAATCGCTGGGTTAAAACAACCCAATCGCTGGGTTAAAACAACCCATTCGCTGGGATAAAACAACCCAATCGCTGGGTTAAAACAACCCATTCGCAGGGATAAAACAACCCAATCGCTGGGTTAAAACAACCCAATCGCTGGGTTAAAACAACCCATTAGCTGGGATAAAACAACCCAATCGCTGGGATAAAACAACCCAATCGCTGGGTTAAAACAAAACATTCACTGGGATAAAACAACACAATCGCTGGGTTAAAACAACCCAATCGCTGGGTTAAAACAACCCATTCGCAGGGATAAAACAACCCAATCGCTGGGTTAAAACAAAACATTCGCTGGGTTAAAACAACCCAATCGCTGGGTTAAAACAACCCATTCGCTGGGTTAAAACAACCCATTTGCTGCAAAACAATCCAATTGCTGGGTTTGTCCATTTGCAAACCAACTTGGGTTGTTTTTAACCCAGCACTGTTTAGAGTTACTTTTCTATGTTACTTTCTTGTGAAAAATATTTTTCTAAAAAAAAAGCAAGATATAAAAAAACAGACTATAAAGTTATGTCCCTGCAAGAATATCTTTCCCAGGAATTTCAGTAGGCAATACAGAGACAGTAGTCTGTCCCTCACCGTCATGGCGCAGCTCTGAATAAGGTCTATGAGAAATGTTTTGCATTTGTGTATTATTGCTGCGTACGGTTCTCGTGCCCGCGCGTCCTCCGTGACGTCAGCGAGGTTCGCGAGTATAAACGCTCGCGCGTGGGCGGCCCGCGTCAGAGTGTTTGTGTCGTTGTTGTGAAGAAGAGCTGAAAATGGTGCAACTTTCTAAAACCGAAGCGAGAGACTCGCTGAAAGCTGGTCATCCTCCCGCAGGTTTGCACATACAGTTACATATCGAACCTACTTTAATAATGATTCCTTGTTTTGTCCGCGCTGCATAGGCTACGTAGTTTGAGATTTTATTGCTGCACGTCAGATTAAATAATTTAAAATGTAATGAGTATTGAATTGCATGCTATTTTAGTTCAGGCGGTGTTTTTGCAACGGGAGGAAAACAAACATCAGCTCTTGTTTTCGTACTGGGTGTCACAGGATGTGAGTTCAGAAGACTTTAGTTTCAGTTTCTACTTCTGCTGTGATTTAATCCGACTAAAGCGCCATCAGACGCGAGCACGAGCACCCTCAGATGATACTGTAATAACATATGGGGCAAAAAATTTAGCAAAAGCGTGTGTTTGCGCTCTGGAGAGCGTCAAATGCGTCTATTTACAACGTTTCTGCAGCGGTGAGCAATGTAGCCAATCACAGACGTAGTTGCTAATCCATTAAACGCAATGGCCAATCAGAGGCGTTTAAGATGGTCCGAATCCACTCGCCGCTCAGAGCTGTTGTTTTTCTTGCTCCTAATGTGTGATTTCGGAGATCCATCATTACAGATTACACTGTGCGACATGGCTCTAATAAACGTGGGTCCGACAGGCACGTACGACGCAAGTTGGTATAGAAGAATAAGACGTCATCAGCACGCGCTGGTGGTAAGCAAATAGCGCAAGATGGAGTAAATATTTTTTAATTTTTCCCGGACGACCTGTTCATTAGTTTGAGAATGTCATATTTTGTCTTGTGACTCGTTCCTGTTGTATGCGGATTTCATTCATTTGTTTGAGAAGAAGAGGAAAAAAAAAAAAAAAAAAAAAGCTAGATGCGTACTTCCTCTTAAAGGGATAGTTCAACCCAAAATGAAAATGTACTATAATTTATTTATCATTTACTATGTTGAAATCAAAAGAGGATATTTTGAAGAATGTTGGTAACTCTCTCTCTCTCTCTCTCTCTCTCTCTCTCTCTCTCTGTCTCTCTCTGTCTCACACACACACTCTCTCTCTGTCTCTCTGTCTCACTCTCTCACACACTCTCTCTCTGTGTCTCTCTCACTCTCTCACACACTCTCTCTGTGTCTCTCTCTCTCACTCACACACTCTCTCTCTGTGTCTCTCTCACTCTCTCACACACTCTCTCTGTCTCTCTCTCTCTCACTCACACACTCTCTCTCTCTGTGTGTCTCTCTCACTCTCTCACACACTCTCTCTGTGTCTCTCTCTCTCACTCACACACTCTCTCTCTCTCTCTGTGTCTCTCTCTCTCTCTCTCACACTCTCTCTCTGTCTCTCTCTCTCACTCACACACTCTCTCTCTCTCTCTGTCTCTCTCACTCTCTCACACACTCTCTCTGTGTCTCTCTCTCACTCACACACTCTCTCTCTGTGTCTCTCTCACTCTCTCTCTCACACTCTCTCTGTGTCTCTCTCTCTCACTCACACTCTCTCTCTCTGTGTCTCTCTCTCTCACTCACACACTCTCTCTCTGTGTCTCTCTCTCTCACTCACACACTCTCTCTCTGTGTCTCTCTCTCTCACTCACACACTCTCTCTCTGTCTCTCTCTCTCTCACTCACACACTCTCTCTCTGTGTGTCTCTCTCTCTCACTCACACACTCTCTCTCTGTGTCTCTCTCTCTCTGTGTCTCACACACTCTCTCTCTGTGTCTCTCTCTCTCACTCACACACTCTCTCTCTGTGTCTCTCTCTCTCACTCACACACTCTCTCTCTGTGTCTCTCTCTCTCTCTCTCTCTCTCTATTGCCTGTGTTAATGCTAACTACATACATTTTGGATTTTTACTATTTCAATAACCAATCCAACCGTTGTGTGTCCCAGTGGAGTTCTGCTGGCATCTAATGGGGAATCTGACTGAAAGCTCTTTTTGAGACATCAACCTCAAATTTGGAACTCCACTTTAGATGTATGGCTTTTTTTCTTTTTTCTAGCAGTTTTATAGTTCAACACGTTTCATAAAATACTCACCTAAAGGATTATTAGGAACACCATACTAATACTGTGTTTGACCCCCTTTCGCCTTCAGAACTGCCTTAATTCTACGTGGCATTGATTCAACAAGGTGCTGAAAGCATTCTTTAGAAATGTTGGCCCATATTGATAGGATAGCATCTTGCAGTTGATGGAGATTTGTGGGATGCACATCCAGGGCACGAAGCTCCCGTTCCACCACATCCCAAAGATGCTCTATTGGGTTGAGATCTGGTGACTGTGGGGGCCATTTTAGTACAGTGAACTCATTGTCATGTTCAAGAAACCAATTTGAAATGATTCGAGCTTTGTGACATGGTGCATTATCCTGCTGGAAGTAGCCATCAGAGAATGGGTACATGGTGGTCATAAAGGGATGGACATGGTCAGAAACCATGCTCAGGTAGGCCGTGGCATTTAAACAATGCCCAATTGGCACTAAGGGGCCTAAAGTGTGCCAAGAAAACATCCCCCACACCATTACACCACCACCACCAGCCTGCACAGTGGTAACAAGGCATGATGGATCCATGTTCTCATTCTGTTTATGCCAAATTCTGACTCTACCATCTGAATGTCTCAACAGAAATCGAGACTCATCAGACCAGGCAACATTTTTCCAGTCTTCAACTGTCCAATTTGGTGAGCTCGTGCAAATTGTAGCCTCTTTTTCCTATTTGTAGTGGAGATGAGTGGTACCCGGTGGGGTCTTCTGCTGTTGTAGCCCATCCGCCTCAAGGTTGTGCGTGTTGTGGCTTCACAAATGCTTTGCTGCATACCTCGGTTGTAACGAGTGGTTATTTCAGTCAAAGTTGCTCTTCTATCAGCTTGAATCAGTCGGCCCATTCTCCTCTGACCTCTAGCATCAACAAGGCATTTTCGCCCACAGGACTGCCGCATACTGGATGTTTTTCCCTTTTCACACCATTCTTTGTAAACCCTAGAAATGGTTGTGCGTGAAAATCCCAGTAACTGAGCAGATTGTGAAATACTCAGACCTTGCTGCACCAGGGTTGAAGTATCATCTTGTGTTCAAACAAGTATACATTACATTTCTTTCATCTGTTGGAGCAACTTGAGGGGGAGTAAAC
>CM031951.1:3139473-3189473 GCA_018749465.1 Paracanthobrama guichenoti | reverse complement strand
GGAATATCTTGGTGTTGTATTGGTCACGTTTTATTTATCCAGGTAAACCGTTTGAGAACCACATCTCCTGGATTTTGGTCCGTCACTATATTAAGGTAAAGATTCCTTCATTTCGGAAATGTCATTTAACTTCATGTTTGTCTCCTGCAGTTTAATCGCGATTACCCCGAGATCCCAGTTTCTGTGCGGCACAGCCGAGTCAGACCGAGCGTGGAGAAACCGCACGTGGCGCGCATCCCCTGCATCCAGCAGCCGCGCAAGTTTTGAGCCACAACGGCGTCCGCTGAGTCGGTCCACACGGAGAGCAGAAGGCAACCAGGAAGTGCCTGCGTAGGTGAATGTGGTGCATCATGGACCTGACCTGGTAGCCTTGTAACAAAGTTGCTGTAATGTTACTTCTATTCAGGTTGTTTGTTGCAATCTTTGTAGCTTTGCAGTTTTTGTGCTTGCGCTGTGTGGAATATTTAGCAACCCAGTGTGAATTAAAGCCGTTGGAAAGGGTTTTTCTGCTTTACTGACGTGAATGCTTGCCACTTATTTGTAGCATTAATATGCATGGAGTTAGATAATCATCGCTTTCCTAATTTTTCACAAAATGAGACTTTTATACTAGTAAAATTCACTTTTTCAGCAAAAATGAAATGGTGGCTGTAGTTTCTTTTCATGACCGTTAGGTGGCGGTAGAGTCATCTGAAACAGGCCTGTTAACATGCCTTCAGTTTAAAGACAGAGAACGACCTTATTTACAGAAGAAACCGATGTGAACTTGCCATTCTTGTGCAGTACTCAACACAAACATCTACTATTAATGTTGTTAGAGTTTATAAGGAAGCGTTTCTAGAAAGGGGTTTCTCAAAGAAATGAATCCGGAGATTCAGAGCTAGTCATTTCTCATTGGGAAATTGATTGGTAAACTTGCACACTTAACATGCTTTTAACAGGGTTCGTACAAGGTGCTTAAAGTCCTGAAAAACCCATGAAAACCGCCAGCCATATTTATGAAAAGGTACTTAAAGTGCTTGAATTATTGAAAAAAACCACACTTTTTTTTAATGCAGCAGTCTGATAGCTCCAGAGCCATTTCACATGACTATGATCGCGATATCCAAGTTTACGATACAGCTCTTTCTTCAGGTCAATCATGCATTCATGAAGGGGGAAGAATAAGGAAAGTGATATATTTGTCATGGTATCCCTTCAATGGTTAAAGTCACCACAGTAATTGCATATGCTTCTCTTCTATTTGTACCTTTTTTTGTTTTATTAGGTCATTTTATTATTATTAATAATAATAGTAATGCATGGTTTAACACGTTCCACACATGCCAGCATGACGAAACTTTGTGCTTACTAGTTGCCATATCAACATTATTTAGAGAAATTGCGCCAAAATTAAAAAATATCACTGAACGTTTAACCACTGCAAAAGTAAATAACTGGTCTTATGATGTGTTTTTGTTTATTTTATAGTAAGACAAATCTGATATAATAGTAATCTTGTATGTGTTCTGTAACAGTTCTTTAATGCTGATCTAAGAACGGGGTTAATCCCAGTGGAGCAGGTGGGGCATGTTGTCACACTGAGCAGAACTGATATTATATTCTATACTTTTATGAATTCTTTTGAGAAACCGTGAATAATGACCGAGTCAATGTTCAGAAATTATGTTTTTAACTGCTGTATTTAGCGCCGTGTGTTGTCAAACTCCAATTAGTATATTTTTAATGATTTTAAAAAAAGCCGTAATTTTAAAGTTAACTGTATTTTTACTATTTTAGTTTGTATATGTTTTTTTTTTTTATTAGATCGGGTAACATTTTAAGCTGTCATGTTACTGTACCCCACCTATGGGGCATGTTGTCACATTTCACTTCCACTTTTTCAGGGTAAATCAAGACGGAAAACCAAAAAAAGTATACACTATTAATGAAACTCAACCACATAATTGTACTAGACATGTGAAAATAAATACTCTGAAGTGGATTTACACAGTCAAAAAGGGTTCAACTCTCCCCTATTGTTTAATAAGAGCTCTGCTTATAGCTCTTGAAAACCCCAAAAAAGTAGTGCATAAAGTCCTGGGGTTTATTTTTACAGTATCTGTATGAACCCTGTTGTAAGTCGTGTATATAATAGTCTGTATAAGACACTAACAGGATGAAAAGTAATACTGAGGACGCCGATTTAAACTTCACCCCAGTGTTCACTGCTGTGAGTTTTAATGTTAAATGTAATGCATTTAAATGTTAAAAGAACTGTGTATTAGGAATGGCCCTTTTACCCCTGATGTGCGTTAATCGTGCAGGCTGACGTTTCTCATAAGACGTGATGGTTTGTGGTTTGGTCTGATGTGATGTTTCTCAGGGAAGGAGCCGAACGCTCTGGTCGTGACATGATGCTCTCTGTGAAGAAACGCTGCGTGTGGCGGCTTTGAGCTGTCAGTGTGATGGGGGCTGGAGGAAGTGTGCTGTATATTTAGGCGGCACAAAAGAGCCCCTGTTGAGTGTGTGAACGGGACGAGTGCCAAAAATGAGACCCGGGTTTGAGTCTCTAACATACTGGAGGGACAAAGAGGATCAGAGACGCACTGTCCATCAAAGTTCAGACATGCTTGACTGAGTGTGTTTGATCTGTCGGTTTCTCATTAGTTTGCAGACAAATATAAATGGTGCCTATGTATGAATTTTATGCATTGCATAATTATTTTTTTTAATAAGCTTGCTTCAGTCAAATTCTCATTACCTTAATGCAGTTATATGATTTTACTGAGAAATGCATTAACCTTTTTGTTTTATTTAAAGTTATATTAACAAACACAATAGCATAAAACAGTAACCAACGCAGGGCAATAAAACACATTTACACAGCAAGAGAGAGAGAAACATCTGGATTGCCTCAGTCAGCAAATATACAGGTCATATAATTAGAATATCATCAACAAGTGTATTTATTTCACTAATTCCATTCAAAAAGTGAAACGTGTATATTATATTCATTCATTACACACAGACTGATATATTTCAAATGTTTATTTCTTTTAAACTAAGGAAAATCCCAAATTCAGTATCAGAATATTAGAATATTACTGAAGACCAACACAAAGAAATGATTAAAAGTGAAAAGTATGAGCATGTGCAGCACTCAATGTTTAGCTGGGGCTCCTTTAGCCTGAATTACTGCAGCAATGCGGCGTGGCATGGAGTCCATCAGTCTGTGGCTCTGCTCAGGTGTTATGAGAGCCCAGGTCGCTCTGATAGTGGCCTTCAGCTCTTCTGCATTGTTGGGTCTGGCGTATCGCATCTTCCTCTTCACAATAGCCCATAGATTTTCGATGAGGTTACGGTCAGGCGAGTTTGCTGGCCAGTTAAGAACAGGGATACCGTGGTCCTTAAACCAGGTACTGGTTGCTTTGGCACTGTGTGCAGGTGCCAAGTCCTGTTGGAAAATGAAATCTGCATCTCCATAAAGTTGGTCAGCAGCAGGAAGCATGAAGTGCTCTAAAACTTCCTGGTATACGGCTGCGTTGACCTTGGACGTCAGAAAACACAGTGGACCAACACCAGAAGATGACATGGCACCCCAAACCATCACTGACTGTGGAAACTTTACACTGGACCTCAAGCAACGTGGATTGTGTGCCTCTCCTCTCTTCCTCCAGACTCTGGGACTCTGATTGACTCTCATCAGAGAACATAACTTTGGAGCACTGAGCAGCGGTCCAGTCCTTTCTGTCTTTAGCCCAGGCGAGACGCTTCTGCCGCTGTCTGTTGTTCAAGAGTGGCTTGACTCAAGGACTGCGACAGCTGAAACCCATGTCTTGCAGACGTCTGTGTGTAGTGGTTCTTGAAGCACTGACTCCAGCTGCAGTCCACTCTTTGTGAATCTCCCACACATTTTTGAATGGGTTTTGATTCACAATCCTCTCCAGGGTGTGGTTATCCCTATTGCTTGTACACTTTTTTCTCCCACATCTTTTCCTTCCCTTCTCCTCTCTATTAATGTGCTTGGACACAGAGCTCTGTGAACAGCCGGCCTCTTTTGCGATGACCTTTTGTGTCTTGCCCTCCCTGTGCAAGAGGTCAGTGGTCGTCTTTTGGACAGCTGTCAGCTCAGCAGTCTTCCCCATGATTGTGTAGCCTACAGAACTAGACTGAGAGAGCATTTAAAGGCCTTTGCAGGTGTTTGGAGTTCATCAGCTGATTAGAGCTGGCACCAGGTGTCTTCAATATTCAACCTTTGCACAATATTCTCATTTTCTGAGATACTGAATTTGGGATTTTCCTTAGTTGTCAGTTATAATAATCAATAATGCATGAATGAATGAATGAGTGTAATGAATGAATATAATATACAAGTTTCACTTTTTGAATGGAATTAATGAAATCAGTACACTTTTTGATGCTAATTATACGACCAGCACCTGTGCATACAAAAATAATTACTGAGAATATAAACGTAAATGACAGTATTCACAATTGTTATATAAATGAGATAATTTCACCACAGGAGAAAGAAAAACATTCTATTACTAGAGTTTTTCCCTGAATAAATGCAGCCTTGCACTATAAAAAATAGTTTGATCAATAAGTTATATCAACATACATTTATACATCAAAATAAGTTTTTTCAAATGTTCTTTTATAAGTTGTACAAGACAAAGAATAAAAGTCAGTTTAATGCAATTTAAGTTGAATTGACTTAAACATGCAAGTTGATTGTGCTTAAATTTAAGCAAGCAACTTTTTTTTTTTTTTTTTTTTTTTACAGTGGTAAATATAACAGACATCTTAATTATTACAACATTTGACTGGTTGTGTAAATATTTATGGTCAAATAATTGTCTATATTTTCTTAATGCAAAATAAAACATTTATATAAAATAAAATAGAGCATGTTCTTTTAATTTTAGAATGGCCATTTTCTCTCTTCCCCCTCACACGCATCCTCCCCTTCTTGATTTGAGCTAATAGAGATTAAGGCTGGTTAAATCGATATCAGTAGTAATGCAGAGGATCCAGGTTTACCTGTATGGGGATTAGAGACGCATTCCCAGCATGCACAGGGATTAAAGGCATTGCCTAGCGTAAGTGAGGCTTACAAATATCCCACAAACGAATTCCTAATTCCCTCTCATAGGGCAGGTGGGTCCTTCTCCATGTCAGAGACTGATTCTAATGCCTGATATATTTCACATCACAGGCTGTTTTGCATTCATGTATTTTTATGAAGCGCATTTCAATCTCATTGTCCTCTGTGAGCCGCTTTCTAACAAAATCACATTTGTTCCATTTTTATATCCCGGGTTACCCTATGCTGAGTTCAGAATACATTTTCCAATATGCAAATCCTGCAGGAAACCTGTTCTTATGAAGCATACTTGATTGTGTATGTCTGGAATGAAACACAACATTAACATTTAGCAGTCTAATGAAATAATGAGTCAAGAAAGATATGCTGAAAATAACTGATATTACTTCTGATTCATTTGTCACTGGGAATAGAAAGTCTAGTGCACTGCATTGTGGAATGAAGTTTATTATTCATTTTTCCTTTTTTTTTATTGCCGTTAACCTAATTACAATTATGCAATGAGAAACAAAATTCTGTTCCTAAAGAACATAAGCACATATTCTGGGTTAAAAAACCCCAACTTGGCTTGTCATATCATATTGCTTACATATTTTATATAGTTTTTAATACATATTGAAACATTTATGATCGTTTAACAAATATTAGAAGTAAAAGTTGAAGTGTAATCGTCCAGTCTCTGTCGTCACGTTTCACTGTTTTATATATATTTATATTTATATACTGTTTTATTTATATATAATATTAAGTATTTATATTCTGGATTTGTTTTAATAAAATCATACAATCTTATGCAAGGCATCAGGAGTTTCCATCACGCAAAAAGACGCGACACTCGTTTAGGCGACTCACATCGCACCCCTGTAAGTTGCTTTGCATAGAAACGATACACAGCACAATAATGAATTTATAGATGAGATAAAATATACACAAACCTGCGTTTTACAGAAGACATGCACCAATGTGACAGAGCGCCACTGCTCTCTCCTGAAGAATTGCAATAAATAACTCAACTTGTCTGACCCGGGATCAGGGTAACACAAAAACTACCCAAGCGCTGGGTGTTACGCCTGACCGGGATCAGGGTAACACAAAAACTACCCAAACGCTGGGTCGTTACGTCTGACCCGGGATCAGGGTAACACAAAAACTAGCCAAACGCTGGGTCGTTACGTCTGACCCGGGATCAGGGTAACACAAAAACTAGCCAAACGCTGGGTCGTTACGTCTGACCCGGGATCAGGGTAACACAAAAACTACCAAGCGCTGGGTCGTTCGCCTGACCGGGATCAGGGTAACACAAAAACTAGCCAAGCGCTGGGTCGTTACGTCTGACCGGGATCAGGGTAACACAAAAACTAGCCAAGCGCTGGGTCGTTACGTCTGACCGGGATCAGGGTAACACACAAAAACTAGCCAAGCGCTGGGTCGTTTCTGACGTCTGACCCGGGATCAGGGTAACACAAAAACTAGCCAAACGCTGGGTCGTTACGTCTGACCCGGGATCAGGGTAACACAAAAACTAGCCAAACGCTGGGTCGTTACGTCTGACCCGGGATCAATGTAACACAAAAACTAGCCAAACGCCGGGTCGTTACGTCTGACCCGGGATCAGGGTAACACAAAAACTACCCAAACGCCGGGTCGTTACGTCTGACCAAGGATCAGGGTAACACAAAAACTACCCAAACGCCGGGTCGTTACGTCTGACCAAGGATCAGGGTAACACAAAAACTACCCAAACGCTGGGTCGTTACGTCTGACCCGGGATCAGGGTAACACAAAAACTACCCAAACGCTGGGTCATTACGTCTGACCCGGGATCAATGTAACACAAAAACTAGCCAAACGCTGGGTCGTTACGTCTGACCCGGGATCTGGGTAACACAAAAACTAGCCAAACGCTGGGTCGTTACGTCTGACCCGGGATCAGGGTAACACAAAAACTAGCCAAACGCTGGGTCGTTACGTCTGACCCGGGATCAGGGTAACACAAAAACTACCCAAACGCTGGGTCGTTACGTCTGACCCGGGATCTGAGTAACACAAAAACTAGCCAAACGCTGGGTCGTTACGTCTGACCAAGGATCAGGGTAACACAAAAACTACCCAAACGCCGGGTCGTTACGTCTGACCAAGGATCAGGGTAACACAAAAACTACCCAAGCGCTGGGTCATTACGTCTGACCAAGGATCAGGGTAACACAAAAACTAGCCAAGCGCTGGTCGTTACGTCTGACCGGGATCTGGGTAACACAAAAACTACCCAAACGCTGGGTCATTACGTCTGACCCGGGATCAGGGTAACACAAAAACTACCCAAAGCGCTGGGTCGTTACGCCTGACCGGGATCTGGGTAACACAAAAACTAGCCAAACGCTGGGTCGTTACGTCTGACCGGGATCAGGGTAACACTGAAGTAACACAAAAAAACTACCCAAGCGCTGGGGTAACACAACTAAAACGCTGGGCCAAACGCCGGAATCGTCAAAAACTAATGGCGCCATGGTAGTTACGTCTGACCGGGATCTGGGTAACACAAAAACTACCCAAGCGCTGGGTCGTTACGTCTGACCCGGGATCTGAGTAACACAAAACTAAAGCGCTGGGTCTACGCCTGACCGGGATCTGAGTAAACAAAAACTGCGCTGGGTCGTTACGTCTGACCGGGATCAATGTAACACAAAACTACCCAAACGCTGGGTCTTTACGTCTGACCGGGATCAGGGTAACACAAAAAACTAGCCAAGCGCTGGGTCGCTACGTCTGACCCGGGATCAGGGTAACACAAAAACTACACAAACGCTGGGTCGTCACGTCTGACCCGGGATCAATGTAACACAAAAACTAGCCAAACGCCGGTCGTTACGTCTGACCGGGATCAGGGTAACACAAAAACTAGCCAAGCGCTGGGTCGTTACGTCTGACCGGGATCAGGGTAACACAAAAACTAAGCCAAACGCTGGGTCGTTACGTCTGACCCGGGATCAGGGTAACACAAAAACTACCCAAACGCTGGGTCTTTACGTCTGACCCGGGATCAGGGTAACACAAAAACTAGCCAAACGCTGGGTCGTTACGTCTGACCCGGGATCAGGGTAACACAAAAACTAGCCAAACGCTGGGTCGTTACGTCTGACCCGGGATCTGAATAACACAAAAACTACCCAAACGCTGGGTCGTTACGTCTGACCCGGGATCTGGGTTACACAAAAACTACCCAAATACTCAAAAAATAACCCAAAAGGCTCAACCCAGGATTTGAGAAAAACTTCCACTTTTAATTTTTTTAAATTCTCAGTGATTTACAGTAATTCCAGTTGTCTTGGAATTACACCGAAAACAATTGCTTTGTTTTAAGGCACTTACATT
The DNA here is from genome assembly GCA_018749465.1 of Paracanthobrama guichenoti. Lineage (NCBI taxonomy): Eukaryota > Metazoa > Chordata > Actinopteri > Cypriniformes > Gobionidae > Paracanthobrama > Paracanthobrama guichenoti. Next base: position 3,181,012 of record CM031951.1, on the reverse strand, counting down.
ATTTAATATAAAATTTCCCCAAAATGAAAAAAATGCAATACAGTATTTTATACACATTTTAGCAGATGTAAGAAAATGTGCATGCACAGTGTTCATTCTGCTGTAAGAGCATGCTATTGCAAACCGTGATGTATTTCTTATTAAAACAGAAAGTTTGGGCTTTTATTTTACACCAGTATTTTCTACTTTTGATGATTCAGAAGACATCAAAGCTAATAGACATGGACTAAATGCCACAGAACTCTCATTTTGATTTCTTGTGATCTCAGAGCAGTGATCTAACCATATGTTGAACATCTTTCAGAGCCCTCAGATGTGTGCTTCTTTAACGTTACGCATTACACAAGCTGCGTTTGTTAGGAGAAGCCTTCATGTGGGAACACCACCACATCACAAATCATCTCAGTCAGCAGCTGATGACTGTTCACATTCTCAGACACGAGATACACTGGACGGCTGCTGCGGTGAAAACTGTCAACAGGTGTGTGTGTGTGTGTGTGTGTGTGTGTGTGTGTGTGTGTCTGTGTTGTCGGCTCGGTTGTAGATTACAGTAGGATTATCACACACCCACTGAATGCTGTGCCGGAATTGCTTAAAGTGAATCTTGTTTGCACTTGTTTGATGTGTCAGAGTTAGTACAAAAACACAACTGTAAATCGACAACATACAGTATTTCCTGAAACATTAGACATAATATTAATGGCCAAAGGTTAAAAAATATCTATATATATGATGCACCGATCAGGCATAACATTATGACCACCTTCCTAATATTTAGTTTGTCCCCTTTTGCTGCCAAAACAGCCCTGATCCGTCGAGGCATGGACTCCACTAGACCCCTGAAGGTGTGCTGTGGTATCTGGCACCAAGATATTAGCAGCAGATCCTTTAAGTCCTGTAAGTTGTCGGTCAAGTCGACACCTCAAACTCGTTGTTGTGCTCGTCCTGTGCTCCATTCCTAAAATTGACGTTTTGTGTGAACCCATGTGTGAATGCTGCATATCAAAATGATATTACTGAAGATTAAGATGGTTCCTTAAATATTTCCCAGATTAATTTCACTTTGTGTAATGAGTTACTGTTTTACAATGATTGGGTAGAATCGATGTGATGTAAGAATGTTGCCTTGATAGACATTTGAGTAATGAAAATAAAGAACAAGCTTTTTACATTTTCAGTGTATTTTGCCTTTCAAATGCCACTTGCAATGCCAAGGTTATGGGTTCGATTTCCAGGGAATGCATGAATTGAATGCAGTTGGATAAAAGTGTCTGGCTTGCACAAATGTATATGTGTATATACACTCACCTAAAGGATTATTAGGAACACCATACTAATACTGTGTTGACCCCCTTTCGCCTTCAGAACTGCCTTAATTCTACGTGGCATTGATTCAACAAGGTGCTGAAAGCATTCTTTAGAAATGTTGGCCCATATTGATAGGATAGCATCTTGCAGTTGATGGAGATTTGTGGGATGCACATCCAGGGCACGAAGCTCCCGTTCCACCACATCCCAAAGATGCTCTATTGGGTTGAGATCTGGTGACTGTGGGGGCCATTTTAGTACAGTGAACTCATTGTCATGTTCAAGAAACCAATTTGAAATGATTCGAGCTTTGTGACATGGTGCATTATCCTGCTGGAAGTAGCCATCAGAGAATGGGTACATGGTGGTCATAAAGGGATGGACATGGTCAAAAACAATGCTCAGGTAGGCCGTGGCATTTAAACAATGCCCAATTGGCACTAAGGGGCCTAAAGTGTGCCAAGAAAACATCCCCCACACCATTACACCACCACCACCAGCGTGCACAGTGGTAACAAGGCATGATGGATCCATGTTCTCATTCTGTTTACGCCAAATTCTGACTCTACCATCTGAATGTCTCAACAGAAATCCAGACTCATCAGACCAGGCAACATTTTTCCAGTCTTCAACTGTCCAATTTTGGTGAGCTTGTGCAAATTGTAGCCTCTTTTTCCTATTTGTAGTGGAGATGAGTGGTACCCGGTGGGGTCTTCTGCTGTTGTAGCCCATCCGCCTCAAGGTTGTGCGTGTTGTGGCTTCACAAATGCTTTGCTGCATACCTCGGTTGTAACGAGTGGTTATTTCAGTCAAAGTTGCTCTTCTATCAGCTTGAATCAGTCGGCCCATTCTCCTCTGACCTCTAGCATCAACAAGGCATTTTCGCCCACAGGACTGCCGCATACTGGATGTTTTTCCCTTTTCACACCATTCTTTGTAAACCCTAGAAATGGTTATGCGTGAAAATCCCAGTAACTGAACAGATTGTGAAATACTCAGACCGGCCCGTCTGGCACCAACAACCATGCCACGCTTAAAATTGCTTAAATCACCTTTCTTTCCCATTCTGACATTCAGTTTGGAGTTCAGGAGATTGTCTTGACCAGGACCACACCCCTAAATGCATTGAAGCAACTGCCATGTGATTGGTTGATTAGATAATTGCATTAATGAGAAATTGAACAGGTGTTCCTAATAATCCTTTAGGTGAGTGTATGTGTAACTAAACTAACTTTTTTTTTAAAATTTTTTTTATGTCATTTGATTTTTATATTGCAAGGTAACTTGCAGGCAATTCATTCACATGTTTTGTACTACAGCAGAATGTGTGTGTGCAATACCTCTCTGTACCGTATGGTGTCAGCATTCAGTTAGCACCCAAAAGATCACCCTAACATCACACACACCCAGGCTAAGAGCATATCCAGTTCACTTTGAATTGTAATTACAACCTCTCGTTATTACAAACATCTGCAGGACAGCTGCTGTGGAGATCTGGGTCTATTTTAGACTCACCACATGAGTGTATCCCCACAGGATCCCGGTAAAATGCCTCCATTCGGAACTGCAAAGGTCAAACTGCATTAAAGACTGCATCATATTCACATCTACTGCCAGCCGTAACCTCTGGAACAGCAGTTAGAGGAATTCTCGACACAAGCATCTCCCCTGCGGTAAATCTCGCCTTTCCTATGGCTCTGCTGGGTTCATTTCAGGCTGACTATACGTTCTCCAAAACACAAGGTTTAATGTTGTTCTTTTTAGATTCAAGAATGAATCCTCCATTTTGCACTGTGATAAAATCACTGTAACGCACTGCCTCTTGTGGGGCTACAACCTGCGCCTCTCCATAAAGTTCAGTTAAGTTGAGATATAATAGCTGTAAAAAGGCAACACTACAGGCAAACCCCTTGTTTTTTTTCATGCACTGGTGGCTATTTTGCTTCCATAACTCTGTCAGACCACGTGGAAAGAAAACATAAACACACATTTAAGTGCTTATTTTATTGCACTTTATCTATTTGCATCTGCAGATTTCAATTTCAATCAGTAACCCTTACATACGCCGAACTTCACGGTTGAATTCCTATCTTGTGTTCTGAAGGGTTTTACAGAGAGCTCTGTTCATATGTCTTTCACTATTACAACAAAAACTTGTCTTAATGTACTGCGACGAATCAACTGGGGAAGTTTTGTCTATGTCACAGTTTTACCCTAAGTGTCTGGTCGTAAGGTGAAAGTTATCAAGCTTTTTAATCAACAAAATGCAATTTTGATAACTGAAAATGTAAGATTTACGGGGTCTCAGAGACACCAGTCACATTTCTGAGTGCATGATTAAAACCTCAATAATATCAGCCTGCTGGGTTTTATAGGTCTGAGGAGCATATTAAGATGGGAAAATAAGAGGTTAGCTTTGCAATTACCTGGCCTTTTACTTTTAAACAAATCACTGCTTCATATTGTTTTGTTTAATATGTGCTAAATTGTGACAACATACCCCATATAGCAGTTTTATTATAATGCACGCTAATGCATGTTGTCACAAAAGGCTAAAATGGTTTAATGAGCTTAATTATTATTATTTTTTTATTTCATAATTTTTTTTTTTTTACTGAGCAATAATTATGGAAATGTTCAGTTGGTTTATTACACATCAAAGTTGACTATAAATTACATTTAAATTAATTTAATTCTTTTTAAATGATAAATTAGGTTTTATTCACAGCGGTGAAAAGTGAGAACACTAGTTATTAGGCCTATGATATTATTTTCCTAATCAGAAAATATTATAACGCTTTTGGGTCATGTTGTCATGAAAGGCTAACATCACTTAATGTAGTTGTGATAGTCTATACATCAAAGTTGACTATAAATATACTATAAATTATTTTTTATTTATTTAAAAAAATAGTTAGTAGGCCTATGATATTATTTTCCTAATCAGAAAATATTATAACGCTATTGGGGCATGTTGTCATGAAAGACATCGTTTAATGTGCTTTATTATTATTAATATTACTGAGCGATAATTGTGGAAATGTGCAGTATAGGTTTATTATACATCAAAGTTTATTGTAAATTAAATTTTAATTCATTTTTTACAATTATAAATTAGGTTTTATACACCGCTAGTTAGTAGGCCTATGACATTACTGAGTAATAATTGTGGAAATGCTCCGTAGTTTTTATGAATTAATAAAATAATTATTTAAAAAATATATTTTCTCTCCGTTATTTTAAAATTAAAACAGATTGGATAATTTAAATAGAAATTAGATCAGTTTCGTCATCGGCTAGCATTACCTCAGCCTCGCTAGCGCCCTTGATAGTAAACATACCTCGCGTAGACGCCGCCGTGATGACCTCAGTGCGAGCGCGCGGAGGGAGGGAGGAGCCGGGGCGCTTCCACACTGTCCGTGAGCGAGAAGCGGCGTCCTCAAAACTTTTCCCACACGGATAATACATGACATAAATCAGGTAATGTTGCATTTTACATCTTCATAGCTGGCCGGTGGATATCAATGACGTGTTCAAAGTCTCCCCACGTCCTTTTCCAAAGGCTCGTGAGTTGAGATGAAGTTTGATAATGTTGATGATTAGTTTCGCCGATCTCAGATTGACGTTAAACGGAATATGCCGAGGCTCGCCCGCCTCTCTCCCATGGGATCCCTGCCGTGTGTATGTGTTGTATAAACGGTTTAAATGTAGGCTGAAATCTCTTCCACACATCATCAGTGGATCATTGGCGCGTCCAGCTGGGATCATCTGCTCTTATAATGGGAATTCGTGGATGTGTGGGTCTTGGATTGTAGTGGGAAGCGTTATTGCACTTTTTTTTTTTTTATTGTTATTGTTTATTAAATTGTCATTGTACTTCATCATAATGTGCTTTTCCCACATAGTTTCCATCATGGAAACCGCTCGTCAGTCCAACGGTCGACAGATGATTGACACTTGACTGAAAACTTGACTTTTTAATACTAAATATGTGTTTAAATGCTTGAAAATAATTTATTTAGCCTACAAAACAGTAGTGAATATAAACAGGGCAGATAAGATGGACAGAAAAAGTGTTATATCAGTTTTAATGCCTTTATTATTATTATTATAAATGGTGGATATTTGTCCTTACAATGAATAAGTAGGTTTTGACTAGTAGTAGTGTACTTAATAATAATAATAATATATTTTGTTGGTCACACTTTAGTTTAGAGTCCAATTCTCACTAATAACTAACTATTAGTTATGACTTTTGCCTCAATAAACTCCTAATTATTGTTTATTAGGTAGTTTAGTTTAGGTACTAGGGAGGATTAAGGGATGTAGAATATGGTCATGCATTAATATGTGCTGTAAGTACTAATAAACAGCCTAAATGTCCTAGTAATGCACGTGCTAATGGACAATAGTGAGAATTGGACCCTAAACTAAAGTGTGACCATTTTGGCCTAAAATAAATATGACGCCTATTTTTTTTTGCACTGTGACATTTTTTTTTTCATGATGCATTATTACTAATAGTAATGCCTCAATTTCAAAATGGCCCATAACTCCAGGCATTTTAAGCTAGGATCATAAAGAAGCCGTAATCCCTGTCCGTCAGTGTGGTGATGGAGTTTTAATGCCCTCTTCTCGAGTCATGAGGGTTGGATGTGTGCTGTTGACAGAGGGCACTCCTTTTCCTACCCTTAGGAAAAGCTTACCATGGATTTACTATTCATGGTTCCCACAGTCATGGAAAACCAATTGTGATTTAGAAACTTTAAGAAAAAATCTCAAAAAGTAATGGGAATATTTCTGTAATGAGTCATATAGTTATGCTCAGCTCTTTGAATGCGATCTCTGTACAGTGATTATTCTCTGTTAAAGGCGCAATATGTAATTTTTCGTCTCTAGAGGTCGCTTATTCAAAACAGTGGCGTAGCTTGATGATGCCCTGTCGCTGATGTCGCAGACTCGTGTATGTGGGGGAACGCAGTGCTGTTTTATCATATTACGCACATTTAGGTGTGTTGAAAGTTATAATGCTACTCTGTGCGTTTGCTCTGCGCTACTATGAGACACTTGTTCACACTGCAGTGAGCTAGATCGATATTGGTAAAACATGGCACTCGCGGTAAATCGAGAGATTTAAACAGTGGTGCGTTCACACCAGACGCGAATGAAGCGATAAGCGCGAGTGATTTACATGTTAAGTCAATGCAAAGACGCGAATAGACATTCTGCGGCGCGGTTCGCGTGAACGAGGCGACGCGCGAAATGCGTTAAAATCTGAACTTTGGCGGATATCCGCGCCATGTTAACCAATCAGGAGCTTTGCTCTAGTAGTGACAATGAGGTCAAAATCATAAGTGGATACCCGGAGCTGTACGATACATCTTCGTAGTTTATAGAAACCGGAATGGAAAGGAGCTTGCTTGGAAGAAAGTGAGTGAGGAGGTCGGACAATAAGTTGTAAAAAAAAACGCTCTTTACTCAATTTGAGCTATATATAGGGTGATGTCAGGGTGATTGGGACACTTTTTGCCATTGAAATGACTTGGAAAAAGTGTCCCAATTAAATGCCGGCAAATTGAGCTTATTCGCCTTTTTTAAAACAATCAATGTCAGCCATTTGGCAAAGAGACGAGCCGCCTGGCAGAAGCCCCTCCCATGACGTGATTTTGCGTCTGTTATGTAGTGAATGAAGCGAGTAAACTCAAAATGTTCAAGCGTCCAACTACGCGCGAATAGCGCGCTTCATTCGCGTTTGGTGTGAACGCACCATAAGGCTAACTGTGTTGAGCTGGAGCACAATGATTAGTTTTCTGTGATGAATGTCTCCAAACAGTTGCTCACCTGTCTATTAAAACACGTCTTTGGTGTTTCCATGGTAACTGAAATAGAGGGTAACGCGGGTATGTCATTGATAGGCGACATACGCATGCGGTCCGTGTCCTGGTTAAAATAGCTTATTTCTCTGGATTTAAACATTCATGGGAACATTTGGGATAATGTAAGTACAAAATATATAACACCGTTCTAGTGGTCAAGAAAATCTTACATATTGTGCCTTTAATCAGAACGACGGCAAAAGTCATGGAAAGTCACTGGTCAGAAAGTGTGGGAACCCCGTCTCATGGTTCATAGCCAGCTGGCAAACAACAGGTGCTGGTACCACATGTAAACAACACATGTAGATACAGAGGGGCATGAAAAGACCTCTAGTCCTGCATGTCTTGAACCCTTCACAATATGTCCATTATGCTGCACATCTGCTTTGCTAGAGGATCCACTGGAATGATTCGGAAAGTTTGTGTGACTCACAATATGACACACCTGTAGAGATTTAGGTTCAAAAGTCATCCTTGTCTGTTTGGCTTTGTTGAATAAAGCGGCCAGATGCACTTTGAAGCTTAAAACAAATGTTGGAAAATTAGTTTTTTTTCCTCTGTCACGCAGCGCTAATGGTGCCGCGGTGCCAACTGGAATGAAAGCGCGATTTCTTAATTGCCCTCGCTGGCTCCATCCGCACCAGCGACTGCTTGTCAGGCTGTAGATCATGATGGGATGTTTTTATGGTGCTGGGGTGGGGGGGTGACTCTGGTGGCCTGCAGGGAAACGCTCATTTAATAACATTGTGCTAGTGGCCAGGGAGAGGGTTGTGTTACGTCCAAAACAAAAGCTGTGTTGTGTGTTCTGTTTCAGCAGGGCGCTCAGATGCTGTCAGTCTGGAAATAATAAACTAATTCTAGTGCTTTGTGGGAGGTCGAAATGCTTTAAATGATCTGTGTTTCCGGGCACAGATTATGCTTATCTTGACTGTGGTTCTAAGTGATTCTAACGATTATATCTTACTAGTTATGAGTTGGTTTTTATTAAGGTTAAAGGTGAAGTGTGCAATCTCAGTTTTGTTGGAGGTGCAGGTAAACCGGATATCCACAAGCTTTGTTTTCTCCGTTATGTCTGGTAAATAATCAGTACTTCATTTTCACATTTTACAGGGCTCGAAAATGAACTTTTTTTCTTCAAAAAGTTAGGAGCACCACAAGTAAAATGTTTATATATACATGATTTAATTGTGTACATCGGTCCCACATGAATCAATTAAGTTAAACAAACATAATTTGTTCATGTAACGTCAACATCATGGAGTGAATACATTTTAACCGACCGAATTAAGTAGTCTCAAAGTGAAGTTTCATATATTTTATTGTTACACAACTGAATTATAATACTGCACTAGCTCGTTGACAAACTTTTAGCTAGCAACAGCACACATTAGCATCTTAAATGCTAAGCATTAAAAGCGTTTTGAGCAAAGCCTGAGCAAATGCTCCACTCTTCTCTAATAATTCCAACATAATTAAACACTGCTAAACACAATCAAGTTTCCCCCTTTCTCATCTTGCTCAAAAATAACACTTTTACATATAAAATAACATTTACTCTCTCTTGATTTAGCCATATGCAAAGCATGCTGGGAACTAACAAGCCCCGCCCAGTTTCAGTTTACGCAACACAACTCCTTCATCTGAACACAAACGGATTAAGTAAACTTCAGTTTGACTTGTGTTTAAGCGGATTGAACACTATCAAATTAAGTTAGGAGAAAATGTATAGCAATTGTGTTTCTTTAGCTCATTTTAATTAAGCAATTTACGCGTCATCTTTCATTTTATATTTTTATATTTGATCAATTAGACTATTAAGACGATACTACTATAGGGCTGTTACCAATCAAACTAAATCATTTACACTGGAAAAAAATACAACTGCATTAAATCATTTTATTAGATTTGTTTTAAATATATTTTAAATAAGTTGGGAAAAAGTATACTTTGACAGGTGACCGTCTTAATGAGCGAGTCATTTAAACGATTCATTGAGGCGGCAGTTTATGAATGGATCATTGAATCTTTGACCGATTCGTTTAAAACGCTGAATCATCCAGTAAGAGTATTGAGACGTGCTGTGGGACTATTTTCGCTGCTGAAATGGAACAAAACAGTCAATATTGCGTCTAAAATGTAAGTGACTTGATTCTAAAGGGTCTGCTTCGGCAGCCGTCAGTTCTCACCACAGTTTTGCTCTAAAAGTGGGCGTGGTTTAGCGGCAGAGGGTGACGAGGGGAGACCGACGGCACATCAACGGCTTCTGATTCAGATCATTTTATTTTGCTCTCATTAAAAGCATCAAAGCTTCCCACAAATGCACGCTGCAAATTAACATTAAGCTACACGCAACACAATATACACGTGGATTTGTAAGCTCACCGTTACGCAAATAGCTATTCAATGCACATGCCATTCGTGATTTGTTCTCTGCATTGAAAATGTATATGAACACTGTGCGATATTGACAGAAAAAGATATCTCGATATTTTCTGGGATTTTCTCGATAATGATAATTGGACGATATTTCGCTGAGTGCATTGGCAGGTTTAGGACTGCCATGGTCAGCTGACTCCTAAAGTTTATGATTTTCTTCATTATTCTGTGGTGTGGTCGGTTCACAGAAGTCACAGAAATAAATGATACATTTATTTTTTTATATCTTTTGTGTCACTTTCATAGATTTTACAAAAATGTATTATAATAAGACACAATAGGGCTGTTACCAATCAAATTAAAGAAGTATCAACAAAATGAATCTTTGCAGTGCAGAGGAAACACAGAAGCTGCATCTGAAGTGGCATTGAGATCATTTACACACACGGTGTACTGTTTGAACATTTACACAGCTCAGAAGTGACACATTAATAACCTGCAGTTATGCATAAATAATGTTTTGATGCAACATGTAAATTGTTGAATAATATTGATATTTGAAATGATTTAAAACATGAAAAGATACTTTAACTAACTGTGAAATTAAAACCGGTGGCAGCAAGTCACGTCTAATGAGCGAGTCATTGAGATTCAACTGATTCATTCAAACAGCCGATTCATTCACGGAGCGAAGCATTCGATTATCTTTGATTCAGTTGATTCGTTCAAAAAGCTGATTCGTCCAGTATGAAAGCGCCGCTGTGTTTCGCTCGGAGATGCAGATACAGTGCTGTGTCTTTGTTTTCAACTATTTTTCGGTGGTGAAATAGAGCAAAAACAGGCAATATGGAAGAGCGTCGAAGTGGTTATGTGATAGAACGGTGGACCATATCAGCTCACAGCACGCACATACTGTGCAGTAATTAGCCAGCGCTTTGTAGACAAATTAAACCGGTCGCATCAACTATTTGCACTCGCACAAATGCTTCCAAATATATTTTGAGGTTGCACAGATTCAGTTTCGGGAGCGTTTTGGTCGCAATTTCGAGCCTTGCGTTAAGGCAGCCATAACTTTTAATTATTTTACTGTTAACGCGTGCAAATTGGATGTCTCATCACAATACAATCTGTGCAATATTTGCTTAGATTCTGCGATCGATTATTATGTGCCTATTTTACACGTCCAGTTACAGTTTTGTTAACTCGCAAATGCACACAAAGTATACCATTGCAAACTGTATGCACCGTAGTTTTTTTTAAATAGTATGGAAAAATAAATAACGAAAAACATTATTGCATTATCACAATACATCCACAACAAAATGAGCTACCAGTTGGTCAACATTTATACACTCCAAAAAAAAAAAAAAAAAAAAATGCTGGTTTAAAAACAACCCAAGTTGGGTTGAAAAAGGACTAACCCAGCGATTGGGTTGTTTTAAGCAAACATTTAACCCAACCGCTGGGTTAAAACAACTCATTCACTAGGTTAAAACGACCTAATCGCTGGGTTAGTCCTTGGGTTGTTTTTAACCCAGCAATTTTTAGTGTGTACAGAATAACATGCATATAAAAAAGCCAGACAACCAAGTATTCTAGTATATCTTATAGATGCTTTTTTCCCCTCCTTTTCTTCTACACATTGCATTGATGCATTATATCGTTAGTCATTTGATCAATGCATTGAACCATATGGATGCATCATATCATTACCCCCCTAGATATTATGGTATTTATTTCAGATAAACCCACTGCATACGGCCGATTAAAAAAACCAAAATGACCACTGATTGGTCATTTGACACGTCGGTCAGACAGTCTCATCCTGTCTAAGTGGGCAGTTCTTGACCCAGAGCTGAACGTTGTGCAGTGTGCAAGCAGACTTTCCAAAGGTCTAGTCAGAGGACTGTTACTCTTAGAATTACAGACTCCTTTGCACCAGTTAGGTGACTTATACTGGACCACAGCACTGTGTGTGTTTTGGTTGAGCTGTCGTTTTTGGACGTGCGGTGAGCTCGCTATGTGTGAATGTGCAGAATAAACTGTACCAGGCTGTGAAATGTAGAGCACTGCCATGACGGCTCAGAGAAAACATAAGAGTGAGATTCCCCCCCCTTGTTGCCACTGAGTTGAGTTACTGTTATATCATCGCTAGGGGCCAAACGTAGTGTCTGACCCCTATTTTTTTTTTTTTTATAGGCAGACATCTTTAAATTTTCTGTTTCCTCTGCCGTTCCTCTGTGTCTGTGGCATCCTGTAGAAACTTTTTTTTTCCCCCCCGATCAGTTTTGTCACACTGATTGGTGGTGGTCTGAATAGTCCCAGTTTAGGGATCTGTCAGCCAAACCCTCCTGTACCGCCATCATCTTTTGGCTCAGAAACGTAATTCATGACACATATTCATTGGTATTGTTTTATTTTTCTCAAATTGTTTTAATTCAGTCCCCACCAGAATTGAATAACATAACCTTCAGACCAACCTGCAGACTTTTTTCTGCAATTCTGCAAATGCATTTGCCATCTCAGAGGTGAAGTTCGGATTGTAAATTTGTGTTATCAGTCTCTGTGTATTGCTATAGTTAGGGGTGTAACGAAACACCTATGCCACGGTTCGGTTCATGCCACGGTTTTGGAGCCACGGTTTGGTTCTGTTTGCTGTGGAGTCAGGGTTCATGGCAGGGCACCAGCAATAATTACACTAGATTCACTTTAACTTAATAATAACAACATATAATTGAACTTATTAACTTAATAGGCCAATTTAACTTTATATTATTATTATTAATTAACTATACACTTTCTTTAGAGCAGTTGGCATACCTGATTAAACCAAAATTAAATAAATGCCTCCACTGTAGACTATAAATAATCAAATTTTTAATGTTTAAAAAAACAAGCACATTTATTTAATAAAAAGTGATGACACACACAAGTAATGTCCCACTTTGGCCTGCTTAAACACTTAAATTGTACGAAAATGACTAATACTGATAAATAAATAGGCTTATAAATTAAATAGCAGTTTTTGTTGATACAATAACATACATAAATTGAAAATAAAGTGGCATTTTGTGGTTATGGAAACAACAGTTACCATGGTGAATACATCATGAACCGTTAATGAAAGATGAAATCTGCTCCTGATGATCAGAACGAACACCTGCATGCAAATCCTTCCCAGCGAACACGCGCGGAACCAGTCACGTGATTTATTGGTACTTTACTTTTATTTCATGACTTACGAATTGACATCGTAACGTTGCTCACAGTTTTTCTTGCACGTTATGAAGAGATACGCGGCGCGCGCGTGACACTAAAGAGTATAGCGGCTGACAGGACACGAAAGCGGTTTTCTGAGGTGAGAGAGATTTTTATTTCGTAACAAGGCACAAGCTACGAAAATCACGATGTTATGAAACTGGCTCTCTGTCCTTCCACCGTGCAGCTTGAGCGATCACCCAAGTCATGTGAAATGCACTTAGAAGACAAAAGTTAGTGTATATTTAGTAAATACTATTATTATAATAATATTTAGTAACAACACAGCTCTTATTAGTTGTTAAAAGTGCACTAATTACTATTTAATCAAATGTCAAGGAAGAAAAAACTGATTTTGCGACATAAGGTGAAGTGAGAGCTGGGCTGGGGCAGCAGGGGGCGGGGCTTGCTCGGTTCGACACGAGAGAATCACGGTTCGAACCGTAGGTGGTGTATCGTGGTTTTTTCGGTTTGGTTTGAAAATCGTTATACCCCTAGTTATAGTGATCAGAAAATTTCATAGATTTTCATAAATTTCAGTCTATTTCATAGATAGATTGATTCCACAAGATGCTGAAAGCATTCTTCAGAAATGTTGGCCCATATTGATAGGATAGCATCTTGCAGTTGATGGAGATTTGTGGGATGCACATCCAGGGCACGAAGCTCCCGTTCCACCACATCCCAAAGATGCTCTATTGGGTTGAGATCTGGTGACTGCAAAGAGTCGTGCGCTTATCCGAGCGTATCTCAGGGTCAGCTCTCCCGTCTCTGCAGGACGTCTACACCAAACGCTGCAAAGGTAGAGCTACTAAGATCATCAAGGACTCTAATCACCCTGCAAACCCTCATTTCACGCTGCTGCCATCTGGTAGCGCTTCCGGAAGCCTGATGGCCAAAACTGAGAGACTCAGGAGGAGCTTCTTCCCCCAGGCCATCAGACTCCTGAACTCAGTCACTTAACATCACGTGACTTCACTTCAGGATAAACATCGATACACTGACATTGCACTGCACTTTCTGTTCTCGTTGTTACTGTGTAACAACCTGTCATAAACCTGTTTGCACATTATACTCTTATACATTTGTTAACCACATATTTATAAGTCTACAGTTTACTCACTGCACAGTCTACTTCACTTATTTTATTCCACTTTATTCTTATTTTTACTTTTTTTTTCTCTTTCTTGACTTATTTATAATTTACATATATATATATTATATATATATATATATATATATATATATATATATATATATATATATATATATATATATATATATATATATATATATATATATATATATATATAGTATTAGTTTTTTATCCTATTTCTATTATAATTTCTTCCTTGTGTTTTTAACTGTGAATTTGCACTGTCCACGGAGCGGACCTGTTTACATTTCACTGCCGGTTGTATATTCTGTATATAACTGTGTATGTGACAAATAAAACTCTTGAATCTTGAATCTTGACTGTGGGGGCCATTTTAGTACAGTGAACTCATTGTCATGTTCAAGAAACCAATTTGAAATGATTCGAGCTTTGTGCATTATCCTGCTGGAAGTAGCCATCAGAGAATGGGTACATGGTGGTCATAAAGGGATGGACATGGTCAGAAACAATGCTCAGGTAGGCCGTGGCATTTAAACGATGCCCAATTGGCACTAAGGGGCATAAAGTGTGCCAAGAAAACATCCCCACACCATTACACCACCACCACCAGCCTGCACAGTGGTAACAAGGCATGATGGATCCATGTTCTCATTCTGTTTACGCCAAATTCTGACTCTACCATCTGAATGTCTCAACAGAAATCGAGACTCATCAGACCAGGCAACATTTTTCCAGTCTTCAGCTGTCCAATTTTGGGGAGCTCGTGCAAATTGTAGCCTCTTTTTCCTATTTGTAGTGGAGATGAGTGGTACCCGGTGGGGTCTTCTATTGTTGTAGCCCATCCGCCTCAAGGTTGTGCGTGTTGTGGCTTCACAAATGCTTTGCTGCATACCTCGGTTGTAACGAGTGGTTATTTCAGTCAAAGTTGCTCTTCTATCAGCTTGAATCAGTCGGCCCATTCTCCTCTGACCTCTAGCATCAACAAGGCATTTTCGCCCACAGGACTGCCGCATACTGGATGTTTTTCCCTTTTCACACCATTCTTTGTAAACATCCTTTTACCTCTGTAGGCCTCTGTATTGTGGTGAATTTGTAGCACATATCGGCCATCGGCTGACCCTGACCTCTAAAAATCGGCAGCACATATCGGCCATCGGCTGACCCTGACCTCTAAAAATCGGCAGCACATATCGGCCATCGGCTGACCCTGACCTCTAAAAATCGGCAGCACATATCGGCCATCGGCTGACCCTGACCTCTAAAAATCGGCACTACACATCGGCCATCGGCTGACCCTGACCTCTAAAAATCGGCACTACACATCGGCCATCGGCTGACCCTGACCTCTAAAAATCGGCACTACACATCGGCCATCGGCTGACCCTGACCTCTAAAAATCGGCAGCACATATCAGCCATCGGCTGACCCTGACCTCTAAAAATCGTCAGTACATATCGGCCATCGGCTGACCCTGACCTCTAAAAATCATCAGCACATATCGGCCATCGGCTGACCCTGACCTCTAAAAATCATCAGCACATATCGGCCACCGGCTGACCCTGACCTCTAAAAATCGGCACTACACATCGGCCATCGGCTGACCCTGACCTCTAAAAATCGGCAGCACATATCGGCCATCAGCTGACCCTGACCTCTAAAAATCATCAGCACATATCGGCCATCGGCTGACCCTGACCTCTAAAAATCATCAGCACATATCGGCCATCGGCTGACCCTGACCTCTAAAAATCGGCACTACACATCGGCCATCGGCTGACCCTGACCTCTAAAAATCGGCAGCACATATCGGCCATCGGCTGACCCTGACCTCTAAAAATCGGCAGCACATATCGGCCATCGACTGACCTTGACCTCTAAAAATCGGCAGCACATATCGGCCATCGGCTGACCCTGACCTCTAAAAATCATCAGCACATATCGGCCATCGGCTGACCCTGACCTCTAAAAATCGGCACTACACATCGGCCATCGGCTGACCCTGACCTCTAAAAATCGGCAGCACATATCGGCCATCGGCTGACCCTGACCTCTAAAAATCGGCAGCACATATCGGCCATCGGCTGACCCTGACCTCTAAAAATCGGCAGCACATATCGGCCATCGGCTGACCCTGACCTCTAAAAATCGGCAGCACATATCGGCCATCGGCTGACCCTGACCTCTAAAAATCGGTTACAAAAAAACCATATCGGTCGATCTCTAGTCTGTATCCTCATGAAAACAATGCATTACAGCTTTAAATAAATTAGAGATAGTTCAATTAGATAATATTATTTATTTTTTTGTGATTTATTTTGCGGTGAAATTACAAATTATGCAGGATCGCAAAAAAATGCGATTTTAAAATATTTTAAATGTTATTTAAAAAAAATAAATTGATCCTGAGCATAATTGACAAAAGTTTGAGTCTGATTCTTTGTGATGGTAAACCGTCTCATTTTATAATTGCTTTGTGGGTTTACCGTGTGAATGAAACAGAACCCACAAAAGCCAAGTGTTGTGAATGGGCCAGTTTTTCTTGTTTTAGGCGTCAGTAATGTTATTCCTAATTCACAGCAGAGAAAGTCCTTTTTTTTTCAACGTCTGTCATAACACATTTGCTTAGATCTATTATTATTTACTCAGAACAAATGCTCAGATTCATTACGGCTCAGATAACATTCACAGCGTTTAATATGCAACCTCATTCTTCATTTCAGATTGACCGGTATTCCCTTCTTTTGCGTCTCAAAGCCGGCCCGTTTGCACAGTTTGTCCTCTGCTCTTGACCTGCTAGTCCGTTCCCATAGTTTTATCTGTTAGCTGTCGCAGCTGATCACCTGTGATGTGTTTATCAGCGGAGGAGCCGTGCATGCCATGCGTTCACATTCACTCATTTGCACTTCATGAGGAATGTGTGGGAATTCTCACATTTATGACACTCAGCTTTACTTTCCATCACTGAGAGCGGAGTTTAGGTAGGGCTGGGTGATTTATGGAATATGATATATTTACAAAATAAAAATAGAATATTGTGAATGTCCTGAAAAGTGTTTTTTTTTTTTAAGCTTTATGACCCAGCTTTGCTCTGAAATGAGGGACAGTCTGCTGTGCTTAAGTTAGAGATTGCCAGGAGACTTTCTACTAAGTTAATATTTTACTTCAGCCAGATAACCGTAACCTACATCTGTGTTGCTGATCTGTTTGAAGGCCTTAAATAATGACGACTCCCATTACAGAATCTTTTCCTGTAGCTATGATGCGTTAATGTAGGTGGAGACGGTATGGATTGAATTCCAGTGCTCTTTGAGTGAAGGAAGGAAGAAGCGTTTTGTCTTTCTATAGTGTGTGTATATTGGAGTGAGTGAATGCTGTCTTGTCAGGTTGATTTAGTTTCCACAGCCTCAGGTGCAACTGAACTGGCAGTGAGAACAAGTCTCAACTTTGTTTAGGGAAGAGTATCTGATTTTTCTCACACTTTCTTCTTCCTCTGTTATCATTAGCTCAGGTGATTAATGTGACGGCGCTCCTATAAATCATAAACAATATTACATTAGTGATACTGTAGTAGGATATATGCATATATATATATATATATATATATATATATATATATCTACACAGATTTAATTTATTAAATGATAGTCTGATTTAAAGTGATTCTAGATCAATGGCTTCAATTTTATGTAGTGAAAGCCTTTTGACATTATCCAATCGATTGATACAATAGTTATACCTAACATATGTTAGATATAATGTACATTTTACATTTTGACTTTCTTTATCTTCAGATTACGAGTAAATAAGAGATGCAGAGAGACAAATATTTCAGGTTTCTCTCTTTTATGGGAGATGCGCTCCAAAAGTTCTACTGTCAATTCTGCTTATTGTTTTCATAAGATAACTAGAAATAGTGGGCCCTCAGGTGCCTTAAACCTACAATACCTAATGTCCTCTGGAACAACAGCGGAGCCTAATTCACATGCTGTTGTGTGTCTCTTGTATAGGGTCGTTTCAACTTTAGCAATTCCGATTCTTGTGGATTCCCAGTTTTGATTGCAATATCTTTTTGGAAAACATTCTGTTGCAGGTGAATACCGGGAACAAATATCAGCAGCCTAAAGAACAGCTAACTAATAATCTAGACTAACTATTATACATTTCACACATTATTAATGCTGAGTATACAGTGAGCAATACAATAAGAACAAATATGCAAATTGGCACAAATAAATCCAACTGAACCAAGTTCAGAAATTGAAATCAAGTGTAAAATAACACTGCATAGGTTCAGTCAAGATCAGTGAGTGATTTTATATTTCGTTCGTTCTTTGATTTAATGACACAGGCGGCAACAGGTTTATTAGGCTGCTGTCACTTTCATGGTGCGTTCACACCAGACGCGAATGACGTGAGTAAGCGTGAGTGATTTACATGTTAAGTCAATGCAAAGACGCGAATAGACGTTCTGCGATTCGTACGAATGAGGTGACACTACGCGAATTGAGCGTTTCACGCGATTTGAAAAATCTGGACTTGGGCAGATATTCACGCTGCGTTAACCAATCAGGAGCTTTGCTCTAGTAGTCAAAATCAAATCACCTTTATTTATATAGCGCTTTTAACAAGTCCAATTGTTTCAAAGCAGCTTCACAGTTTTAACAGGAAAATAATGCAACAGAATTTGTACAGCCGTTCTGGTGAAACGGTGATGTTATCCAGCTAATTTCAAGTATCATATAGTGTCAATGCGGGCAGATCGGGAATATAGATGAGATTTAGGAGTCCCCAACTGAGCAAGCCAAAAGCCAGAGGCAACGGTGGCAAGGAACCAAAACTCCTTCAGGGTCAGAATGGAGAAAAAAACCTTGGGAGAAACCAGGCTCTGTCGGGAGTATGATTATAATTCTGGCAACATTGCAGGTCTTAAGTCATATCAGGTAAATAGATATTCGTAAAATTATTCGAAAGATTGGTGTCATCACGCCGGAGACGGGTTTAATGAGGATGTCGTGTCGATGCGGCATTTACAGGGGGAGTTTATTTGACACGCTCTCTGCAGACACTTCAGGGATGTGTTGGTCATGTCCAGGCGCTGGTCCACCATCTGATCTGGATACGGCCCGGATCCGGCTGACTGCAGTAAACCTCGGGATAAACAGAGAGACTAACATTAGCGTAGATGCCATTCTTCTTATGATGTAACGAGTACATCAGGTGTTATGGGAAGTGTTGTAGTAGTGACAACAATGAGGACAAAATCATATCGGAGCTGTATGATACATCTTCATAGTTTATAGAAACCGGAATAGAAAGGAGCTTGCATGGAAGAAAGTGAGTGAGGAGGTCGGACAATCTGGTAAATTGTAAAAAAAAACTCAATTTGAGCTATATATAGGGTGATGTCAGGGTGATTGGGACACGTTTTGCCATTGAGATGACTTAGAAAAAGAGTCCCAATCACCCTGAAATCACTCTATTGAGACTACAAGCTAGTTAAAGCCGACAATGTCAGCCATTTCGCAGCAAGACGAGCCGCCTGGCAGAAGCCCCTCCCATGATGCGAATACTTGTAAAATCACTTTTATTTGTTTTATTAATAAAAGATATTGGAAGTAAATTCATTATGGGTCATTACAAATACTTCTGTATTTGTAAGAAAATCTAATCCAAGAAAATCTGTATAGAAAAAAGATGCATCGATAATCGTTTCATAATCGCATCACAGCCTCTGGATCGTAAGCGAATCGAATCGTGAGGTGCCTACACTCTCAGAGAAAAAGGTACAGTGCTGTCACTGGGGCGGTACCATAAGGTACAAAAGTGAAAAGGTACATGCCTTACTCACCCCTAAATGGTACATATCAGTACTTTAAGAGTGCGTATTAGTACCTTTTCAGTTTTGTACCTTAGAGTACCGCCCCAGTTACAGCAATGTACCTTTTTTTCCTGATAGTATAGAGATTCCCACCCCTACGCTCATGCTGTATTAAACAGACACGTTCAGTTTTTAAATGTAGTGTGTGTTCTCCAACTGAAATAAATGATTTTATTACTTTAAAAAAAAAAAAAACTAAACAACTGTGGGGGCGGTGCCATGGTGGGAAAGTGATGTAACCGGTGTTGCGGCTAAACACCGGTAACCCCGACTATCGCAGCGAGCATAATAGTAACAATATTTGTTCTTATTTTTTACTGACTGTTTACTTGCCTTTTAATAATCTTTGAACTTTATTAGTTAGGCTAATAGTTTTTGCTGTGGTATCGGAGTAGTTAAAGTGTGTTTTAAGTAATTAAATGGAAAGCAAAGTTTCCCCCTCCCCCCCAAAATTTTTATTTTTTTTTGCTGATCCAAAAAATTATCCGATCCTTGACTCGAAAAACGTTTAATTGAACCACTACTGTTTACGTTCACTTAAGACATAACCGTTTATGAGGATATTTTGACATAATTCAGTATTCACAGAATCAAAATTTTATAACCAGCATCCGATTCCTGACCGTAAGCATCCGATTTTCGATTCCCAACCCTACTCTCTTCTCATGGAAGTAAGTAAAGGGGATGTTAGTGTGAGGCAGAGTTACTCAAATCTAAACTTACCAGTGTCAGCATGACTTCATTTTCTGCCCTGAAGAGGCGAGTGAGTCACTTAACTCGGGGTGTTGAAAACCGCCTGTTTCTGGGATGTCTGTGCTCTGTTTAGACCTGTGATCATTCCTGTCAGTTGGGAAGGGAAACTTTGACTTTCCACAGAAGTTTGGGTTGAGTTCAGACTGAGTACAGATCCAGTTCAATCAAGAACCGCTTCAAGAGTAAAAGATACTCTTTATTTAATTTAATTTATTTAATTTTATTTTTTTATTTAAAAAAAAAAAAAAAAAAAATATATATATATATATATATATATATATATATATATATATATATATACATATATATATATATATATATATACACACACACACACACACACACACACACACACACACACACACACACACACACACACACACACACACACACACACACACACACACACACACACACACACACATACACTCACCACACATATACACTTAAAGGATTATTAGGAACACCTGTTCAATTTCTCATTAATGCAATTCTCTAACCAACCAATCACATGGCAGTTGCTTCAATGCATTTAGGGGTGTGGTCCTGGTCAAGACAATCTCCTGAACTCCAAACTGAATGTCAGAATGGGAAAGAAAGGTGATTTAAGCAATTTTGAGCGTGGCATGGTTGTTGGTGCCAGACGGGCCGGTCTGAGTATTTCACAATCTGCTCAGTTACTGGGATTTTCACACACAACCATTTCTAGGGTTTACAAAGAATGGTGTGAAAAGGGAAAAACATCCAGTATGCGGCAGTCCTGTGGGCGAAAATGCCTTGTTGATGCTAGAGGTCAGAGGAGAATGGGCCGACTGATTCAAGCTGATAGAAGAGCAACTTTGACTGAAATAACCACTTGTTACAACCGAGGTATGCAGCAAAGCATTTGTGAAGCCACAACACGCACAACCTTGAGGCGGATGGGCTACAACAGCAGAAGACCCCACCGGGTACCACTCATCTCCACTACAAATAGGAAAAAGAGGCTACAATTTGCACAAGCTCACCAATATTGGACCGTTGAAGACTGGAAAAATGTTGCCTGGTCTGATGAGTCTCGATTTCTGTTGAGACATTCAGATGGTAGAGTCAGAATTTGGTGTAAACAGAATGAGAACATGGATCCATCATGCCTTGTTACCACTGTGCAGGCTGGTGGTGGTGGTGTAATGGTGTGGGGATGTTTTCTTGGCACACTTTAGCCCCTTAGTGCCAATTGTGCATCGTTTAAATGCCACGGCCTACCTGAGCATTGTTTCTGACCATGTCCATCCTTTATATATATATATATATATATATATATATATATATATATATATATATATATATATATATATATATATATATATATATATATATATATATATATATATATATATATATATATATAAATAAAATTATTATTATTATCTTTTGTTTTTTTCAATTGTAGTCTTTTAAAAAGGCATCTGAAATGATAAACAGTGCAATGTAGTGTTGGAAAAAATATTTATTTTTTTCGATACATACTGATACTGAAATATCTGAAACGCTTCCAATAGACCTTTATCACACTTCCTGTTTCCGGTAAGTGAAGTCGTGTACCGCTACTTCCAGTCCCATCGCAACGCAATCAAAACTCATGTCTGAGTCTTCTCGCCGGCGTTACTGCAGCGATCCGGTGCTCTAATACTAAACATGACATCCTTATTTCAGATTTTACCATTTCCTGAACATGGGTGAGACTGATATGGCGTATGTTTGTGTGTAGGCCTATGCATTTCCAATCTGAGGATGTTTACATCTCATATCTTTAACCTGCTGAAAGGTGTACTCTGAATAATAAATATATTTCCTATATATTTATATTAATAAATAAATAAATATATAACCTGCCGCAGTCCAGTGCCTGTCTCATTAAGTGTTTCTCTTACTGGTCATATGAAAAATGACACAGAATATTGACTAAAATATTTGTGATAAAGGCCTATACTCATTTTCCGCAGACTAGACACACGATACCAGCGTCTCTTTCTCTCTCTCATCTCTCCGACAGCGAGTGACGCACAAATCCGCCTCCCCTCACTCACTCGCTCCATTTGCTCCGGATGAATATAGTTGCTGTTACAGGGCATGGGATTACTCGTGTTGCGCATAATTTTACTAATTCCCACAGATTTTGTGCTCACACAAACAGGGCTCTAGAGTGTGACCACTTTGGGCGCACATGCGCCTAAAATTTATGCGGTGCGGCTAAAATTTTTCCTAGGTCGCACCGGTGCACCTAACGTCCTCGCATCCGCTGCCTCTCCACAAACAAAGCGTTTGTTCTCCTTTGATGGAACTCACACTCTGGTTGGATCATATTGTGGTCTAAACCAATCAGAGACAGAGATGGGGCGGGTCTTTGCCTCTGATTGGCTCTGAAATTAAAACTCTGAAATTAATTCATAAAAAAGTAAACTAATAAAATAAGAACAAACACAATTAACAAGCAGTAACACACACACACACACACACACACACACACACACACACAAATAGAATAAAGATACAAATAAAATAAACAGTGCTTTGTTTTTTCAGATAGGTCTAACAGTAGTATTGAGGTAAGATACTAAAGACATTTAATAAGGAATCAAATATAAAATAATATTGGATGGTCTTCCCTGAATAAATTAAATGCGGATTAATCCAGAACTAAATGCTTCGTAGAGACCGTAGAACAATTATACACTCTAAAAAATGCACGGTTGAAAAATTGACTTTTATTTTAACCCAGTAAATGGGTTGTTTTAACCCAGCGGTTGGGTTAAATGTTTGCTTAAAACAACCCAATCGCTGGGTTAGTCCATTTTCAACCCAACAGCATTTTTTTGTGTATATAATGCAATAGTGGAATTAACATCAACATTTAAAGTCTAACTTTAAAATGCATGTTTATATGTATCCTTCTCACATTTGTAAAGCTTTGGTCAGTTAATAAGAATAGTTTGTGGTTTTTATATGTAACCCTGAACCACAAAACCAGTCATAAGGGTCAATTTTTTTAAATTGAGATTTATATATCATCTGAAAGCTGAATAAATAAGCTTTCCATTGATGTATGGTTTGTTAGGATAGGACTATATTGGCCAAGATTGCAACAAAAATCTTTTTCGGAGAAAATCTACTTTAAATGATAATACTAACCATCAGTACATTTTATCATGAGACCGGTAATCGTCCCATCCCTACTTGCATTGGTCTGGTTTTAGTATTATTAATTGCTTTCTTGAAAGTGGAGCAATAAAATGCTACAAAAGTGCAGAATATTGCCTTTTCTGAATGTAGACCGGTAGCATCACTATTGTTGAGACTGAATATTAAGTGTAGATGCAATATTTCCAGACTTCTCTTCCCAGTTCAGGGCTCATCGCTAAGGATTTTTTTGTACTGGCTCGATTGGGTCAGTGGTTCAAATTTTTACTTGCCCTGCTAAATTTTTTCCGGCCCCACCACAAAAAAAGTTAGAAGTAAAATTAAATGGGCCTAGTTATTGTTTTTGTTGTTTTTGATCCATGTAACCTTAATAAATAAGGTCCAGAGATGGTAATCAAATGTAAAATATCACTGCATAGTCTTCACTGTATAAATGTAGATTAGCCCTTATTAAAGTTATTCAGTCAAGAGCAGCGAGTGATTTTTATTTTTATTTTTTTTTCTGTCTTTTGTCATCTCGTCTTTTCTGAGAACCATAGACTGTATAAAAGTAGAAAATGCTTCCTTGCCATTGATGAATATTGTCCGTATTTCACAGTTATACGCTAGGGGGGCGCTGTTACACATCTCCTGATCAAAACACAGGCTAAGAAGCAGAAATGAGCTCTCTCGTATAAACCAAGGGGGTAATCCAGCACCCGGAAAGCGTACCTTCCATAGGGGCAGCCATTGCTAACCAAGCCATCCCCTGCTGTTAGCATTCCATTGACTCCCATTCATTTTGGCGTCACTTTGACAGCGAATAACTTTACATCTGAGGCGTTTAAAGACTCCCTTTGTCCATTGTTTATTTCTAAAGAAACACGACAATGTATAAAAGCTTCCATTACCTTGCATCTTACACTATCGCCCCGTAGAAGCCATTTCTGTAAAAATAGGCTAACGATTGTGTCAAAACCACGCGACTCTCTGTTGCACAGTAGAGAAATTACCGTATAGTCCAGTATAGACAGGAGGAGAAGCTCGCAGGCAATCTTTCACTGTCTATGAGGCAATCGGGGGGGACGTGGAGGCATAAAGTCTGATAAAGTCAAGGGAGAAGCCCACAGAGAGCCAAAACCTCTGCAAGATTCGGTGATTCAGATTCGACTTTGCACAACTACTAGAAGACTTACAGCTGTCGGACAGGTTGCTCGCGTCACATCTGCGTCGTCAAGCTCAGTCTGAGGCTGCGCAGTACGCTCAGCCGTCAGGAAGTGAGCGCTTCTAATTGACTTGAAGTCTATGGGGTCGCTGTGTCCATTTCTTTTACTGTCTATGGTACAAGCAGATGCATATGAAAAATAATGCGATCATCAGCAATAAACAGCATCTAAATCAAAACGGCTGTGTTGTTGAATGAGATGTCACCCCAGGACGAGCTCTAGGACTGAAGCTTTGAGGTGTTGATGGGCTCGACCTAACAGGTACTCCATCTGTGTTTGATCCAGATGGGATTCAGAACGATGTTTTGATATTCTGTGGGATGATGCTTGTGAAAATGACAAAAACGCTGGCATATTTCATGTTTACGTTCATTTAAAAGGCATAACCGACTATGTTTACAATGCTACTCGACAAGACAGGCATTGTATTTGTGTGCGCTTAAGCTGGTTGCCGTGTGAGAACCAAACTGAGAGACACTTTCTCGTCTATGTGCGCTTGAATATTTAAATAGGCAAAGCTATTGCTTAATAGACAAATGCGCAAATTATCAACTTCAGTGAAGATGCCGCACTGGCCCGAGCGGGCAAGTGACAGCGCTGTCAACTGGCCCGAGTGTCTTTCACGCTGGCCCCGGGCCACCGGGCAGTCCTTATTGTCGAGCCCTGCAGTTTCCCAGAGTTGTTTGATGGACTAAAGTAAACTCGTATTAAAAACGTAATTGTTGCTCTCTTCCTTTCATGTCATTGTGAATGCATGGCAGTCAGTAGAGCTGAGATACCGCCCGCTCCGGCTGCTCATTGTCTTTTTCTTGCTCATTTCCTGTTTCAAGGTGAAGAATTCTCCCCTCCGTCTGCAATCACCTGTTATCTTGTTCTGGTTATTTTCGTCAATGGGCATTTAACGGTTCCTATTAGCGTGTCCATTATTCTCACAGTCTCTGTCCATTATAGCCATTTCATCTATTAAATTCTCCATTTCAGAGAATGATGTCAGTCATTTTCTTGCTACTAAAGACTGTCGGGTCCTGTTTTGTAGTACTTTTTCAGCTCTAACTTTGAAAATTGGTTTTAATATTTTATCCTTCTAAATGCATATGCATGATGGTCCAATGAAATGTACAGTTTAGTAGGAATGACCCGTCACAGAAGCAGGCCCGACTGGTTGGTTTTGCAGTTGTCATGACGCCGGACACGGACTCTGAGGAATCATGTCGGAATAGCTCATTGAAAAGAGTTGCTTGGAGAGCGAGAGAATGGAAAAGTGTGTAAATAAGTGGATCTTGGCGACGGTTGAGATTGACCTGCTGTAATTGTGAGATTCTCGAGGACGCGCAGGGCTCGTGTGTGAGTGGAAGGAGCCAGAGGCGATCAGCAGAACAATGCCACGTCCGTTTCCTGTGCTGCGCTCTGCAGATGGCACCGTCGACACTTCAACCTGCCCATTGTTTAGCTGTGCAGTGGTTTTTTTTAAGGTGGGGTAGAATTGTGACATGGTGAAAAAGAGAGCTTTAACTATTCTGGATTAGATAGAAACAAGATTATTGCAGGTGTTCATGAAGAGAACGATTGCAGAACCCAGGTAAAGACTTTTATTTCACTGTTGTTCCTCTGAACTTCCACGATACACCGTTTAAAAGTGAAGTATGTGATGTTTTCCATAGGGATGCACCGATAATTAATAAAATTCCAGCTAAAACCGATAAATTGATCATTATTACATGCATTGGCAATAATATAAAGAAGAACATGCACAATTTTAAATAGGTTAATATGCATACCTCTTAATTTTGTGATCAATAGTTGACAAAGAAGTTAATGAGATTGCTTATAACAAACTTTGTGCTCTTAAAGAGTCTCTTTATTTAACCTGTAGGTTAACTAGTTATTTCTAGATGATGGCAGACAATTTTTCATCTAAAATCGTAAAAGTTAGAAATGAGCATCCACAATTGAATATTTAACACTGACTGATATGCCATGTGTCTATTTTTATTTCCTAAGACAATGTCGAATTTTATAAGATTGGTCTACTCTGTTCTGATTGGTCAGATGGCCCAGTCTGCTCTGATTGGTCTACTCTGTTCTGATCGGTCAGATGGCCCGATCTGTTGTGATTGGTCTACTCTGTTCTGATTGGTCAGACGGCCCGATCTGTTGTGATTGGTCTACTCTGCTCTGATTGGTCAGACGGCCCAGTCTGCTGTGATCAGACGTTCTGATCTGGTGTGACGGCCCGATCTGTTGTGATTGGTCTACTCTGCTCTGATTGGTCAGACGGCCCAGTCTGCTGTGATTGGTCTACTCTGTTCTGATCGGTCAGACGGCCCAGTCTGCTGTGATTGGTCTACTCTGTTCTGATCGGTCAGACGGCCCGATCTGTTGTGATTGGTTTACTCTGCTCTGATTGGTCAGACGGCCCAGTCTGCTGTGATTGGTCTACTCTGCTCTGATTGGTCAGACGGCCCGATCTGTTGTGATTGGTCTACTCTGCTCTGATTGGTCAGACGGCCCAGTCTGCTGTGATTGGTCTACTCTACTCTGATTGGTCAGACGGCCCAGTTTGCTGTGATTTGGTCTTCTCTGCTCTGATTGGTCAGACGGCCCAATCTGTTGTGATTGGTCTGGTCTGCTCTGATTGGTCAGATGACCCAGTCTGTTGTGATTGGTCTACTCTGCTCTGATTGGTCAGACGGCCCAGTCTGCTCATGTCTGAAACAAAACTCCTATTACCATATCTGAATTTCAGCTCCGGATCTTCCTCAGCGCGTCATAAACAGTGACGATGGCGTCGGTCTTTGCACATCAGTCTCAGTGCGAGTCCTCATCCTTTTGAAGTGTACACAAAGTAGAATTGCAGCGCTGAAAACAGCCCTCTCAACATGTCGACAACATGAACCAAACTCTTCCAGTCTCAGCTACAACTATATGATTGAGGGCGGGTCAAACACGAGGCTGTTGACGGGCAGCCAGTGAAAACCATAGGCGGACATTATGCAAATATGTTACATTATAGAGTGGAATTACTGACGACTCGGTTTAGCAGTTCAGAATCAATTCTTTCTTTTAGGAGACAATATTTGTTATGCACTTTGATCTTTAAAACTTTGCAGACCGTCTCAAACATTCTCAAACAGCTGTATTACACACTGCATGAAGGGTGATATTTGAAAAAACATAATAGGAGCACTTTAACTGAGTAACTTTAAAGTAGGGTGCTTTCCTTTGCTCTTCAGGCTTTCAGGGTCTCTGCGGCTGCTTCTGTCTGTAATGGGCTACTGAGATGCCCACCGAGATAATAAAGATAGCCAAGTCATTGGAGCAGCAAGACCCCCTTTAGAACGAGAGTGAGATAAAGCTGCTTCAGAGAGCCCAGACTACCTGTAGACCTGCCACATGGTCATTCCTGTGGAGATGCTCCATGGAACTGTCCTGGGATTTTTTTTCCCCGTTCCTCAGGACATGGTATCTTCATCTTGCATGGTTGAGATTGTTCTGCCGAAGTCTTTGTTCGGTCAGAGAGCCACATGTTGATTTAATTTAGTTCCTGGGTCGGATCAGATGTGAGGGAAGCGATGACGATGGATCTCTTGCTGTCAGTCTTTATGGTTCAGTCTTCAGAAACTTCCTGACCTTGAATCTGGTCTGGAACCAGCGGTGGACCAGGGTGGGTTTTTCAGTGGCCAATGCTGATACCGATAGATCTAGGTGACTGAAGAGAATGCTATTGGTTTCACTAGTTTCATGACTTGTGAGTGGCCGAGATATGGTTTAACCGCATTATGCCGTTTGTTATGCATTATGCAGTTTGTGTTTTATTTATTTTATTTTTATATTTCATATATCAGGCTTTTATGGCTCATATAATATGATATAGGAGAATATGAAGCTCATACTTGAGTAGGAAAGAATTTGGCCAAAAATCAAGAAATATAATGTAAATCAATAAGATCTTTATAACATTATAACAGACTACTTGCATAAAATTCATATACATATCAGTTACCAATATGTCTTGGGACATGGTAAAAAAAGTTGCTGCCTTAAATTTAAGTTCAATCAACTTGAATTAATTGCTCTTATTTGCCTTGCGCGATGTTACGCGAGAGGCATTCATTCATTCATTCATTCATTCATTCATTCATTCATTCATTCATTCATTCATTCATTCATTCAGTGCTTAAATAGCGGCTTCCGGTGCGTTGTCGACGTTTGTAATGCTGAGGTAAAATGCTGTGTAATACTACAAATCTGCAGAACCATTAGATGAGACATCACCCAGACGTTGCAACACCCCCACAGCCGAGCACACAAACACTAAAAATAGATCACATGCACGCGAATGCTTGCCTTGCAAGAAAAGCTTGTTGTGTCCTGAAAATGGCTGAAAAAATTAAGCCAAAAGCAATGTAAAAACATGTTGTCATAACTTATTGATCATATAATTTTTTACAGTGTAAAGGCCTGTACACACCGGGATGAACCAACGTTTTTCGGCGTGTCTTGAGCGTTCACACCCAAGTGATTGAATGTGCAAAACAGTAGATGGCGCTCCCGGTACACAAGGTGGCACCGAGGCACTTTGCGCTTCTGACACTCGCTTGCCACACAGACGAAGAAGAGAGACGGTATTTACATGCTTGCCAAAACCATTAACACACTTTTTGCTAACTGGCAAGCAGCATTAGCAGCTCATCTTCTTCTTTGTCTACTTACTACTTCGTCGTATCAATGTGTGCTCGACAAGACCGTTTTGTGCTTGAGCGCCACCAAGTGGTGTTTTACTGTAACTTCAGCAGCTCCAGGAACGTGAACAAAAGCGCCGATCTCATTGGTCAGCCAGTTTTTAACGCGCTGCGTCAAAACAAAAAAACAAACCCAAGGCGTTTTTAAAAAAAATGACGCTTCTTACGTCTGCCATTTTATGCGTCGGTGTGCACACTCACACTGGCGCCCTTTGTTTAGTCACGAAGCGTTAAACGTCGGCGATAAACACGCGTGAAAATCGTCCCGGTGTGAACAAGCCTTAAGATGATATATATACAAGCTTAGTTTTTTCTATAAAACAGTGTAAACTATCAATCAGAAGGCATGTGGAGCATAATGTTGGGTAACACTTCAGTATGGGGAACACATTCACTATTAAGTACGACTTTTGCCTCAAACTCATAATTTACTGCGTATTAATAGTTAGTAAGGTAGTCGTTAAATGTAGGTATTGGGTAGGATTAAGGAATATGGTCATGCAGAATAAGGCATTAATATGTGGTATGTGTACTAATAAAAAGCCAGTATCCTAGTAATATGCATGCTTATAAGCAACTAGTTATTAATAGCGAGAATTGAAGCATAAAATAAAGTGTTACCTAATTTTGATAATTCAGAGGGCTTAAAAATGTGTTTTGAATATAATACAGCTCTCTTCATAGGGTTAATAGCATCATTATCTCATTAAAAC
Source organism: Paracanthobrama guichenoti (assembly GCA_018749465.1). Lineage (NCBI taxonomy): Eukaryota > Metazoa > Chordata > Actinopteri > Cypriniformes > Gobionidae > Paracanthobrama > Paracanthobrama guichenoti. The sequence goes on along the minus strand of CM031951.1, from coordinate 3,150,606 downwards.
TTTTAGTTTAGTTACATTTTTTAAAATGGTCTTTCACTGAATTTAATGTTTTAGCAAAAATATAGGTAAATATTGCTGTTTGCATTGTTATGCTGGTGCATATAACTGTTCCTTTTGTTCATTTAATGAAAACCACTGGCTTTTTTAAACTATATTTTTACTATGTTACCTAACTGTACTGCTTTTTGATTGAAAAGATGATTCCAGATTTATTTTCCAAAAGAATTTAGCTTTAAGCTTTTTCTGAGAAAGATGCATAAATATTCAAGATAGTCAAAAGGTTTTCTTTGACATATATCACCCAGCTCTACTTATACAGATTGTGAGGGTGGCAGAATTCCTGTTCCTTCGTCTCATCCGTTGAAGAGCTTGAGGAATCTGTCTGCGGCAGTTTTGCTTGTAGCTTCAGAGATGGATGGAGTGAGAGAGGTCGTCTGGAATGAGACGTGCTGCTGTAATTGCTCGCATGTGCTGCACATTTGAGTCTTTTAGGAGGTTCACCTCACTATCCTGTAACAGGAACAATAGCCAGGATGGAAAAACTCAAATGGCGTGGGATCACATTCAGATCAGAGTTTGTGCAATTTGTGCAGTATGACGGTTAAACATTGGCATTTGCGTTATTGCATTTATGCAAAGTATATTTGTGCCCCTATTATGCTTTTTGAAATATTATCTTTCATGTAGTGTCTAATATAGCTGTCTGTGAATGTAAAAGGTCTGCAAAGTTTGCAAACAACGTCTACTTTGACCCGCCCTTAAACACTTTAGTTGTAGCCGAGACAGGAAGAGTTTAGTTTGTGTTGCCGACATGTCGAGAAGACACTGTTTTCACTTTGTGTGCACTTTAAAAGGATGAGGACTCACTCTGGAATTGATACGGTAAAACCGACGCCATCATTACTGTTCGTATCTCTGTGTATCAAGTGCTGAGGAAGATTTGTAGCTGAAATTAAGATATGATAATGGCTGTTTGGTTTGACACGTGCTGTAAGCGGTTGGCCTATCGCAACAGACTGGGCCGTCTGAACAATCAGAGCAGAGTAGGCCAATCACAGCAGACTGGGCCATCTGACCAATCAGAGCAGAGTAGACCAATCACAACAGACTGGGCCGTCTGACCAATCAGAGCAGAGTAGACCAAATCGCAGACTGGGTCATCCGACCAATCAGAGCACAGTAGACCAATCACAACAGACTGGGCCATCTGACCAATCAGAGCACAGTAGACCAATCACAACAGACTGGGCCATCTGACCAATCAGAGCAGAGTAGACCAATCACAACAGACTGGGCCATCTGACCAATCAGAGCAGAGTAAACCAATCACAACAGACGGCCATCTAACCAATCAGAGCAGAGTAGACCAATCACAACAGACTGGGCCATCTGACCAATCAGAGCAGAGTAGACCAATCACAGCAGACTGGGCCATCTGACCAATCAGAGTAGAGTAGACCAATCACAACAGACTGGGCCATCTGACGAATCAGGGTTTAGAGAGACTGAATCTTCTACCAAACTGTTTTTTTAGACTCTTAAATGAGACATAAGGAGACAAAAATAGGCATAAAAAAGCATAATAGGCACTTCAATGTTTGAAAATGCAAGCGGGATGATCTTGTGACTGTAACACCATTTATTGCATTCATATCTAATGAATTCTGTTTTTTTGTATCACAAGCTATGTGCTGTGCAAGCTTTCTGCAAAACTATTTCAGCTTATTTACAGTGTTTTTTTTGTTTTGTTTTTTACAAAAAAGCTGCTCGCAGATGCCCCAATTATTATTATTATTATTTTATTATTTTTTTTTTTTTTTAACCAGTTTACCAGCATGAACCCAATTTGTTTACCTCTTGTTGGGCTCCACGATTCTTTTTAACTTTGTTTTGAGATGGAAGCGCATCTGTTTCTGCACCGAATCTTCCTGCATCTCTCCTCAACTTTTGACTTCTCATTCTGGGTGAGGTCGCAGCAGGCCTGCTCAAATCGATGCGGATCGGACCGCCCGCTCGTCTCCTGGGGAGAGACCGGCAGGCTTTTTTCATGCTCGATCTCAGTGCTGTGAGTTCAGACCCCTCACCTTGTCTCGTCTCATCTGAGCAGAGCTGTCAGGCACACGTTTTATTCCACTGTTAGCACTAGTCTTTGTAGCAAGGCTGTTTTCTCTGGGGGGGTGGTGAGAAAATCATTTGTAGTATAAAAATGTACTAGTATTTTATTAATTGTGTTTAGATGAATACAATAAAAACCTGAGATCAAATAGTGTCTTTTAAGCATTATTTCTTTCTGTTATAACACTGCCCAAGGATTGAAAACGATGCTAATGATGTGTTACATACACCTGATGTATTTGCGTTCAGTCACCTTCCTGTTTAATTTAACCGCAAGATGCACCCCGAGAGAAGTTTACAGTACAGAAACCGCATAAATAGATGTGCAGTAATGTGTTTGACCCGTGCTGCTAATTCTGAGAGGTGAAGAAACCTCAGCGTTATCATGACGAGTGGCACGGGAAGCCCAAGTTCAGCCGTTTAGCATCAATTAGATGTGGAATGCTGGGAATCCAACAGCTTGTTTTCCGGAATAACAAGATAGCGGAGCAGAGCCGCTCTGTGCAAATATTGAAGGATTCTTTCCATGCCGGCCCACCAGCGAACACACATTGGAGTGGGTGGACTGTGGGAAAAATCTTGCCAAACAGAGAAATAAAATATACAAGGAGCTATTAGATTATGCTCTTTTCTATATTCTTTATTTCTCTAGGATATTTATACTTTTTTAATTTTTTTTATTGAACTCTTTTGTCCCCTTAAAACACTAGTTCATTTGATTTTGTCTATTAATAACAGATGTCTTTTCTTTCTCATCTGAAATTATCAATTGTGTGATTAGCATTATGTGCTTAATATGGCGATTCCTAATTGAGAATAAGATATCATTCACATTTATTATTAGGCAACACATGTCATTGTAGCTGAATACCGTGAACAGGCTAGCACCTTTAAAAATACCATTGCAAATAAAAAAATACAATTGATCAAAGATAGGACTGAAAGAAACATTTTCAGGTAGGTACAAAAACTGTAATCAAATGTAAAATAACACTGCACTTAATTGATAAAATATAGGCTATAACTAGGGATGTCACGGTACCAAAATTCCAGTAGTCGGTACCAATACCATAAACATTTTTACGGTACTCTGTACCAATTTCGGTACCGCAGCTAAATGTGTTTTTTTTAAATTTATTTAACCATTTAAAAAAGGAAATAATACATAAACATTTAAAGGCTGTATGCTGTTTAAAAGTAAACATTGTTTATAAAAAAATCAAGTGAAAAATGACGATCTAGGCATAATTATTATTAGTAGTAGAGGCGTATTATTATTATTATTATTATTATTATTATTATTATTATTATTATTATTATTACATGGAGACGTAGCTAAATCTAATGTACAACAGTAGCCTAATATATTCTGTCAATTTAAAAATGTTTTAAACCGAACTTTTATTTTGACGGGTTGCCGTGGAGACCTTTGAGCGTGTGTTCATGATATGACCGTTTTCTCAAATGAAACGGGAAATGCTCATGAAGTGACGGTTTATGCCAGGGTTTCTCAAAGTCTACATTCGAAGGTCCAAATCTGAATTTTCATCAATGACATCAATGTCATCTTATTGTCAAACAATAAGAGCGTGGCGCCAGCCACGCCAAGGTCATGGGTTCGATTCCCAGGGAAAGCAAGAACTGACAAAATGTAAAAATGTGTACCTTGAAAGCAATGTAAGTCGCTTTGGATAAAAGCCTCTGCCAAATGCATAAATGTAAATGTAATTTTATGGAAAAAAAGGCCTTTTACATTCAAAATACCTGAATAACAAGTGCAAAAGTGGCAAAACAATTAATTTAAGTGTGGATTTTTCTTATCAAAACACCACAAAAGTAACACGGTGCAAAATACAGAGCAGTCTAATGTGAGAAATGGCACTGTCTGTCTCCAATCAGCTGCTGAAACCGTGTAACAAAAGGTGTGGTTGTTAGACGGAGACACTGGCCTAAATGTTCATTAGTCAAGCTGCTGCACACCGATAGGTTGACCCAAACATGGCAAGAACACAGATGGCTGCTTTCTATAGATTGGGGAATTTTTCAGCTGTGACCATTTTAGTCCAAAAAGGTAACAGCGTCAGTCCACTTCCTGCAACTTATTTGTTGATTCACATTAAGACTTCAGCTGTCGTAGTTTTGCTGTCCGTACCTCTGTATTTTGTGGATATTGCCGTTCAAAAATGGCCGTGTTTTGTTTCATAATGCCGTTTGACATTTCCACTCTTCACAACTCCAGAAGAGTTTGAAGTCGTCGGACTTTGAGAAGTGCTGGTTTATGCGTTCATGTCCTCATATAGTGACACACGGCAGAGACTCCAAAGACAGCGAGCGAGTGAGACATTCACACAGAGACGCAGAACATGCAGGAGTAATATTTAACTAGTATTTTGCAGTTTAATATTCATGGACACTAGTATATATTCGGCTACAGTCTGGAGCCCTGCACTTAGATAAACACAGAAGCGACTGAACGCAGCTGCGGGTACCGCAGGAGTCAGTACTACCGGTACTACTAAATTACATTACGGGAAATTATTGCAATTAGGGCTGAACGATTTTGGAAAATAATCTAATTGCGTTTTTTTTTTTAGCAATAAATCATTGTATATTAATGGTGGGAATCTTTAGGCACCTCACGATCTGATTCCAAAACAATTCTTGAACTTTTTTCTTAATTAATCTTATTAATAAAACTTAAAATCTTAGTAAAAGTACTTTTTAAAATAATTAAATGTGTTATTAAAACAATGTAAATGTATAGCTTCAAAACATGAAAACTAGTAAATAATAAAGAGGAACAAAAACATATTCCAAGCAATGAACAAAGAGTGCTTTCAGTGTGTAAGAGTATCTGACCTGTGAGTGATTTTCTCATCTTTACTGTTTGATTATTAATAATGACATCATAGACAGTGGGAGATCTGCACTCACACTAATGCACAGATCTCTTCTGAAATATAAGATGTGGGTTGTCCAGCCTCAGCCTTTGTTCTCAGCCTCCCCGGGAAAGTCTATCCCAGGGTACTGGAGAGGAGAATTTGGCCGATAGTGGAACCTCGGATTCAGGAGGAACAGTGTGGTTTTCGTCCCGGTCGTGGAACACTGGACCAGCTCTATACCCTTTCCAGGGTGCTGGAGGATTCATGGGAGTTTGCCCAACCAATCCACATGTTTTGTGGATTTGGAGAAGGCATTCGACTGTGTCCCTCGTGGCGCCCTGTGGAGGGTGCTCTGGGAGTACAGGGTCCGGGGCCCCTTGCTTAGGGCTGTTTGGTCCCTGTACGACCGGAGCAGGAGCTTGGTCCGCATTGCCGGCAGCAAGTCGGACTTGTTCCCAGTGCATGTTGGAGCCGAGTGTGAAGCGGCCGGGATGAGAATCAGCGCCTCCAAATCCGAGGCCATGGTTCTCAGTCGGAAAAGGGTGGCTTGCCCACTTCAGGTTGGTGGAGAGTTTCTGCCTCAGGTGGAGGAGTTCAGGTATCTTGGGTATCACGAGTGAGTGAGGGAAGGATGGAACGGGAGATTGACAGACAGATCGGTGCAGCTTCTGCAGTAATGCGGTCGATGTACCGGTCTGTCGTGGTGAAGAAGGAGCTGAGCTGTAAGGCGAAGCTCTCGATTTACTGGTCAATCTACGTTCCTACTCTCACCTATGGTCATGAGCTGTGGGTCATGACCGAAAGGACAAGATCCCGGATACAGGCGGCCGAAATGAGCTTTCTCCGCAGGGTTGCTGGGCGCTCCCTTAGAGATAGGGTGAGGAGCTCAGTTACTCGGGAGGAGCTCAGAGTAGAGCCGTTGCTCCTCCACATCGAGAGGAGCCAGTTGAGGTGGCTCGGGCATCTATTTCAGATGCCTCCTGGACGCCTTCCCGGGGAGGTGTTCCAGGCATGTCCCACCGGGAGGAGGCCCCGGGGAAGACCAAGGACACGCTGGAGGGATTATGTCTCCCAGCTGGCCTGGGAACGCCTCGGGGTTCCCCCGGAAGAGCTGGAGGAAGTGGCTAGGGAGAGGGAAGTCTGGGCGTCTCCGCTTAGACTGTTGCCCCCGCGACCCGGCCCCGGATAAGCGGAAGATAATGGATGGAATGGATGGATGGGTTTGTCCAGTCTGTTTAATTTCTTAAGACATTTAAGACTGTTTACATTAATTTTGCTCCAGAATCATTGGAGAGAGGATCTTTTCTCCCTCCCCTATTGTGTAGTACGACCAACACAATATTAGATCGATTAAACACAAACTGTTCTTTCCATGCTGTTTCTGCAGACTGCTTTACTCTCGCGTGTCGCGTGACCAGACTGTAATCGTTCAGCCCTAATTGCAGTGCACTTTGTGTGCAAGTCCGAAACAGAGATCAGCTAAAATCAAACTAAAAACAGTCTGCTTGCGATTGTGTGTTTAAAGCACAAACCAGCAGTTTCCGATTTTGGTCGACCGCTGCATGTCAAGTAACAAAGGTCGCACCACATTTATTATTTGCACTCGCACAAATGCTCAAAAATTAATTGAGTTCGCACAGATTAAATTTAACAAAAGCCTTGTTAATGCCTTGCAGTCAACATCCAACAGAATATAGCTGGGTGATAATATAGTTTACATTTGCTGACGATACAAGCAATTTTTAAAGAAAGTGTAAATCTGTTAGTTTTAATCAAAATCAATGCCCCTGGGCCATTAAAGAGCATGTAGTCAAATTAAAAACTGACATGCAGTATGGATTTCTAAGGTCTTTGTTGAGAATTTTCTCAAGGGTGGAGTGTAACTCTAGACCGCAAGATCTTCTGAATTTACAAACCTGCTGCTTCATGTGAAAAATCTCTCGTGTTTCCACAGCTTAATCGTGAAGGGATTCCTGGAGTCACGCCATGTTCAGGGCTGTGCTAAAGAAGAGCAGAGACAGTGGGAAAAACAGGAAGGATGCAGGTATGAAAACTGACTATGATATTGTTTAGGGTTCCCTGGACATGGTCATGGACAAATCAAGGAGCTTTACAGTTGTGATGTTCAGTTCTGACCGGATTGCTTTCGTAGTGTATACGCTCATGTGGTCAAATGCGTTTAAAAGACCAGCTACTCTCCGCCTACTGACCTAACGCGCAAACATTACGGGAAGAGCGCTAGCCAGACGTGTTTTTCCATCGTCTCCGGGCGTGTTCATTTGTAAATTGCTTGGGCTTATTTCATCCATTAGATTGAAAGGTCTGAAAAATCCCATACATTTACCCGCCCATAGACCCTCCCCTCGAAGAAATCAGGACAGAAGTGGTCGAAAGTGGAGAAAAGAGACACCAGGTGTAAACGGGAAGGTGTCTCCCTCGTTCACTTCTAATCCGATCGACCAAAACGCATCTTAATGCGCGGTGTAAACCGGGCCATTGATATGTTGCTTTTGAATGAGTCATTTTCGCTAATTTGTTGATTCATACTAAATAAAGCCCATCAGAAGATAGTAGACTTGTAAATATGTACTAATTGAGCCGGTACATGAACAAGATTGCTTCGGGATGCCTGATGATGTCATGTGGGCGATATGCATCAGAGATCTGTCAGCATGAACCTGATCAAAGAGTCGGATTTATTTACAGGGATTTATGATGTGGTTTCTGGTTTGTCGCTGTTGTGGAAACAGGTGTGCAGGAGCTCTGAACGCTCCGGGAGAATTAGGAGGTGTGTGTATGTGTGTGCACTTCAATTCCCTGGGATAGTGGGATGCTGCTATGGAAATATTAATGATGATTTGACCTCAACGGAAAAGCAAAAATTGAGACCAAAACACAGTGGCTCTGATCTAAAACCCAGTTAGCTGCCTATGTAGGCATTATAGGCTTTCCGGAAGATCATGTGCTGTCATGTACACATTACTGTATGTGCTTTAGTGATATCATTGTCTATTCATCATGGGGCCCTTGAAAGACAGCGTTACACTTGTTTTCAGTTGTAGGAACATGTTCATCATGCATGAATCATGTTTTACACGCATATAATTTCTTGATGTCTCTGCATCAGTAAAACTCACATTTTTTTGTTGTTGATGTCAAAGGTGCTTCAAACATGAGGTCAAATTATGCAATATTTTAGTGCAAATTCATCTGTCACTAGGTAGAAGCTCGTCACATTAGACGGATCTCAACCTGGACAGGTTATTTAATGTCCTCATATTGATATTAAAATTTTAAGGTAGGGGGCTGTGTCACGATATGGCAAAAATCGTAATCACAATTATTTTGGTCGATATTGAAATCACGGTTATTTAACACGATTGTTGGCGGGTGATGTGATCAAAGTCTTATTTCATGATATGAGTCATTTTAAATGTCAGTGAAATTTCATAATTATCGATACTTCAGCAAAAACTAATACTAGATTCATTAATGCAGGTAAGAAGTCCTCAAAGACAGGTAAACCGTCAGCAATGCAATAACAAACAAAGAAACTAATTACAAACAAAACCAATAAAAATACAAATGAAATAAACAGTGCTTTAGTTTTTTTCAGGAAGATGAACTTACAGTGGTGTTCAGATAGTAATAGCCTCCTACAGAAACTGAATAAAGCTAGCCAGACATTATACACTAACCCTTTTATTCTTTATGTTCTTTATAATTGTTGTTATTATTATTACTTAATCCTTATATTAGGGAACAGCGTCTCTTAATGCGCTTTTAATAAGCATTGTTTATTCATGCAGTGGTCAGTTTTTAGATTCTGGGCCAGTTTGCTGTCAAAATAAAAATATATGTCAACATTACACATTAAAGTGGTTATTTAATTATATTCTGTCAACTTGCGCCTTTCTATTCTAACGCGAGCTACTGACCTAACGCGCAAACATTACGGGAAGAGCGCTAGCCAGACGGGATTTAAACTTTGTCAGCTGGAGACCCAAGTTTGGTTTGAAGATGAAAAACATACCCAGCACAATGTTCTCTCTCCATTCCTGATTTATAACACACACTCACAGCGTTCGGCTGGTCTTGCGGCTGTCAGAGCAGAAACTAAAGCTGCTGATCTCCGTGTTTTTCCATCGTCTCCGGGCGTGTTCATTTGTAAATTGCTTGGGCTTATTTCATTAGATTGAAAGATCTGAAAAAGCCCATACATTTACCCGCCCATAGACCCTCCCCTCGAAGAAATCAGGACAGAAGTGGTTCAAAGTGGAGAAAAGAGACGCCAGGTGTAAACGGGAAGGTGTCTCCCTCGTCCACTTGTAATCCGATCGACCAAAACGCATCTTAATGCGCGGTGTAAACCGGGCCATTGATGTCTTGCTTTTTGAACTTGCGCCTTTCTATTCTAACGCGAGCTCCCGTGCCGCCTCCGTTCACTGAAACATGTCATGCCTGGGATCATTATAAAGCTCTCAGTCTCATACGCAGCGCTGTCTAATCCAAATATGGCCATTTCCTTTGGAGAACTAACCAACCGCGAAAGTTTTCTGATTGGTCGATTTCTGAATTTCCGCTTCCGCGTGTATTCTCCGCCTGAGAGAAAATGCAGACAGCGCCGAAATCAGCTCATAAACGTTCACAGAAAAGACCAAGTAGCACGAGCTGATAAAAAGAAAGTAAACAACCACAGATTAGATGACGAAACCCCGTCAGAATTAGATTCAAATAGTTATAGATTTTTTGCAGTTTCAGCTTAAGGCTATTGCTATTAATAATTCATTAATTTATCAATTTCCACGTGTTTTAAACATTATACAGTGCTGATATTAATGAACTGAATATATATTTAGTTTGTAGGTTGGGGGTTTCATAGAAATGTATGCAATTATACAATATAATACTTTAAAGGCCGTTTTCTCAAAATGTCAGATACATCCAGCACCTACAAGCACCAACTTCTCCAGTCTTATACTTAACTATATCCTGAAGGCTTTTACAGAGGATTTGTTGATGTATCATTCTTATCCTGAGTTATAAGTCCTATTACCCCAAAAACATGGAGAAAATCGTTTTTTTTTAAAATGTTTAAGGCTATTGTCGGTGTTCTCTAATTTACTAAAGCACAGAATCAGATACCCAGAATCCCCTCTGTAAAAGCCCTTGCATCTAATATGTCAACAAATACAACCAAGAATGTTAAACCCGGTCCAATTTCCAGATTTTGTTTTTGGAAATGCATGCAAATGAGCGTATATTTAAGTATATAAGGCCTCATTAGCATATTAAAACATTAATTTACTCAAAACTTGTAATACATTTTTTTTCTTATGTTTATGCCAGTAATAAACTGGAGAAGTTTCACAGTGATATCTTGCAATTAAAAAAAATAAATAAATCCCTATTCACCTGTAGTGTGTCGCCTTGATGTCACGTCCTGCAGTTTAGCAACAGTAGACTGCATTTTACATCACTCACTTATTCGGCTGATTTGAATAAATTTAAATAAAGACTCCGCACTTTTAAGGGCACCGACCGAAGTACGTCGGTCCTACCGAGTACAGATTCACATTAATTCAATCTGTACCAAATTTCGGTACCTGAGAGCGCATCTGGTGATTTATAGACTAGTGTCTGTGAAATATTAAACAGCAAAAACACTATTTAAATAGGAATCCTGCATGTTTGTGTGAATGAATGGCACTGACCCGCAGTTTATTGACCTCACACACACACACACACACACACACACACACACACACACACACACTGAATTGCGCGTGAAAAACGCGCGTTTCCATCTCATACGAAGACATAAACGCATGTCCGTCATCTCCAGAGCTGCTCTGAGAGTCACTTCATGAGCATTTTACCGTTTAATTTGAGAAAAACTACCGTCATGTCATAAACGCACAGAAACTCAAAGGTATTCACGGCAAAATAAAAGTTCGGTTTAACTTGACATATGCAGTATTGTTGTACGGTAGAGTTCAGAGACGTCTCAGTGTAACTAATGTAATAATTGTAATAAACTTTAAGTAATACATCACAGTTTTTCTTCCATGTTTTAATTTGAACAGTATAAAGCTCAGTTCTGCAGCTTTACAAAAGTTTAATTAAATTAAAACAT